>JAJJWW010005156.1:0-81930 GCA_023531295.1 Papaver armeniacum | reverse complement strand
GTCCTTTACAACAAAAAAGAGGGATGAAATTCAAAGTAAACATTACGGGCTCTCTAGAAAATTGAGACACTGGATAGTAAATTTGCTTTTAAGGATGGTACGAAATAAACATGATCCATTGAAAAATATGAAAAGCTCGTAAGATAGATGATAGGTGTTGTAAAACACCTTGATATTTATCTATTGTTTATTCTTTTTTGAGTTTTTTCTTGTAAATTATGTATCTTATGTTTGCTGAGTTATTATTTAGGTACTTTGGAGTCATTATGAGCAAAAGAAGAAGTAGAAACATCCATTTGGAGCGAAGAGCAAAGAGATCAATTTACATGCGAGCTTGACACTTGGAACCGATCCAAACCAAAGAGGGAGACAACCACCTGCAGCCTGAGTCTAGAGAAGCAAGGACAAACAACCGTGGTGGCCTGTATTAATCTATTGGGTGCCTATAACAATTCCTATCATTATCCAACCCCGAAAACAAGAAAAATATTCTCTCATTATATTCAACCTATATTTCGTAGCTGGGAGAAAGAGAAAATTAGTCAGTCACTGCTCTTCGAAATTGAGAGAAGATTTGGTTTTGCAGGTGATCAATTGAACCACACAGAGAAATTGGGTTTGTTTCTAAAACCAGAGAAGAATAAGAAGATGTCAGTTGGTGATAATAAACCCATGGAAGAAAAAGGGTATCTCGTGATGAAAAGAAGCATTGAGTGTTTCCGAGATCAATTCAACAACCAGATTAGATGGAGAAGATTGAGAAGCCTACAGAATTAGTGACAAATTAAAGGGGGTTTGATGTTTGCTGCTTAGGATGAAGGAGATCTGAAGTTGATTTAGGGTTCTTGCTAAAATCTGGTGATTGAAATGAGAAGATTAAAATGGGTTTTTGCCGTAATTAGGTTTGGTTCAGATTTGAGATGGTGGTTTGATAGAGTTGCAGCTCTGAGAATCAGAAGGGGATCTCATGTCTGAATTAATGGGTTTCTTCTCGAGTTTGAATTGGCAGAAAATGATGTTATGACTGGTCTGTGAATGTTTTGGAGATAGGTTCTGAAGGAGACGAAACTGATGGGAAGTAAGGAGATGTGGTTGTATATTTGGTGAATTATTTTGTATGTTTTGAGTCATGGGTTATGGTGTTATGAAATGGGCGTAGAACTGGCACAGCTGGGTTTATGATGGTGGTATCAAGATGAAGAGTTGCAAGAAGGGACTGGAGTCATGATACTCTTAGAAAGCTGCAGAGTGCAGTTACTGCCAAATAGAGGTGTGTGTGCCATGTATTGCAGCTGAAGGTGATGATAAGACCGCAAGATGAAGCTATATGTGCCGGGAGAAGTAAACTGGTGCTATGTGATATGGTCCGTGATGTTGGTGAGGAGGAGATAGTGGTGGTAGTAATCGGGTTTACAGGAAGATTGTGGTGTTAAGGTCAAGCTGTGCCGGTGCTTGCAAAGGATCAAGCAAAGTTGTGTAATGCGCTGGTAAAGAATTCTCGGGGTTATAGAAGCTGAATGGAACCGATGTTGTGAGCGTGTTGAATGTATGAGCAAAAGGTGGCGATATTAAGCTTGGTGTTGAACCGATGTTGCCGCATAAATGGAGTTGAGAGTTGAGATGCTACAAAGATTATTGTGGCCTAAATTGATGGGTCTCACGAGGATGGTGATAACAAATGGCTGTGGCAGAAGGAATGCTTAGGTTATAGCTACGTATGATGCAGTGTGCTGTTTAGCTCGTAAACATATGTAGATGCAAGTGAGCAGAGTTGGAGCTATGGCACGGTATTTACAAAGATTGAATGCATAGAACTGGGGTGATGTTGTGCAAGTCGAGATGGTGTAATGGAGTCACAGAAAGCAACCAAATGAATGGGTTTGATTGGAAAAGATGGATTGGAGCTAAGATGCAGAAGGGATCTATAATATTTGGAAAGAGGAATTATAGAAGGGAGCTACAGCAGGGAGTGTTGTCCAAGCTGGTATGAGGAATTACAATGGTGTATTAGAGCTTTCTCAGGCGCTGACCTTATTAGCTCCATTAAAAAACTAACTCTCAATAGTTTTATCTATAATATTTGGAAAGAAAGAAACAGCAGAATTTTCACGGCTAAGAGTAACTCTGGTTATGCCGTGGGCCATTGCATTATGTGAAGTCGAATCAAGGTTACTCATAACAGCATAAAGTTTTTGGATACTCCCCAAGCTAGGTCTTTTTTAGATAATTGAATATGCAGGGGAATTTCATCACTGTAAAGTTATTGAATGCAGCTGGTTATTTCCCACGTAGTGATGAAATTATGGTGCTGCAGATGGACTCAAAACAGATGCTTCTGCTGGTTTTACTATCCTTAGGAATCATCTCGGGAGAACCATTGATGTCCTATGGGGGCTCTCACCCTATTTCTGTTCTAGCTCATGAGCTTCGTGGTGTTGAACTGGTCTTATCCTGGCTAGAAAAAAATGGCTTCAAGACTATTTGTGTATGCATTGATTCTATGGTGGCAATTCTTCTTCTTTCCAAATAAAGGAACCTAAACCTCCTTGGAATGTGTCGATCCGAGAAGAATTTCTTATAGTCTCCTGCTTTTGACAGAGTTAGGTTCATCCATTGTTACAGGAAGCAAATCAAGCTGTCACCTTTTGGCAAGCTATCACCCTTCTGCGCATTTGTTGAGCTCAGGATTGATTGTTTCTTTCCAGGAGCTACAAGGTTATTATCAAGAATGATAGAGAAGGCAAAGTGTACATAAGAGTGTAGGGTGGCTTGTGCTTTTTGGTTTTGGTGGTTTTCTGCTGTTCTTTTTTTTTATCGTTTGTTTAGTTTGTTTTGTTTTGTGGTTGAGGTTCCCCTAACCTCGCGTATTGTATCAAAAAAAAAAAAAAAAAAAAAAGATGCATGTGGGATGATAGTCACAGAATCGGGAGGCCGTAATGAAGTAAAGGGAATGGCACTAATGGATATCTAAAGTCAAAGTGTTGTTGGTACCATTGGATGAAGAGAACAGCTTTATAAGAATGTGGTTTGCTTATTGCAGGTGTGCGCTCGAGGTAGTTACAAACTCGTGTTTGAGCTCATCAAGGAGATTATGTGTATGCAATGAGCTGAAATACTTGATGAATTGAGCTACGATATATGAGTTGAGTGCTAGAACCGAATTAAGTGAATATTAGTCAAGTGCAGAATGCACAACATCTTGGTCAATATGAGTTGGTGATGCACAATGATTGTGCTTCATAAGCTTAAAGCGATAAATGGTCTTGGCTCATGCCAAGCCTGGCAAGTCAGGCTAAGGAATCCGACTCATCCGACTCAGTATCGACTGAGTTGACTCGATGGCTCATCCCGACTCAGCTTGACCCGACCCAGCTCGATGACTGGACCTGATCAGACTTTGGCGGACTTTGCGGTCACCGAGCTAGCTTCACTTCTCCCGCCCAATTTCCAGCCATAATACCAGCCTTTCCGACAATTTTGGGGCATATTTTCTACATGGGTTTTTCTCACATATGGGCTTGGTGGACTTCTATCTATTGACCTTTGAGACTTGACCTAATTTTTGAAAGCAAAGGGATATAAAAGAAAGACTTTTACAACTTGGAAATCACATTATTCTTGGAAGCTAAGGAGAGCCGCTTTGTTTACGCTACTAGGGTTTTGCTTTTGTTCATCTTCTTCTTTATTCAATTTATATTTTTGTGATGAACTCCATAGCTATGAGTAGCTAATTTATTCATTATTGGTTAAGGATGTAGTCCTATTTCTAAAACTTGTGCTTGAGTTATGTATTAGTTTTCACTCTTGATTATCGTTTAAATCTCTACTGTTTTTAATAATCACATGATTGATGTATTGTGATAGGATTAAGATGTTTGGTTTGTTAAGTGGGCCAATTAATTGAACTTGCATCCTTGTCCATAGCTATTTTAGGTTTTTCATCTGTTTATAGCCCGAATACAAGTAGCATAATATGTTTACGGTTTGTAGTGATACACTCTCGTAATCATATGTAGAGTTTGACCATTGTCCTAATTGTTATGCGCAATGTATGACAATTGCATTGATTATCCTATTTCAAAACTTAATGCTCCTAGAATTGAACTTAATTAGCGTGTTGCGTTAGGTTATTCTTTAGGTAGAATTTACATACGCAAATCTAATGTGTGTATTTATGAACTTAGGAAATTAATAGATTATCTTGCTCTCTTGATTCTCTAGGCTTTTGATAATAAAAGAGATTAAATTGTAATTCTAATCATATATTCAAGCACATGTCTAAGATTGAACATGAATTCCTTTGACCAATATCTTTCTCATTGATTACTTTCTACAATTTATTGTTTTTGATTTACTTTTATTGCTTACTTAAAAATCAGAAATCCCCCAAATTGGTTATTTTAGGAAAAATTGAATACGTAATAACTACAATTGCCTCTATGTGGAAACGAACTCTTTCTTATCATATACTTTAGAAAGTGAAATTATTTTTGACGACATAATGACAATGATCAATAGATAAGCTTTACCCCGTATGGGGTTATGGGAAGATTTTGACCATTGCCAACATGAATATTATCAAAGCTACTATATTCTTCATATAAGTGGAGGCTTTGGAGATCACCAAAGAATATGATGAGAGGCTCCAAATCTGGGATCCGGTTGCCATTATTATATGAGGTCAAAAGCTGACGTAGGTTGGGTACGATTGAGCGAAACATAGGCAGATTTGGCCAGGAGGAGTTGGCAACAATGGAGGTTGAGATGAGGTAAGATAGAATCTTTACTGGGAAGTTCTTAAAATTTCTTTCTCAGAAACAACTGCCACAACGAGTAGCATGGTGATTATTAAGACCACAAAGTTGACATGGGGGTCCTAGATAGAAGAGGTGGAAGAGGAATTTCATGACATGGATTAAGAAAGGTTGCTGTGTGATTGATTTTTATCTCGATTTAATTTTGTGATGAATACGCAGGATGTTGTGGAGATGGAGAGGAAGTAGTTAAATTGGCAGTGGTTGAGGAGAAAGAGTAGAATGTTAAGATACATACTAACTTTGCTTTTTCCATCGATGTAATTTTAACATCAAGAAATTGGAGGGCATGGATGAGTACCATCAAAGAAATTCAACAGTCTGTGGACCGCACAGAAGAGCAGCAACAATTTGGGCAAGCCATATGATATAGTTACTAGAGTCAAGTTTGGTAGAGACAAGGTGTTGGATCTTGGTTGTACTAGTGATAATTGAAGAAGAAGATGCGTAGCCATGGAAGACATAAAAGAAGAATATGTATGAGAAGTTTAGGGTTTTCTCGAGTATGAAAGGAAAGTGGAGAAAGCTAACGAAGGTGAGGATCGAAACCGCTCCTGATACCAAGTTAATTGAAGAATTCTACCTCTACTTCTTTCTCGTAGAGATGATATGTATATATATAAGTTCAAGATTACAGGATTTCTAAACTTAAAAGACTTGTAAAGAAGACATGATGTAACAAGATTTAACCTTTTCTCAAAGTTTAACTAAACCTATTAGAGTTAAAAATCAAATTCTACACTTGGTGTGCTAAAGATAAAAAATTGAAAATTTAGTATTTGTGTGCCTTTAGCAATTTATGGGCTACCTAACAAGAGATGATAGTTTTTTTCTAAAATTTCCAATTTGCCTTTAATCTTAAATATCCTCATAAATTAAATTATGCCACATAATTGTAATTAGATATGACAAAATATGGTAATTAAGAAATATGCTCAGAAAATTGAGACACCGATAAGTAAATTTGCTTTTAAGGATGGTACGAAATAAACATGATCTATTGAAAAATATGAATGCTCAGAAGATAGATAAGCTTTACCTGTATGGGTTATGGGAAGATTTTGACCATTGCCAACACGAATATTATCAGGGCCACTGTATTCTTCAAATAAGTGGAGGTTTTGGAGATCACCAAAAGAACATGATGAGAGGCTCTTAACTCGGGATCCAGATTGCCATTATTATGAGGTTGAAAGAACACGAGGTTGGAGTCGATTGAGTAGAAATATAGGCAGGATTTGGTGAGGAGTTGTTAAACAATGGAGGTTGAGATGAGGTAAGATAGAACTTGCTGGAAGTTCTTAAAATTTCTATCAAACAACGGCATTTACAAGTAGCATGGTGTTAGAGCATGGCTCGGTTGAACCTACCAAGCGCTGGTATGTCAAGTTTGGTTGTCATATTTTAGTGAATCAAAACTCATGTTAAGAGTCGCTTTGATTATGTACTAGAGTTAAACTTCGTATAAAGTTAGCTTGAAAGTATTAGGATATGAGACATTACAAGTATTGCGAAGACTTGAAGATGTAAAGAAGCAATGAGCTACAAACAACAACAATCATCCTTCCACTTGAGGTTAGTGATATTTGACTTGAATCAAGTTTCATTCCCTAACGTATCTTTCAAGTCGTGCATATTGAAAACATAACTGCAAGCATATTGAACTTCTAGATAGACATAGTATTAAGGAATACAATACGAGGTTTATTGCTTAACCATTAAACTTTGTAGATAAGACAGCCATAATCATTTGAATGCTATTGTGATTATGTATGGGTATGAGGTGAGGAATTCATCCTAGGGAACAATGATTACATGTGTTCTAAGGAAGTAAGTTCATAAACTTGTTTAGAACCAAAAGGAAATTGTCGTGTTTATTGGTTTTGTTATTCATTGCATATCTTATGAACAACCAATATGTGTGATAGAGTATAACTTCTCACAACTTGTTGTGTTCTTGGTAGAACTGTCCACAAAGGCCTGACTTATGTATTGGTATAACTTTTATTAGTAAAATTGATCTTAAGTAATCACATGTAAAATGATCGGATTTTGTATGTCCGACCTTGTAAGGAAAAGGAACCGATCCTAGTAAGGGAAAGGGAACCGATCCTAGTAAAGGGTGCAAGACATCAAAGGGAACTGATCCTTTGTATGGGGTGCATCAAGGTTTATAGCGAAAGGGGAACCGATCCTATGGACATGTGGAACACATATAAGTTAGATACCATATATATGTGAGGAACCAATCCTAGTACCTAGTCAACCGAACTTTCGGGAAGATAGTGTTACTATGCACAGTTCTCACATGGAGGTAGAACCGAAATTTGTTTTGGTAGAACCGTAAACCCATGATTGTGATTGAATGTTGGTTTGATCAATCACATAGTTCTTGAAAGTCAGATGAACCAATTCTAAACTTGTTTGGAAGTGTGGCAAATCGGTTTCAAGGTTGTAAGTGTGAAAGAGAACTTACAAAATTAAGATGTCGACAAACTTTGAACACGTGTTGTGAATGTTTATTTCTATAATTGTTCAAAGATATTCCTTAACTAGCTAAGGAAGAGAATCCCGAGATCGAAACATAAGTAAGTTAAGAATCTTTTAATTAAGGTTATTAATTTCATTTTGTATGGAAATTACATAATTAGTAATGTGCAATTACTAATTAGATTTTCCGAGAGATTTCGATCGTTATTTTTGGACAGAGCATTTCCGGAATTATGAAAACCTAATCTTGCTTTTATGAATATATTGAGAATATTTTCTGCTTTTGAAATTCCTTGGTGTCCAAACTTCCTTATCTATAAATACACGAAGTTTGCCTTTCTATCAAGCTAATCCTTCGTGAATAACAGATTTACTCTTTTGTTGTTGTTACCGTGTAGCCGCCTATTCGGAGAGGAGAGTAACCTAATTAGGCTAAATCTCTTACGGCCGCTCAATTTAAAGTCTTCTTTGGGATTGAGAAGCTCTTAAGGCTGACTCGTTGGTGGGAAACTAGATAATTGCGGTTTATCTTTGTTTTCGATTGATTTGATTGACTAACGGTGGTTGAAATATGATTGCACCTAGTTTGTTTATTCTTGAGAATCTTCTCTTATGATATAAGATTCCTCCAAACTAGTTCAGAGTTTCACAGGATCTTTATATCGTTGTTAGTTCTAAAGACGATCTTGTGATAATCCATTGTTAACAGACTCCTCTGCAAGTGATTGATCACAAGAGATTCAAGTGATTGTGTGCAGTTTTTATTGAAGATTTAAGAAGATTTGAAGACAAAGAAAATATTGAAGATCCGACTTGGGTTTTATAATCTTTGGTGTGCACAATACTTGTTTGGGTAAAAGAGGATCCAATTAATAATCGGTTTATCCTTGTGGTAGATTGGATTGATTAATTGAGTAGATCGGCATCAATCGTTTCCTTGTGATTAAAGGTATATATTAGCTTAATCTTAAACGATTACCTTTGGGTGATTGAACATAAGATAGATCTAAGGACCTTAAAGGAGTTTATGTTAAGACGAGAAGAGCCTTTGTCCGACTCATATCACTTGGTTGAATAGAGTTGATACCAAACAGATTTTATTCCTTTTTTATCGTTTGGAATACGAACCAAAGAAATGGTTCCAAGTACGTGACTTATTCAAAAGTCGTAGGCGTGGGAATACAGATTAACTAAGTGAACTATAGGGTTAGTTACTTGGTCTCAACTATACGAAGTTAGGTGTAATTTTTATGAAGGCTTAATCTCCAGAGTATTCACTGACAAGGTCCCGGGTTTTTCCTCATTTGCGGTTTCGTTAACAAAATCTAGATGTGTCATTTACTTTTATTTTCCGCATTATAATTGTTTTATTATAATTAAAGTAAATCACACAAACGTTCATTCCTATTTACTTGATAAGGAATCCTATTGTGTTTGGTTAAGTCCGAACCTTTGTATCAAGTAAACATACTTCGTTGTTGTATTGTCTCGATCTCGTATCCATAGACGATCACGAAGTGTGAACCGATTAGTTGTATTGTCTCGACTACCCATAGACAATCACTTTCGGAGAAAGGACTTATAGGTAGGAAAGTTTTAGCTTGAGGTATATTTGGGTACCCTCGCCTTTTCAATTGGTATCGGTTGTAAACACGAAAGATCTAACAATCTGTGTTTGGTGCTGATATAACCTATAAGAATGAATCCAGAGGATGATTCAGTTAACGTAAGTCAAGATAATGAGAATAAGATCTCAAGGAAAACCAATGGAAATTGGTCTCGAAAGTCTTTTCGAAAATCAAAGAAAAAGTCTATGACTAATATTTTGATTGCGGATCAGGTTTCTGATCAGAAAAGAGTGAGTTTGAAACTCACAAAACATGGTTTGGACTCGTCTCTAATTCATTATGAAAAATCGCCTGAAAAGAGATTCGATTCTCTTGTCTGCCCAAGTTCTGAATTTCGTAAGGTGATAGAAAGCTTTTTCAAACATATTGAAAAAAATTCAGAAAAGGGTAAATCCATTGACTGACAGTCTAGATGATGTCCTAGAACTTATCGTTCAAATGAATGTAAGAATATGTGAAGGAAAGCGAGAAACATTTAGTCTTCAAAATAATCTGATAGATTATGAGGAACAAAAACTAGCTTTATGCAATCAATTTCATCAACAGACTAAAGAGTGTGAAATTCTTACTCAATCGCTGGAACACTCACAGATAAGGAATAAGGTCCTTATTGAGAAACTCCTTACTGTAACACGTCAGGAGGTATATCTGAACAAGTGTTTAGAAAAATATTTCCAGCAAGGAATGAAAACCTTAAGAGGACATATAGAACGTCTTAAACAAGAGACGTTAGCAAACTGTCGACTGGCAGATCTAGACAAAATGGGTTCAAGTTCGAGGAACATACCATCACAGGCACAAGATGTAATTAAGGATATTGTATCTCATAATTCCCTTTAACAAAGAGATGTGTTCAGTAACCCACGAAGAAATAACATGATCATTTTCAAAGGGGAGAAAGATCTTCTCATGTGATGTATGATGAGGATTATCCTCATCCCAATGCGTAGAATCAAGCATTAGAATGTGCATCCTTACTTTTCCCAATATTCGGATGTAAGAAGCACACATACATGGGCAGATGGTATCCTACTAATATCTCTTATTCAATATAGAGATTACACAATCTACCTTAAGCATATATTAATAATATTTAAGTGTAGAAAGGTTGTCTTACAACAACTTGTGTAAAAGGGTAAGTTAGTATCTTACGATACCTATTTTGGAGAAAATCTCTTTGAGTATATTGTGTTTCTTTAACACATTAAGATGCGAAAATCTCTTCAAATCTTGTCGAAATTATTTAATTAAGGTTGATATTATCAATCTTGACAAGTCCTCTCAGTACCATCGAAATCGATCATAGACATGAAGCATTACTAAGAACTGTTATCTGTAACCAAAGGAAATTGATTAAACTTGGAATCGGTAATAGAGAGTTTACTAGGAATATCAATCGAAAGATTAATACTTTAGCCTGTGAACATAACCAAGGTATTGTGTGAGAATCCAGATATCGGTGTGATGTTGATGAAGATCCTGAAAAATTTGAGGAAATTGAAGATGACCTTTGAAAAGCACACAATCAAGGTTACTAGAGATTAAGTTATTTGTTTGAATACTTAATCTAGTTTAATGAGACATCAATTTTTGATTTCTTTCATTGATTGTATTGGTCTATTATGAATAAAATTATTTGTTTGAGTATTTTTTCTTGTGATAGTTTTTGGTTTACATAGCCTGTGCTAATTGCTTTTACCTTATTGCTATGTATGTTTATGAGATGTTTGATTTCGGTTTTTTACTACCTTAATATTCGATCTCATATATTGTGAACCCTCATGGTTTGGGTGACTTTTTGATTTAGCGGGATTAAGTTCTAGCCCTTGTAGGTAGGCTTTATCAAAGGATTACGAGGGTTCTTGATAGAAACAATATGTGAAAAGTCACAATATGTTGAATCGGTTTTGGTTTAGCATAAAAGCATATGTTTTCGACAGTTTCAACTTTTGCTTGCAATTGTTAAAATTGGTTTTCAACCTTTCTCCTGGTAAAGGTTGAGGTGTGTTGTTATACTTTGTTCACGATAAGGATGACAATGTGGTGATATTTCGATATCAATTCTCTAGGACGAAGATGCAATCATATTGAGAGAAGTGGATGCTAAATTTGAGGTAACAATCTTGTTAGTTAATTGTTTTCCTATTTAAGAAAAGTCTTGTTTATATTATATATATTTGTTTCTTTTCTTAACAAAATTTCCCGGTTCAATTGATATTTATTCCATGATGTGTGTGTGGATGTGTGTTTCAATTAGTTCCTAAGTAAGAAAAACTATTGTTATCTTGCTTTATTGTGTGGTATCAATTGTTTAGGCTTACAAGATTTCGTTACAATTGATGTGTGTGTGTGTGATTCAATTGGTTCCGGTTAAGAAAAACTATTGTTATATTGCATTTGTATGGTATCAATCGTTTAGGCTTACAAAATTACGGTGCAATCGCGGTGCTTATAATGTCTATGTTGTTTCAATTGCTTCTGGTTGAGGTGAATAATTATGCAAGTTGATTTATTTTGGTTTGTATTATGGCTTAACGAAATAATATGTGTACGGGATGAGTTGTTTAGTCCAATTCGATTCCGGATAAGAAACCAAGTTAATTCTGATCTTAGTTACACTTATCGAAGTGAGGTTTCGGTTATTCAAGTCTAATCGAATTCCTAAACAAGAAATGCTAGTTAACTAACCTAGTACTTGTCTTGTTTAAAATTGAAAGGTCTAAGTTTATGGATAATTAGAACCTGATGAGAAAAATGGAGTTTATCTTTATTTTGGTCTTATCGAATTAAGCGGTTGTTTTTGGACAATCAGTTTAGCAAAGGGACTAATATGCTTAGTTGTTTTTGGTTTGCTAAACTAAATTGGAAAAAATTGTTTGGAGCAATTGTTTCCTTGGTAACATATCAAAATAAGACTACTTGTAGTTTTGTTTTGATATTGGTTATCGAACATGATGTGTGGAACCCTCGTGCCTAACTCTGAGTTTGCAAGTCTATTCCGAGATTTGTAAGATTCTTTTCATGTTGTTCTTTTTTTTTTCTGTTCTTTGTCATTTTTGTGACAAAAAGGGGGAGAAATATATGGAGTAAACAGTGATGCTTGGCATTGATATTTATATTGATTGGCATCGCTAGGAAAAGAACATTGGTACTTGAATGTTTTTATCTAACGAAAGAGTGAAAGCACAGACTAAAGGGGAGTAACATGTCATATGTTTGGTATAACAAAGATGTGCGATTGAATATCTACCTATCTTCCTTAGGGGGAGTAATAGCTTTGTTATTATAATGTCAACAACGACATTTTCAAGGATTGAATGTAAATGTTTCTTTGTGTTATTCAATAAAGGAATCAAGCGGATTGTAATGAATTATTGTAATTTATTTATCCATATGATGTAAGAGTTTTATCACTAAAATTGACAAAGGGGGAGATTGCTAGAGCATGGCTCGGTTGAACCCACCAAGCGTTGGTATGTCAAGTTTGGTTGTCATATTTTAGTGAATCAAAACTCATGTTAAGAGTAAACTTGATTATGTACTGGAGTTAAACTTCGTATAGGTTAGCTTGAAAGTATTAGGATATGAGACATTACAAGTATTGCGAAGACTTGAAGATGTGAAGAACCAAGGAGCTACAACGACAACAATCATCCTTTCACTTGAGGTTAGTGATATTTGACTTGAACTGAGTTTCATTCCCTAACGTATCTTTCAAGTCGTGCATATTGAAAACATAACTGCGAAGCATATTGAACTCTAGATAGACATAGTATTAAGAAAAAAAAATACGAGGTTTATTGCTTAACCATTAAAATTTGTAGATAAGACATCGCCATAATCATTTGAATGCTATTGTGATTATGTATGGGTATGAGGTGAGGATTTCATCCTAGGGAACAATGTTTACATGTGTTCTAAGAAAGTAAGTTCATAAACTTGTTTGTGAACCGAAAAGGAAATTTCCCGTGTGTTATTGGTTTTGTTATTCATTGAATATCTTATGAACAACCAATATGTGTGATAGAGTATAACCGCTCACAACTTGTTGTGTTCTTAGTAGAACTGTTCACAAAGGCCCGACTTATATATTGGTATAACTTTTATTAGTAAAATCGATCTTAAGTAATCACTCGAGGTATGATCGGATTTTGTATGTCCGACCTTGTAAGGGAAAGGAACCATCCTTGTAAGGGAAAGGAACCAATCCTAGTAAGGGTGCGACATCAAAGGGAACCGATCCTTGTATGGGGTGTATCAAGGTTTATAGCAGAAAGGGAACCGATCCTATGGGACATGTGCAACACATATAATTTAGATACCATATATATGTGAGGAACCGATCCTAGTACCTAGTCAACCGAACTTTTGGGAAGCTAGTGTGACTATGCACAGAACCGAAACTTGTTTTGATAGAACCGTAAACCCATGATTGTGATTGAATGTTGGTTTGATCAATCACATAGTTCTTTAAAGTCAGATGAACCAATTCTAAACTTGTTTGGAAGTGTGGCAAATCGGTTTCAAGGTTGTAAGTGTGAAAGAGAACTTACAAAGTTAAGATGTCGACAAACTTTGAACACGTCTTTGTGAATGTTTATTTCTATAATTGTTCAAAGATATTCCTTAACGGCTAAGGGAAGAGAATCCGGATCGAAACATAAGTAAGTTAAGAATCTTTTTTAATTAAGGTTATTAATTTCATTTTGTAGGAAAATTGCTGCATTAGTAATGCATTTACTAATTAGATTTTCCGAGAGATTTCGATCGTTATTTTTGGACAGAGCAATTCCAGGAATTATGAAAACCGAATCTGTGCTTTTATGAATATCTTGAGAATATTTTGGTTTTGGAAATTCCTTGGTGTCCAAACTTCCTTGTCTATAAATACACGAAGTTTGCCTTTCTAGCAAACTAATCCTTCGTAACAACAATTTACTCTTTTGTTGTTGTTCTTGTGTAGCCGCCTATTCGGAGAGGAGAGTAACCTAATTAGGCGAAATATCTTACTACGCTCAATTTAAAGTCTTCTTTGGGATTGATAAGCTCTAGCGCGACATTGGTGGGAAACTAGATAATTGCGGTTTATCTTTGTTTTCGATTGATTTGATTGACTAACGGTGGTTGAAATCTGATTGCACCTAGTTTGTTTATTCTTGAGAATCTTTTCTTCTGATATAAGATTCACTCAAAAAAGTTCAGAGTTTCGACAGGGATCTTTGTAGACCTGTTGTTAGTTCTAAAGACGATCTTGTGATAATCCATTGTTAACGGACTCTGCCTACAGGCGTGATTGATCACAAGAGATTCAAGTGATTATGTGCGGGTTTTATTGAAGATTTAAGAAGATTTGAAGACAAAGAAGATATTGAAGATCTGACTTGGGTTTTATAATCTTTGGTGTGCACAATACTTGTTTGGGTAAAACAGGATCCAATTAATAATCGGTTTATCCTTGTGGTAGATTGGATTGATTAATTGAGTAGATCGGCATCAATACGTTTCCTCGTGATTAAAGGTATATATTGGCTTAATCTTAAATGATTACCTTTGGGTGATTGAACATAAGATAGATCTAAGGACCCGACGAAGGAGTTTATGTTAAGACAGAAGAGCCTTTGTCTGACTCATATCACTTGGTTGAATAGAGTTGATACCAAACAGTTTGTTGTTCCTTTTACCTGCTTTGGAATACAAACCAAAGGAATTGTTCCAAGTACGTGACTTATTCACAAGTCGGAGGCGTGAAATACAGGCGGAACTAAGTGAACTATAGGGTTAGTTACTTGGTCTCAACTATACGAAGTTAGGTGTAATTTTGTGTAGCGGCTTAATCCCGAGAGTATTCAATTACGGACAAGGTCCCGAGGTTTTTCTCGCATTTGCGGTTTCCTCGTTAACAAAATCTTGTTGTGTCATTTACTTTTATTTTCCGCATTATAATTGTTTTATTATAATTAAAGTAAATCACACAAACGTTAATTCCTATTTACTTGATAAGTAATCCTATTGTGTTTGGTTAAGTCCGAACCTTTGTATCAAGTAAACATACTTCGTTGTTGTATTGTCTCGATCTCGTATCCATAGACGATCACACGAAGTGTGAACTGATTAGTTGTATTGTCTCGACTCAGTCCATAGACAATCACTTTTGGAGAAAAGACTTATAGGTAGGAAAAGTTTTAGCTTGAGGTATATTTGGGTACCCTCGCCTTTTCACATGGTGATTATTAAGACCACAAAGTTGACATGGGGGTCATGTGTAGGAAGAGGCGGAAGAGAATTTCACGACATAGATGAAGAAAGGTTACGGTGAGATTGATTTTTATCTCGATTATGATTTTGTGGTGGACCACGAGGATGTTGTGGCGATGGAGAGGAAGTAGTTAAATTGGCAGTGGGTTGAGGAGAAAGAGTAGAATGTTAAGGATACGTAATAGCTTTAATTTTTCCCTCAGATGTACCCGTAACATCAAGAAATTCTGGAGGGCATGGATGAGTACCATCAAAAAAATTCACGAGTCTGTGACTGCGAAGAAGAGCAACGAATTGGGCATGCCATATGATATAGTTACTAGAGTCAAGTTTGGTAGAGACAAGGTGTTGGGTCTTGGTTGTACTAGTGATAATTGAAGTAGAAGATGTGGAAGCCATGGAAGAAAGAAAAGAAGATGATGTATGAGAAGTTTAGGGTTTTCTGAGTATGAAAGGAAAGTGGAGAAAGCTAAAGAAGGTGAGGATCGAAACCTGCTCTGATACCAAGTTAATTAAAGAATTCTTACTCTCTACTTCTTTCTGTAGAGATTATATGTATATATATAAGTTCAAGATTACAGGGATTTCTAAACTTAAAAGACTTGTAAAGGAAGACATGATGTAACAGTACGAACCTTTTCTCAGGTTTAACTAAACCCATTAGAGTTAAAAATCAAATTCTACACTAGGTGTGCTAAAGATAAAAAATTGAAAATTTAGTAGCAATTTATGGGCTTCCTAACAAGAGATGATAGTTTTTTTTTTCTAAAATTTCAAGTTTGCCTTAATCTTAAATATCCTCGCTAAATTGGGGCCTATGCCACTTAAGTGGGGCCTATAGCTACATGAAAAAATAGGGTCATTAAGAAATAATTCATAGAAACCCCTTATCCACTATTTATGTTAATGCCTATAATATGCCCTTATTAAATTAGTGATGATTAATTAAGTTAGTATTAGTTAATTAGTGTTAGGATTAGAGTAGAAATTCATTTCCTCTTTTCAGGTTTGGAGGGAAAGAAAAGTAGAGGAAAAAAGAAAAAAACTAGGGTTTGTGATTTTCTTAGCAAAAATGAAACTTTATAGTGATGATGAAGACTCTAGTAGTGATGAAGAAGTGTGTGCATCAGATTATCATGATTTCGATCCTACCGAATTGGATATTTTGTTGAATGAAGAAGAGAATGTCAACCAAATAATGCTTGAGGATATTATTCAAGCACAAGAACAATATCGTCGGTAAGAAGAAGGTGATAATGCTTCTAATGAACAGTATGAGTTGTAACGATCTACAAACATGTATTTGCATGTCCCAATCGCCCCAAAGGGAAAATTTTTCAAAACTTTAACCCAGAATCGGTTTATTCGATAGAACCATATTAACTGATTCGGGTAAAATCCCAAATTGGGTATAACAATCGGTTGTTGTTAGCCACCATATAAACCGATTGTATTAAAAATTTGGGGCGCGATGCGTACGTGATGTAAATCGGTTTTTGTTGGTGATGTGCATAATCCGATTTCTTCACTTGAATAATCACGTAGAATACACAAAGTTCACAATCGGATTATTTACGTGTATATAATCCGATTTTGGAGAAAAAAAGTTCCAGGAGAAATGAGAACAAAAATCGGATTACATATACATGTAAATAATCCGATTGTGAACTTTGAAATTTTTTCGTTAAGTCCATAATCGGACTTTATTGTTGCACATATAAAACGATTACTTTCAATTGATTGTCTCGAATGTAACATATAAAACGATTCTATATCATCAACTGGTTGATATTTGTTGTATATTGTTGTGGCGTTTGAAGAAGATCAGCCCAAAGCCGTATCTCTGCTGGGACCTGATACCTCTGCCCACTATTTCACCGATTTGGAATGGAAAGAAAGAAACGATGCAAAGCAATGGTTTATATACAAGGGCATAGAGATCAAATGCACATTATTTTTAGGTCGTCGTTCAAGTCTAGATCGTTTGCAACTTGTTTGTGAGAGAGGTGGAAAGCAAGAAAGTCATCGGGCAAAGGACTGAATGCGACGTGAAGAAGACGACAAGAAATACATTACTAAATCAAAGAACTATGGTTGCCCGTTTAAGATTATAGTTAATAGACCTGAAGTATGGTTGCCCGTTTGTGGTTGTTTGTTCGCTTCTTTTGTGTATCTCTTGTTCCATTGCCGCAATTGATTTGGTTGTTCGCTTGCATATTCTAAGTATGTGTTCGATTGGATTGGTAGTTGATGATGATGGACTTGACATCTTCAAATGAAAAAAATTAACAATGGAGAAAGATTTCTTTGGATTAGGTAGTGTATGAAAGAGAATAAGCTATCCTCTTTATATACACAAAGTACCAACGGCTATAATTTCAATTTCAAAAAATTGCCGTTAACAGTCACAATCGGATTATATGTATGCACTAATAATCCGATTCTTGATTTCTTTACAAATCCGAACTTGAACCGGAATCGGTTAATGCATGCATTAACTTAAACCGATTGTTGTTGATGTTCACCTGTGAATCGGGTTATGTAGGTACATAATAAAAAACCGATTGCTACCACAATCGGACTAGTATAGTGCACACATAAACCGATTCTCGGTGGATTTTCGAAAAATTTGATGAGTGAATTTCAAAGATTTAGAGGTAAATCATTGTAGAGTACCTCTTAGAAGGAATGGATTAAAGGGATTTAACTCAATCACTTGAATTGTTTGTTTTTGATTTTTTTCAAAACCCAAAATAAAATTAGATTTCAATTGTTGTTTTGGATTGATTAGGATTTAGTTTTGATTTTGATGGAAATTGAAGAAAAAAATTGAGTTTTGATTAATAATTTTTTATTTGTTAATAAAGTGATTATGATTTTGTATTTGTATTTGTGTTAGAATAATTAAATTTTCTTTAAGGGTTAATTTAGTATTTTACTATCTTTTAGACACCCCATATCCTTCTCTTTAGGTTGGTTGAAGTAATTCACTGGCCCAAATTAAGTGATATAGGCCCCAATTTAGCAAGGTTAAATATAGGTTCCTTAATATATCTCCATGCAAGGTGTACACATGTTACACAAGGAAGCAGTCAAGGCAATTTGGTCAATGGACCAAAATAAAAGAGAAATAGAAAAGGCTCTTGGTTTTCCTTTTCAACACTTTTCTTTTTATTTTGTTTCTCTTGAGATTTTCTAATGAAATAACTATATGAAAAAATTGTTTGAGAAATCAAAGAAATTGAGCTTAGTGAATTGTTGATTCGTTGTAGTTAATCTTGGTGTGGTTGCATGAAGGTATGGAACTTCTTCCTCTTTCTCTAGTTCTCTTGAATATGTCTTAATTGTATTTGGATCTGGTTTGCTTGACTTGAGTACTTAATTATTGAAGTTTATGTGTTTTAGAACAATGGATAGTTAGCAAATAGCATCAATTTCATGTTTGATGTTTTGATTTGAGAATTTGGAAATTAGGGCTCTCCATGAAATTGGGCAATAAAGTCCTGATTCTTCTTCTAAAATATGAAGTGGGTATGTTGTTCTCTATTTTATTTATATCTAACAAGTTTTGGGAAAGAAATATGCATGGTGCGGTTGTAACTCGAATTTATAAACCCTAGAATCACTATTGTTGTTCTACTGATATATTGAGATCCAATGGTTGGATTGTAATTCAATTTGAGTATGCAGTAAATTATTATGTTATAAATGTACCACATAAATTTCATGAGGATCAGGTCATTTTTACTACTTCAGAAGTTGTACGAGTTCTGACTGCGTTCTGCAGAATTGAACCCTGGATAGTTTACTTATCATTTGGTTTTGTCACCATCTGAAAATAGGATGGGGCTGAATTTTGGATATGTTCTTTAGTATAATATAATTAAGGTACTGTGTAAATTTCAGAAAAATCTAACAACTTTAGGTACCCCAAAGAGTAGGATAATAGAGACTGAATTCTGGATGACGATTATGAAAGTAGTCAGCTTCTGATGTTGATAAAACCTTATTAAACCGTTAGATTGTTACGAGTTTTGAATATATTGTGTTACCTTGATTTATGAAGATGCTTTGTAGGTTTCAAGATGATTCATTGCTATTTGTTGATGAAAGGTGTGGACATATTGTGGCTAAACCTTGTGAAGCGGTTGTAGTTTTGTTTATATACTATGCAACTTAGGTTAATGGAGGGTAGTGAGCATATGGACCTGTTTTGGTATCTAAGGAAGTTAGAGAGTTGCAAGTTATAATTGCATGTCTTATATTACTTGAGCAAGATGGTTTGGTTATTAGTTAATAAATTATAATGGATTGAAGACTTGCTAATCTCGTTTCTATCTTCTTTAGTGTTCTTGTTGATGACATGGTCTTGTAACTTGCAATTTTATTACGAAATCAATTCCAAAAGTGCTTGATTTCTGGCAAGACTATGCTGGTTTCATTGGTTTATATATCATTCTTATTTATGATTTGAATGTGTTTGTTAGTCTATGAATTTGATGCTAGCGAGATTCACTTAAAGTGTTAGTATAAATGGATGGCATGATGTAGCTATTACTGAACTACTACTTTTACAAAAGTATCCATCCAACATTTTACATGCTAAATTAACTAAATTCCTTGATCCCTATGTGTCAGAACTTGGAATCCCAAGCAGGCTGATTACTCTTTGTTGTGTATATCATTTCACATAGAGAAAGATAGCATGATTAAATTATGTACATTTGGTGTTTGATTAAATGGTTTTGATGATGAAACCGCATGACAATATGTCATCATATATGTTTGGAATCGTAGATGGTAGTGAGGGTAATGGTCTATTTATATTCATTTGTGATCAAATTGCCCTTCACTCATTTATCTTTGAAAGATAGAGTTTCATGGCTCCTATAACTAGAGGTACCACAAAAAGGGATGCGGTTAAGCGATTAATGTGTATCTTTGTGAAGGAATCAAATCCTCAAAGAAGAAGGAGAGATCTACAAATGATGAAGAAGGTTCTTCCTCTAACGCCTTTGTCTATTTGTCATTTTGACAATAACTTTAAGGGTATGGTGAAGGATTTCAACAACAAAAGAAATGATTTAAAATCTCAAATCATTTTCTCTTTAGAAAAGATAGTTCACTATGAACATATGTTGTCTCTAACAAAGAACACCTTGTGTGGACTAAAAAGAGAACTTAGTGAGTTAACTAATATTTTTGAAGATTTGGAGGAATTGAACGATCCCATAATAAATGGGGTTTTCAATAATAAGAAGGAATTCCCAGTAGATGCTCTGAGAAAGCTCTACGATATCTAGGAAACTTCTTATGAGAATTTATTCTTGTGTTTTAAGAAGGATAACTAGGGTTTGGAATAATAATTATTGTGAGTACACATAGCTATTGCCAACGATTTTCATCTTGCAATGTTCTTAGATTTATTTACTTAAATTCTAAAGTTTATTTGGAAGATGATTTTGCAGTATTAATCTTTATTGGTTTTATATATTGCAAAAGTAATTTTATGGGATACGTGTGTTTACGTCAGTGAACTATGATTGTCCCATATATGTCAAAAGTTAAGTCTATTATATTTAATTATGCAAATATTGATGGAAAATGGAATGAACTTTTGATGAAAAAGATTAAGTCTATGGTATCATTATGCAAATATGATGAAAATAGAATGAATCTTTGTATATTCCGCAGTATTGATCTTTCCCTGATCCACTTCTATGTGAAAGTACTGTGCGGCTTCGTAAGTTTTCTTATGTTGAGCATTTCCGCTTAAATTAATCATGGGTTCTCTTGTGGTTAATTTAATTGAGTTTTCTGGATACAAATTCATGTTTCATGTGATTTGTTAATGTCAAAAGAAATCCTTCTTTTCTTGTAAAAGTAAGGTTGCTCGTGTTGTTCTTTCGGGAATGACATTTTATGGGGGAGAGTTCTTTGTGGGGAGTACGACTGTGGAGTATTATATGAGTTATCTTGTATCTTTAAAAACTCCTTGATGAATACACTAAGTTTCGACTATGTGAAATCATCGAAACAAAGTTGATATGTTCTCTTTTAGTCATGTAGTATCTCTATGTGGGAATTTTCATTATGATCCCACTAGTTTTCGTACCTTTGCCAATTTATATTGATAAAAGGGGGAGAATTATTGTGTAGTTCACACTACAAATACATATGGTTTTACGGATCATTTTGTAAGGGAGAGTGGTTTTCATTGTGAAATGAAGTATTGAGTAAGGCGGAGTGATACATATCACCATAGTATTGCTTGTCAAAGTTGCGATACAATTAGACTTTGATGTTATGTAATAATACTATGAAATTAAGTATAACAATACAAAAACATCTAGTTTTTATATATTGTTATAGCTACGGATCTTCAACAACTATGATGTTTTGAGTTGAACACGTTCGTCGTCTGGAGTACTTTGGAAGTGACGAAGATTTCGAGTAATGTTGAAAAGCAAGGAAATCAAGCATTTGGATGAGAAGCTACAAAGTTTATTTATTTTGTAATCCATATGTATTGATAGTTTTGTCACCAAAATTGACAAATGGGGAGATTATTGGAGCATTGCTCGATTAAACTCACAAGTGTTGCTATCTCAAGATTGTTTGTCAAGTTTAGTTGTCAAAACTATAAGTCTTGATTTCTAGTCTACTTATAGCTAAGTCTCGGATTATGATAGAAAGTGTAGTTGATCTTTAGACTTCACGGCGTTCATCGATTGAAGACGAAGAACTACTAAGGGGAGCTTGTGGAACTTCATCAACAAAAGGTATGTGGAGACTTGAACTCATCTATCACTCAAAGTCTATTTCTACTCTATATCCTATTTGAGTCAAAAGTCGTATAGCTATATAGACTTCAATTGTACACATTTGATATTTCGAGTTGAGTTTAACTCTCTTACATATTTCTCAGAAATATGTGTTCGTAAGTTTTCGCTTTAAGCAAGTTCATCTTATATTCTTGACGAAAGTCAAAATATGATCACTTAGTAACATCTTATATGATTTGTGTGAGACAATCATTTGGTGTAGACTTGGAATGTTTCAGAGATCATTTGATCACTTGAAAATTTCTTTGAAGATAATAGTTTATGTGAGACAGCTATTGTCGTCTTCTAAGAATGTTTCAATGATTGAAATAGAAGTTTAGAACAATTAACCATTGATTGGATATAACACAGTATGCGTACTTGTATGCTAACTGTTGCAAGTTATTCCATGTCCGGGAACCATAATATGCATACCTTGATGCGTCTTGATTTGATAGTTGAAGTCCTGAACTTAGTATGCATACCCGTATGCGTCACCGGCTTAACATTCAAGTCCGGAATTCAACCGAGTTTGGTCATGTACGACAGTATGCGTACTAGTTCGCATACTGGCGAACCCAGACCAAGTCCGGCTACTTAGGTATGCGTACACATTTGCATACTTGAGTGGGTTAAGTTCTAAAATCGATTTGTTCATGAACAAATACATTTATAAAATAAGGAATGCAATCTTTTGCAAACCGTGGCTACAATGTTCATGAATTGATTCGAGTGAATCAAAATCGATTTTGCTTCAATTGTGTCTTGTATACTTCTATGAGAATATAAACAATTGAACAACTCTATAACTAGTTTCATTTGAGTTATTTGAACTAGTTATGTTAAGATGAACAAGGTTGATATGAAAGTGTTCATATGGCTAACTTGGTTAGCTATTGTTGAGCCAACCAAGTGTACACGTTTGGTAATGCAGTTACCCATATCTAAATGAAGTCACATTTCATTTGTGTATAACAAGCTAAGTTCGATCTAACGTTTGAAAGATATTAGCTTGAGTCTAATTAAGTTTTCGTTTAATGGTGAATATTGAATGCTTTGTTACCAAGGTAACATTGATTGCAAACCCTGATTTGAAGACTATATAAGGGAGAACTCTAGCAACTGGGATACCTAATCCCCACACCTCCTGTGATACTAGTTACGACTAGAGTTGATTCTCCTTTAACCTAGGTTTTTCTTAAAACCATTATAGGTTAACGACTTAAAGACTTCATTGGGATTGTGAATCCAGGACAACTATTTTCTCTCGTAGTTGCGTGTTCCGATCTTACTTTGTTCTATCGTATTGGGTACTATCTTCTCTAAGATTTGATCGAGATTTAATCTCCGATAGGTAAGATAAAAAGTAGTCATAAACATCTTCGTCTCATCGTTTGTGATTCCATAATATCTTGTTCTCTACCATACGGTTAAGATTATTGTGAGGTGATTGATATTACTAGGGTCGCTCTTCTGAATATAATTCCTGTATATCAATTGGTTCATGTTCACCTTGATTTATCAAAAGACTAATAAAACTTCGTATGTATTTTTTTGGGAGACAGATTTATCTATTCAATAGACTTTTCTGTGTGAGCAAATTTGTTTATCAAGTATTCGACTTTGGGTCGTAGCAACTCTTAGTTGTGGGTGAGATCAGCTAAGGGAATCAAGTGGGCAGAATCCGGCGTGGTTCTAGAGGCGTAAGGAACGCAACTGTACCTTGATCAGTGTGAGATTGGTTAGGGCTCAACTACATTCCAGTCCGAAGTTAACTTGGAGTAGGATAGTGTCTGTAGCGGCTTAATATAATGTGGTGTTCAAATTTGGACTAGGTCCCGGGGTTTTTCTGCAATTGCGGTTTCCTCGTTAACAAAATTTCTGGTATTTGTGTTATTTCTTTTCCGCATTATATTTGTTTATATAATTGAAATATCATAGGTTATGCATAGTTCAATCAATTAGATAATCCAACCTTTGGTTGTTGATATAAATTGATTGACACTTGAACATTGGTCTTTGGTACCGTTCAAGTTGTTTCTCATAATAATCAGGCTCACGGATTCTATCTTTATTTGATTTGGTTTGATTACATTGAGTAACAAAGATACAACTCTTGGATATATTTCTATTGATTGAGTCTGACTGTCTACTTGATTCTCTTGGAATTATATTGGAGTTTGTCCATACAGATTGCCTAAATAAAATATTGGGTGTGGTAGTTAGACCCCCGCTTTTTCAATGCCTAAAAGTGGACAGACTGTAGATCCACTTTCTAGTTCCCAAGAGGAGCCACTTGCTGAAGAGAATGACAAAGTTTCTAGTGATGCCAATGCGGCTCCTAATAGATCTCATTTTGTGCCTAAAGCCCCATATCCACAGTTATTATTACCAATAAAAAAGGAGTCGACTTTCAACGAAATAATGGAGATATTTAAGCAGGTGAACATTAACATCCCGTTATTAGAAGCAATTAGGAAAATGCCTGCTTATGCCAAGCTCCTTAAAGATCTTTGTAATGAACAACAAAATCAAAACAGATATATGAACGCAGAAGAAGAGAGGTGAAGTTAAAAGACCAATGGATCCAAATTCTGGTGTAAATGAACAAATTTTGAGAGAGCTAGCGGAAATGAGAGGAATATTAAATAATAAAAGAGAAGGAGGTAGGATACAACTGGATGAAGCCATAGAAGAAGCTGCGAAAACCCCATTCACACAAGAAGTACAATTAGGAGGAATACCCCCAAAGTGCAATTTACTGCGTTAACCAGCATTTTTGACGGAACAACTTGCAAGTACAACACATCAAAGCTTATGTGAGATGTATGCTACAATGGGAAAACCATGATGCTGTATTGTGCAAATATTTTGCACCAAGTTTAACAGGAGAGGCCTTGAAATGGTTTGAAGGTTTGCCAAAGAATACTATAACATCTTTCAACCATTTGCAGGTGTTTATGGGTGAAAACTATTTCTGCCGGTTTTGGTAATTTGGGGTGTGTGGATGAAAAAATGAGTCTAAACCTTAAACAAATGCACTGCGCCATGAGTGCTTGTAGATTCGAGAGATCAATCTGTGCAAGTCCGGCCTAAACCAAGAAATGGCCGTTCCAGACTTGTTTCGGTCACAAAGTGAAGGAGATGGGGTTGATCTTAGGGAGGGAAGCGAAGAAGGTGTTGAGAATATGAATATGTTGGCTATGAATGACTTGTATCAGAAAGCTGAACTGGCTTGCAGGGTGTAAGCTATCAGTTCCGCTGTTTGAATACGATTATATCAACACTTGCCTCTGTTGTCTGGACTTGTCTTGTTGTTCCTGTTTGGAAAATAGGGAGGAGAACCTATTTATACAAGTCATTTGAGCCTTATTCACGTCTCTCGTGGGAAGTGGAGGAAGTAGAGTGATGGAGTAGTGGAGTTGTGTGTTGGTGTTACATGACCAGTCTTGCCCACTTCTCCTGTCATCTCTAACCGTCCATGACTTCCTGACACGTTCTTGTGATGGCGCGTTGCACGCTGCACGCTGTAAACCGCCAGATCAATACCCCAGTATGTATCCGCCAGTTTGTGACATGATTGATATCTCGAGTGTGTGGATCGTGGACCCACAGAAAGTTGCATGTAATGCTAGATTAAATAACTAAGTTATTTAGGGAGTTGATACTTGTGAAGTATCATGTGTATTCTATGCAGGTACTGCATCATGGTGTGGTAGAGTGATGGGTGGTGATTACCATGACGCCTCACTGACCAATTAACTCCTGACCAGGGTTGCATAACCAAGCCGGTGAAGTTGGACGGACGAGATGATCTTTGAGACACTCATCTGCGACCGTTGATAGAATTAGGGTTTTGAAGAGGTGCGCAGGCATCACTCTTCAGCTTGGTCGAATCCAAGCTTGGGATACGATTTTGGCCAGGCCGATCGTACATGCGTGTAGAAGGCATGACGGTGTAGGCACCCATACCCTATTATCTCACTAAAGTGTGATCTGGACCACTCAATTCGTCCGACAAAGTCGAGTGGTCGAGATCAGTTTGAGACAGAAAACGAGTGCAAACAAATCCGCGCATCGTGCCAACTTCGGGCGCGCGTTCCAAGACGACCAATCTTGGTCGGTCTTGGCCGATCGGTCTGGCGTGTAGGTGGTAGGCTGGTGTTCACGCCTATACCCGACTGTCTGATAGACGCATTTATGTGTCTATTTTAGTCTCAATTCTCTGTAATGTTAGAACTCGATTTTGCGCTTATTTTGGTATTTTATGTCTTTGTAGGTGTTTCAGGAGAAATAAGCTTTTGCGGCGAAATTGGCTCGAAAAGTGGATTTTGCGCTCGTGGGAGAAAATTACTATACGGACCCCTCAAATGGATAAGGGGCACCTCAATTACTAAGGGGTACTCACTTGTTATTTGCACCTGGGCATTCCAAAAGGCGTGCTAAAGGCACCCTTACTCGGGTTAAGGGGCAACCCATCTTCAACAATTTAAAAACAAGTTTTGGCGGAAAAAATTGCTTTCTGAGAAAGAACAGATTAGGGTTCGATTTTTAAACTGTTCTTGGGAGATTCAATCGCGGAGGTGGTGTCGATGGACTCTAGTGGTATAAACAGGATCACAGTAAGTGATTTAATGGATTGATTTAATGGATAATCTACTCGATATAACAGGGAGGTGAAGATATTCACTAAAGAGGTGATATTTTTGGAAGAGATTTGGGAGAATCTTGCTCGGTTATTTTCAACAGTTTGATTGATATGAACTTGAGGCGTTGAAACAAGGGATAATATGTGAATTAAATTAAGAAAAATAGCAAGTTTCTACCATTATCTCGGTTTGATAAAGGAAAGGAGAAGTATCGGGTGTTTGAGTGGAAAAGGGAAGTACGTGAAGATAAAGGGGGAGAATATCTTCTCTGTGGATTTTTTTGCTATCTTTAGAAGAGTTTCCATTCAACAGGAGTGTTTGAAGCCGCATATGAGGATATGGAAAGAAGATATAAAACCCGTAGCTTGAGGTGAAAGAAAAGGGAGATTTAATCGGGATTTACTCGCCCTGATGGGTATATAAAGGTCTGTTGGAGTCCTAGAGAGGCGGTCGGGAGTTTTGGGGGCCGAGGTCGAGACTTTGGGGAGCCAACAGAGGGCTCAGGAACGAAGAATAAAAAATTACGGCTGAAAGGTGGTGGAGAGGAAGAAGAAGACGAAGAACAGACCAACAGAGTCGATCCGACGGTCTCAAAATCAACGACAGAGACAAACAAGTATCGTTGTTGGCAGTCTTATTTCTCGTTCTTGTAACAGTGACGTCACCTTAACACATATACGGCGTTACAAAACTCTGTTTTCATATATTTCTCAATAAAACATCCTTTTGAGCCATGTTTCTATCTTTTGGGTGCGTTTGAGCATGAGGAGCTAAACCCCAACACTGGGACGACGGAGGAAGTCAAGTTCACAATTGTTTGGTAATTATAATTGATTCTAATGACTTTCCGATTGATTTTTAATCGATTTATGATTTTCATTGATTATTTGTGATTTTGTCTCGATAGCGTATGCTTAGTCTAAGAACTCTTGATGCGCTATGCTTATGATTTACATCTAATTCTTTATAAAATCTACTTTTGGCAAAGAAATAGAGTCTAGAAAAGAGCTAAAATTGTTATGAATCATTGTATGAACCAATTGATTGTGAAGTTTGGTGGAATCCGAAGTCCTAGTATTTCTCGATATCGTGACAAATTTGTGAATATATTTTCTTTATTTTTCGTATTTTCTTAAATCAAATCTTTACGAGTCCGAGTGGAACGACAACCTTTACTACCATTTACTACAACTTGTTAAAATCACATCAATTTTTGGCGCCGCCGACGCGGACTTGTATTTAGATTTGTTTTAGGTTTATTTTTATTTTTATTTTTGTTCCTTTTTACGCCTTTGGTATTTTTCGATTCTTTTCAGATTTGGAGCGAAGCTACAAGGAAAGAAAAAGTGCTATAAAAGGAAAGCATCGCCAAAGAAGGAAAGAAAAGAGGAGTCCAAGGAGTGAAGAAGATTTTGTACATAGTTGTTCTATTTTGTTTTATTTTTAGAAACTGTAAATAGGGTTGTATTTTTGTAATTTTCTTTTTATTTTTGGACACTTTTTGGACTTTATTTTTGGACTTGGACATTATTTTAAAACCCTAAGGAAGGGTTAAAAATTAAATACAAACTGTTTGCAGGGAAGGACGCACGATTACGATCTTGTCTCGGCCCTCGGGTTCGTACAATCGACATGGAGTCGGTGGCACAGTCGACTTCAACGGTTCATCGCCCGTCCGGTACGGAGGTAAGACTCTATCCACCCACGAATCCCCGTCGCTGTGGGTTTTATTCTGTGTGACAACTCACACCCCTCGCGAATAGAATGTCGAACTGGTATTACAATAGCCAATACAACGAATATCCGACCGAGTTTCAAAATGGACGTTACTACTTTGACCATAATGTGAATAGTGATTGGGAACATCACCTTTTCAAGGTTATGGCTCATACCATGATGAGCCCAATTACTATCCATACGCCCACCTGGTCATATGAGCAAAATTCCTCTCTACTAGAGTCCGCATGTAAGATAGCTGAGTCAACACAAAAGTTACTTGAGTCAACACGTAGTTCAGACGAGATGAATAACTTAGTTATGGACGAAAGCAATGCAACGTGTGAACCTTCTTTCCTAGATCAAATCAGGAAGTCATGTGAGTCGACTCAGAAAATGTTGTTAGAGGCCCAGAAAGAACCGCTCAAGATAGTCTTAATTTCCAATATAGTGTTTCCAATAGTACCTTTGAAAATGATGATAGTTATTTGCATAATCAAGATGACGAGGTTAGAATTGGTAACACTTTACTTTAGATGAGGTTCAACCATTTTCATATAACGATGATTATGATGAGGATAGTGTTGATGAAGAATCAAATATTTAGGCATAGTGATCAGGAATTTGCTACTCCAATTGAGCTTTACAATGATAATATTATTTCTAGTTCAATTCCAAATAATTTTAATAATTATTCACCTATTCAAAAGGACGAGGATTTGACTAGAGATACCACCGTTTTAGACGAGGTAGTATTTCCTTATGATTACGAAGCCGATTATGGTTTAGAGGAACGAGTTTATTATGAGAATACTGTTTTAGAGTCTAGAGATTTAGAAACATTAGTCTTAGACAAAGAAAACGAACTCGTAGAGATGAGTGAGGATGAACCTGACTTAGAAGAATCAATTGATCATTTTCAGGAATCAGATGACCTTGAGATTAGGGAAGTTGTGACTAGTCTTTCTAGAGACACTGAAAACTCTAAGTTTGGGGGTGATTATCATTCTCCACGTGCCTTAACTCTTAGAAAGGTCCCTCACTTGGGACTTGACACATGTGCCTCAACCATTTTAAAAGATTATCTTCATACACGTTTTCCTGAACCTAGTGATGTCCATAAGGAAGTTCAGTTGTTAGAAACCCATCCTCTGGTTGATGTGGTTAGCCCAAAGCTATGATACCCAGATTGATTTTGTTTTCCCACCAAATATTTTTCAACCAATTGTGGGAATGTATAAGTTTCAGATGTGTCAATTATTTAGTTTTGAGACTAGACCTAAGTACTTTAGGAAATTAGTATCGACACATTTTATTATGATTGACCGCCGCTTTATCGTGGTCAATTGTGTGAGTCAAAACTGATTGACTTTAAGGATCCGCAATTATTTAGGTTATTATTATGTGCTTCTAAGTTTTTATTTGAGTTTTTCCAGACTCTAATACCTAAATCGGATCTTAGCTTCGAGGAAATGCAACCCATGAAAATATTTTATCTCGACCCGTTATAGAACCCGAACTCAACCACAATGAGATGTAGTTGTCTTAAACAGAAACTAGACAAGGGTGTGCTTCATTTGTTAATTTTCTTGGAAGGTTGGAGATTCCTTTTATTTGTGATAGCTCTATTTGGTTTTGATGACCCACGAAAATTCCGCTATTACTTTATGATTCTATGAGGTGACTAATCCTTTGTTAGTCTGGCTGAAGACGTTAAACTTAGCACTTCTTGGGAGGTAACCCAACATTCATGCGACACGGTAATATCTTTCCTTATCCCTTTTGCTTCAAATGGTAACAGTTTCTCCTTGTTCATGCATTTAATTATATCTTTAGAACATTGAGGACAATGTTAGATTTAAGTTTGGGGGTATGGGAGAAACATTTTAGTTGCATTGTTAAACTCCAGAGCCTAGAAATTTATGCTTATTAAGGATGGCACTAACCAATCTAAGTGGATGGAAGCATTTTGGTTGTAGGAGTTGAGAACCAATCTGATTAGATGGAAACATCTAAAGAGTCTATTCATAAAAGCACGAGCTCAGGTGTTAGAAATAACATGATAGTTTCACCAATCTCGTTGAGTCCTTTTCACTGTTTTTATTTTATTTTGTTTTTAAACTATGTTTCTCTAACTGATTAGGTGGGTCCCACGATTCAAGTTGTTACCAATGCTAGGGTGAATTAGAGTGATTGAGATACCAAAAAAAAAAAAAAAAAAAGTGAAAAAGTGAAAAAAAAAAATTAATGTTCAGTGAATAAATCGACCGCTGGTTCCCTTGTATATGCCAGACGTGTTGATCTAGAATTAGGATTGTCGACCACCGGTTCCCTTGTATATGCCGGTTGTGTTGATATTAGTCGACCAGTATCTCGGTACATTAGGATAGGTTCATTTTGGCAGTGGCCTTCAGACAGATATGAGAAACATCGTTCACTTAGTCAACATCAAAACCATCTATGTTTTTCTATATCCATCTCTTAATCTATCCATGTGATTAGTTTTGACTCCGAGGATATTGATGTCCATAGTGCGACTATCTCGAGTAGAGCTCTTGTGACTTATATATGAATTTTAGTATGCTTGAGTGCAAACTCGTGTAAAGAATTGGAATTTCGCATCGGGGTACTTCCTCCCGAAGTCAATAAGTATGCCCGGCCAAGGAGATTCTTTAGTGCCTTCCGAGGTTCTGCGTAAATAGTTAGGGTCTGGAGTATAAAGGTTTTGTGGGTACACCTCTGGTAAACCCTCCCGAGACTATAACTCGGCCACTAGGGCCACCTAGGGGTTTAAAGGCTTATTGCATACGCTAAATGCAATCGACGATGCCTGCGACAGTGAGTTAGGATTTTATTTATTTCAATTTGCTCGAGGACTAGCAAATAATAAGTTTGGGGGTATTTGATAGACGCATTTATGTGTCTATTTTAGTCTCAATTCTCTGTAATGTTAGAACTCGATTTTGCGCTTATTTTGGTATTTTATGTCTTTGTAGGTGTTTCAGGAGAAATAAGCTTTTGCGGCGAAATTGGCTCGAAAAGTGGATTTTGCGCTCGTGGGAGAAAATTACTATACGGACCCCTCAAATGGATAAGGGGCACCTCAATTACTAAGGGGTACTCACTTGTTATTTGCACCCAGGGCATCCCAAAAGGCGTCTGCTAAAGGCACCCTTACTCAGGTTAAGGGGCAACCCATCTTCAACAATTTAAAAACAAGTTTTGGCGGGAAAAAATTGCTACAGTAAAGAACAGATTAGGGTTCGATTTTTAAACCTGTTCTTGGGAGATTCAATCGCCAGAATTGGTGTCGATGGACTCTAGTGGTATAAACAGGACTGTCGTAAGTGATTTAATGGATTGATTTGGGCTGGATAATCGGCTCTCGATATAACAGGGAGGTGAAGATATTCACGGAAAGAGGTGATATTTTTGGAAGAGATTTGGGAGAATCTTGCTCGGTTATTTTCAACAGTTTGGATTGATATGAACTTGAGGCGTTGAAACAGGGATAATATGTGAATTAAATTAAGAAAAATAGCAAGTTTCTACCATTATCTCGATTGATACAGGAAAGGAGAAGTATCGGGTGTTTGAGCTGGAAAAGGGAAGTACGTGAAGATAAAGGGAGAATATCTTCTCTGGCGGATTTTTTGCTATCTTTAGAAGAGTTTCCATTCAACAGGAGTGTTTGAAGCCGCATATGAGGATATGGAAAGAAGATATAAAACCCGTAGCTTGAGGTGAAAGAAAAGGGAGATTTAATCGGGATTTTCGCCCTGATGGGTATATAAAGGTCTGTTGGAGTCCTAGAGAGGCGGTCGGGAGTTTTGGGGGCCGAGGTCGAGACTTTGGGGAGCCAACAGAGGGCTCAGGAACGAAGAATAAAAATTGCAGCAGCAGCAGGTGGAGAGGAAGAAGAAGACGAAGAACAGACCAACAGAGTCAGTCGCAGAAGCGGTCTCAAAATCAACGAAACAGAGACAAACAAGTATCGTTGTTAGGCAGTCTTATTTCTCGTTCTTGTAACGAGTGACGCCCGTAACACATATACGGCGTTACAAAACTCTGTTTTTCATATATTTCTCAATAAAACATCCTTTTGAGCCATGTTTCTATCTTTTGGGTGCGTTTTGAGCATGAGGAGCTAAACCCCAACACTGGGACGACGGAGGAAGTCAAGTTCACAATTGTTTGGTAATTATAATTGATTCTAATGACTTTCCGCATTGATTTTTAATCGATTTATGATTTTCATTGATTATTTGTGATTTTGTCTGATAGCGTATGCTTAGTCTAAGAACTCTTGATGCGCTATGCTTATGATTTACATCTAATTCTTTATAAAATCTACTTTTGGCAAAGAAATAGAGTCTAGAAAAGAGCTAAAATTGTTATGAATCATTGTATGAACCAATTGATTGTGAAGTTTGGTGGAATCCGAAGTCCTAGTACCTCTCGATAATTGTGACATCTTTTGTATATATTTTTATTATTAAGTCTGAAATCAATCTTTACAAGTCTGAGTGAACGACATCTTCTTACCACTTTACTACAACTTGTTAAAATCACATCACTGTCCCATGAAAACGTGATCTGTGCCACTCAAATCGTCCGGCGAAGTTGAGCGGTCGAGATTAGTTTGCAATTGGGAAGTGTATTCACGCTAGTTTGGGCGGACGATTTGGGATAACCAGGCATGGTATGCCTTGGCCGACAATTGAGGAGATTTATGGGTCCACGGTGGTCATGTTGGTATCACCCTGACACGCTTAATTAATCTTGGGCCCTCCATTCGTGCCTCTGAGAAGATGGACGCTCGTGATACTCAAAACCTAATTTTGGCTTTCCACGGCAGAACCATGCTTTATTCGGGCGTACGATCGGGATGACCAACCATGGTTGGTCCCGACCGATTGGTCAGGTATGTAGGCGAGCCCACGGTGATTGTGTTGACATGCTCTAGGCCTTTTGAATCTACATCTACACCTTCCATCTATACCGCGAAGATGGATGGTTGAGACTGATTTTGTGACACATGTAATGTGCCGCAAACCCTAATTTAGGGTTCTCCGCCCATACCGCAAGGACAACAAGAGAGGATAATGGGAGATAGTCAGCAGAAACTAGTAGCTATGGGAAGTCGTGATCAAGAAGAATTTGAGAGAAAGAAACTTCTATAAGCCGTGGTGGAAATAACAAAATTCAAAGACTTGACCACCACAAGAAACTTATGGAGGTCGGAGGCAAAACCATCATAGAGGACGGGAAGTCATAAGATAATATGGGAAGAAATCAAAATGCCACCTCTGAATGCTAGTGTGGAGAAAATATGGGAAGCTATAATCTTGATGGAAAACATACTGCAAAGATGGAACATGGGGAGTGAACCACCTCCAAGCGACATAAGTCACTTAATTTTGTTCTTATCACCATTTTCATGGACACTCAACAAATGATTGCAAATATAAAAAGAATCATCCTCGGAATGATAGATCAAGGGAAACTAAATCATTTTCTAACAAACCAACCTCGTGCTCAACCATTACCACCACCGCCGAAAATTCGCAGAGTAAATACAACAAAAGGAGGAGAAACATTTGTAATAGAAGTTGGAGCAAAGGCAAAGAATCTGTTTTGTCACTCTATTGTACATTCGCACAAAACGATTGAAGACTTTCACGATAACACTCTCAGCAGGTCTTCGCAAGAGATGCCGATGATAGAGAAATAATGAACATTGCGAAGGCATCGCCACCGAAAGAATGGCAAAATCAGACTATTTCCTTCACCGCGAAAGAAGTACCCGAGGGTGGCAAGATGCACGATAACCCATTAGTGGTAAGACCGGAGATTAACCCAAAACCTAGTGATGATGAAGATGATGAAGCGAGAATTCATGGGCAATCAACAATTTTAATCGATCTTTGGAAGTTCCGTGGATATCCTTTTTTTATCATACTTATAAAACTATGGGAGGAAAAGATGAAGATCTAATACCTTCAACTTACAAGATCTATGGTTTTAATGGTACCGCGCAATAAACCCTAAAGGGAAGTCAATATGTGAATTCCACTGAAAGGATTGTCCTCTGAAATTCTGTTCTGAGTAGTCGATGCGGAATCACCATACAACGTATTGATTGGACGACCTTGGTTACATGGGATTTTAGGTGTAGCATCGACTTTCCATCAATGTATCAAGTTCCCTCATCCCAAAGTGGTATTGGCATAGTAAAAGGAGATTGGATTGAAGGAAAGAAGTGTTATGAAATTGATGTAGAATCTTGCGAAGAAAGAGCTGCGAAGAAGAATAATTGGAAACATAACATCAGAGAAAAACAAAAAAGTGAAAGATTGATGGTAGATGCAGTAGAACAGAGAGAAGAAGAATCGCTGCGAAACCAATGCATGCTGAAGATAAGAAGCGACAAAGATTTCGCAAAGGATAAGAAAATAACAGAAAATTTCAAAAATGCAGAGGCAGAAAGTAGCAGAAGTAAGAGACTTAAAGGGTGAATGTATTTGTTGATTTTATGACTGCAAAAGTAAGATTGGGAGAAGAAAGAAAGATGTGTGACTGGTTTGTTAAAAAAAAAAATTATGAATGACAAAGATGAGATTGCGAAATTACAAAAGAGCTGATATGCAGAAGAAAAAAATATATTTTATGAATGACAAAGATGAGATTGCGAAATTACAAAAGAGCTAATATGCAGAAGAAGAAACAAAACAATCAGAAAGGGGCGAACCTACTATGGTGTACACCTTAGTTCGTGAAATCAAAATTTCGCAAGAGGCAAATGTAAGACCTAAAGTGCGTCATAGAAGGGACACTGTTGCATGGCTCAAATGAAAAGGTTACACCGCCCTGGAACCTGAGTCATGGAGATTTGGGGTCAATAAAGCCCATCCAGAAGAGGTACCTTGGATTTTCAACCTAAGCTTATGAATTAGGTTGGACGACCGAGGGTCTCTTCTAAGGAGTGCGGCATCTGATCAAGGCGCCGAGGTACACGGTTGAGCCAAGAGTGCACAGGGCGTTTGAAGCGCCTCGGCCATTCTTGGCAAGTCTTGACGTATCTTTTCGGCCCAAGAAAACCCCACTTAGGGTGCAGTCTTGTAACCATAAGCCATATAGGCAAAAGGGATAAGAGGCTGCGAAAATAACTGGTTGTTGTTAACACCGGATGGGAGGAGCCACCCTTGTATGGTAGAGGTACGCCTCCTTGAAGGGGAAACCAGGGGGAAGATAAGGGCGGCACCCTCCATTAGGGAGCTGATAAGTGTCTTAAGACGCAAATGTCACGAGGCTTTATTTTCGCAAGAATATTTAGGCTTGTCATATTTGTGCGACAATCCTGAAGAGGCAATAATACAAAAGAGAAAGATAAGGCGAGATCAATGGGTCAATACATGAAAGTGTAAAGACGTCCTGCGATTTCGTCGCACGACGGCAATGTCATGGGGCTTTATTTTCGCAAGAATATTTAGGCCTGTCATATTGTCGCAACAAAAATAATAAAAGAAAAAAGTTAAGGAAAGATCAATGGATTTCTGCATGAAAGTGCAAAGACGTCCTGCGATTTTGTCGCAATGACAAGAGGTGGCAAAATAAGACCTTTAACTAGGAAGGCAAAATAAGACCACATAAGAGAACCAGAAAGAATGAAATCTTGGGAAAACCAAGAAATACCTAATTGCGAAGATTTTGCGTGAAACAATTTGAACCGAGGCATAAGTACATGTTGCTATTCAAAAGTAACTTGCTTAAACTTTCATTTGGATACAAATAATGTAGAGGAAGAAATTTGCATTTAAAGGTTGAAGAAATTTGTAGAAAAAGATTACAAAAATAGGAGACTAAAGAGTGAATGTATGAGATATTACATAAAGAGAAAGAAGAAAACAGAACTACTTCTTGTTTGATTCTTCTTCTTCTTCATCTTCATCAAATTCTTCTTCTTCGCTAGCATCACCATCGAGAGATATCCGAGGGGGTACATTCTTTGGAATTTCTTCCAGAGGCAAGGGTATTTGGAATGAATGATGTTATTATCATCACAGACTTTCTTAATAGTTTGATTGCGAAAAAGAATAGCATCATTCTTAAAGTTCGCAACAAGTAATCTTTAATTGACTCTTGATGCGGAACATTTATCATTGCGAAAAGAAAGATCCTTTGCGAGCTGCTCCTTTTCAGACTCAAGTTCTTCAACTCTTTTGCGAAATCTATCTTCAACTTCTGCGAACATATAATAATGAGTCAACAACTTGATAATAATTTATGAAAGACGAACAATTAATAAAGAAGAACAATTAACAACCTTCTCTGTCAGAAATCATATCCCTAACCAAGGCCGTGTGCTCAGCTTGAAGACTAACATTTACACCTATGTTATTTCTAGCGTCATCTAGAACTTTCGCAGCCCAAGCGAATTCATCATCATTATTTCTGAGAAGAAGGGAGCGAATTTGATTCTCTCTTTCGCTAAGTATATCATTTTTGCGGTTAGAATCATCTCGTTCAATTTGAACCTCAAGAAAAGTTTTTTGGAATTTCGCTAACGCTTGAGCACCTTGTCTAGCGATACGATCTTTATCATCTATGAGATAACTGATCTTGGTTCTTAAAGTATTGATTTTCTCTTTAGAGTTACGATAAAAACGCTTAAATTTGTTGGCTAAGCCCAAGATGGATCTATGGTCAATTTCTAAGAGGCGAAGTTTGGATCTGAGTTCATTTATGGGAAGAGATTTAATATTGTCATTTGAAAAACTATTCAAAGAATTATTAAGGTGTTCAAGAAGGGTATTAAAAGATCATAGATGTCTGCGAAAATGATAAATTAAGATGAGGGAGGATAATGAGAAAACAAAATAAAGGAAAAGAGAAAAATTTCATACCATAAAGTTGCTTATTGGCATCTTGAAGACTAGATATTTTGTCCTTCTGAGTAGAAGAATCAGCTTGTAATTGTTTATTCTTTTCACGAAGAGCAACAGCTTTAGCTTCTAATTCTTCATTCCTCTTGCGAAGTTGAAGATTCTTCTTTTCAAGAATCCCACGTCTTTTTTCCAAATCTGAGGCAACAGCGAAAGAAGCCTTCCCAGTCTGCGAAGGAAAATGAAGAAATTGTCAATATATAGTATAACTTTAAATCATAATTATGAAATAGAGAAACGAAGGCATACCAAGATACTAAGTGAATTCATAAAACTAGGAGTCACTGATCTGGAGACTCCATGAAGAGAATCACCATCATCCAGTAAAGGGGCATCACATATATTCGCAAGAGCTTTATATGTGCTAGAGAGATGATTATCCCCAATCCCTTGCATGGAGTCAGAGAAGATGCTAGACAGTTGTGCCATAGAAGATTCAGCTGGAAAATCTTCTCTTGCGAAAGAAGTATCAACATCATCATCATCAGAACTTTCGCCAGAATGAATATTTGAAGGAGAAGGAGAGTGAACTTTTCGCTTCTTTGAAGGTGGAGCAGCAGACTTCTCCTTGCGAAGAGAACTTTTACCATTGCCTTTGGTCTTCGCAACCCCAAACCCTTCTTCTTCAAGAACTACAACACCAACCTTCGCACACGAATGAAGATAAGAAACAGAGGCAACAATATTGTTAAAAATAATAAAAGAAAGTATTTATTACTTCATCCGTGATCGAACGAAGCGCTGCTAGGGTGCTTGCCTTCTTAGTCCTTTTGTAGCTTCTTCTCAGCTTGTTAATCTGAAATTTTCGCAAGATTAATAGGTATAAAGAGAAATGAAGACTACACTGAGCGAAATTTAAGAAATATACCTCTTTCTATTTCTCGGGCCAATTAAATACCCAAGGTTGATAAGCAGCGAGATTCGCAGGTAACACATTTGAACCAGAAATATAAGGCCCCTTCAAAACTAGTGGAAAGACACACCATCTGTCATCTTTAGAGTGACGAGGAGTATTATTCCAGAATGCCAATCAATGTCTTGCATAAGTACTTTATCATCAGCAATGTTATCTTTTCTCTTCAAGCGGACACCCCAGCGAGTACTATCTTTCTTCATGGGTATTAATTCATAATTTTCAAAGAAGCTTTCTACTGAATATTTTTCAGCGAATATTTCCAAATCCTTAAAATTTGGATCTCTAGCTTCTTTTTGATAAAGAGACCCTTTACCAGCACCACGGTTAGCGAATTCAAGGATTAAACGAATGCAGTCCCCACTCAATTGGTAGATGGCTCGCGAGAAGTTCGCATGAGCAAGAATTTCGTAAAACAAAGGAAGATTAGGATCATAGAGAGGAATGGGAAGGCCAGCGAGAATCTGACCAAGAGAAATTATGATTTCTTTATCATCACAATGATGATCAGAAAACAGTTTAGCAGAAAGAATGGATTTATCTCCTTGATCGGGAATGGTGGCTAATGTAAAACCTCTCCCTTCGAGATCTTTCTGAATTCCTTCAAGAGAAGTTTCATATTTACGACCAGCTGGAGCCATTTTCAGTATGGGAATGAAGAAGAAATTAAATATCAAAAGAAGTAAAAACAAGAAAATTTACTGCAGCAGGAGCGGAATTTACGGAGAAACGGTGAAGAAAAGTTACAGGAAAGATAAGAAGGAAAGTAAAAAACAAGAAGAGAAGAATATATATAGAGAGAAGAGTTCTCGAAAATATAAGCACATTTAATGCGAAGAGTAGACTTGAACGGTTGAGAAATAGCGGTTGAAAAAGACGTGTCAAGAAATGGATGGAAGAAGAGACACGTGTAATAAATTCTGCGTAAAGTACAGAATCATGTCAATATAGAAGAATATGGAAAAATGAACGGCTGCGGCATTTTGAAGCATTAATTCTCATGACATTCTCTCCTTCGCATAGAAGACATGAGAAGAGGCAAGATGTAGGATTAGAATATCGCAACATCAATACCTTTGCGAAATCTTTATACAACACACTTCGAAGATATCGCAGTCTGGTTACAGAAATGACGCAACAGATGACGACAGCCTAAACACGAGAAAGATGTGGAGACCTAGCGAGATTTAGGAGCGTTGCGAAATCTAACACTTGTATACTTGCGAGAATATCGTAAGCCAGATCCTAAAATAAAGGACAGCTTAGCTGTCACCCACTATGTAATATCCTATATAAAGAGCCGAACAAGCTTAAGGTGAGGGAGAGATCTTTTTAGAGTGGAGAGAAAGTTTTGAGGAGAGATAAAGTCTAGAACAATAGTTGTATTCTTGATTTTATTTCCTCTTTATAAAATTCTTTAACTCAATTAATAAAAAGTGTGATTGTTGATCTTAAAGATGTGTTGATTATTATGAATTCTTGTGAGGGATGTATTGTGGGATTTCCTGCAACTACATATAATTTACTCTAGATTGAGTCTGACTGTCTAGTTGATTCTCTAGAAAGTGTATTGGAGTAAGTCCTCTCAGATTTCCAAACGAATTGTTGGGTGTGGTTATTAGACCCCCGAAATTTTCAATTGGTATCAGAGTAGGCAAACACATTAAAGACCTCATAAGTCTGTGTTTGTAGCGATCTGATATGGACAGAAGTGTTATCTCTATAAATGTACCACCAGTCTTCGATGACTCAAATTACTTGTGGTGGGAAATTGCTATGCATGCCTTTCTTCAAGCGCGTGATTTTCAATCATGGGTTCATGTAGTTAATGGCTATGATGCTCCTGTTGTGGCAGTAGGGAATGCGAATGCCATTCTAAGGATATTGGTGCATATGACGCTCTTTGAGATACTTGCTTTGCAAAGCAAAACTCCGACGGTTTGAATGCCATCATACATGCCATTACCCCAGATCTTCATCACCATGTGACTACGTGCACTCGATCTAAAGATGCTTGGGATATTTAGAAACCGTATTCGAAGGGAATACCAGTGAAAAGGAAGCTAGGCTTCAAAACCTAAATTCCGATTGGGAAAACCTTCGTATGGCAGATGAAGATTCCTTTGATGAGTTTAATCACAAAGTGTCTGAAATTGTTAATACATCTTTTGCATTGGGTAAGGCTATTCCTGAAAAGGACATTTTGATGAAAATTCTCAGATCGCTGCCATCTAGATACGATTCTAAGAAGCATGCCATCTGTTGATGGTGGATTTTCGTTCAAGGTTAAATTTGTAAAAAAACCAGAAAAATCATGCGCTGACATCTTGTAAAAGATAAAGCCATTTATAAGTGTTGGATACTCCCTCACTTAATTCACCAAGAATGGAGTATGTAGCAACAATCCCATTCTGTGAATACATGAAATTCCTCCAGGGTTGGAGCATGTGGCAACAATCCCTTCCTGTGAATTTCATATCGCCTTTTGTATTTCCAAGTACTCATTATCGGTGTGGCATGACGACCGAGTGTTACTCTTACAGTAGCACGAACCTCCAAGCACTATAATGAAAACATGTACGAAATACCCGTGACAGCCGATTCTCGGTGTGTTATACTAGCCCGAGCCCTCTCGGTGTGTTATACTAGCCCGATTGAGCATCCGTACTGACCGTATCAGTCCGGATATGATCTGATCGCAGTCATCCAACTCCGTAAGCATGGTTGGATGACCCCAGATCAATTCCATCACCCCCAAGCAGGTATGGAATACCCACGGCCGACCCCGCATGGTCGGTCATTGGCCTTTGCTTGCCAAAAGACGTTCATACCAAGCATTATGGACTGAAAACCCTAAATAAGGGTTTGCGGCATATTACATGTGTCGCAAAACAATCTCAACCATCCATCTTCGCAGGTATAGATGGAGGGTGTAGATGTAGATTCAAAGGGCCCAGAGCATGTCAACACGATCACCGTGGGCCCGCCTACACACTTGACCAATCGGTCAAGACCAACAATGTTTGGCCGTGACAAAATCATCACCCAAACAAGGAGTGGCGCACGGCTTTTGAAAGCCAAAATTAGGGTTTCAAATCATCACGCGCGTCCATCTTCTCCGGCACAAATGGAGGGTCACAGATTAGATTAAGCAAGGGCCGGTCATACCAAAGATGACCACCGTGAGCCCATCTACCTCCTCATGCGATCGGCCAAGGCATCCCATGCCCGGCTAATCCAAAACGCCCGCCCAAACATGCGTGGTTATACTTCCCAAATTGCAAATCCGATCTCGACCACACAACTTCACCGGATGATTTGAATGGCTTAGATCACGTTTTCATGGGATAGTTAGGTATAGGTGTGAACACCAACATACCACCTACACGCTGGTATGATCGACCAAGACCGACCAAGATGGGTCGTCTTGAAACGCGTGCCCAAACTAGGGATCTCACGCCGGTTTCCAACTCCTTTGCGGCAACGGATTCCTGCCGCAAACCGATCTCAACCACTCAACTTTACCGGTCAAATTGAGTGGCTTAGATCGCGCCTTCATGGGACGGTGAGACATGGACGTGTACACCAGCATGCCATCTACATACACGTCCGGTCGGTCCTCTCCAAATCTATTCCCATACTTGGTTTCGGCCAAGTCAAGAGTCATGCTTGCGCTCCTCTTCAAAATCCTAATATTCATTAACGGTCGCAGGATGAGTGTCTCAAAGATCATCTCATCCGTCCAACTTCACCAGCTTGGTTATACAACCCTGTTCAGGAGTTATTTGGTTAGTGAGGCGTCATTACCCATCACTTTACCACACCATAATGCAGTACCTGCATAAAATACACACGATACCTCACAAGTATCGACTTCTGAATAACACAGTTATTCAATTCAAAAGATTACATGCTATCTTTCGTGGATCCACAATCCACACATTCCAGACATCAATCATGTCACAAACTCGGGGGATACATACGGTATATTGGTCTCACGGTTTCTGACATGCGGCGTGCAACGCGCCATCACAAGAACGTGTCGAAGTCATGGACGGTTAGAGATGAACGGAGAAGTGGGCAAGGCCGGTCGTGTGGTACCGACGCACAACTCCACTACTCCATCACTCCACTTCCTCCACTTCCCACGAGAGACGTGAATGAGGCTCAATGACTTGTATAAATAGGTTCTCCGCCCTATTTCAAACAACAACACAAGTCTAGACGAGACGAGAAAAACCAAGTGTTAATACAAAAACGTATTCAAACACCCCGGAGCTTGCTTGCATCAACCGCAAGCCTGCTCACCTTTCTGTTACAAGTCATAAGCAAGCCAACACCTTCACAATCTCAACACCTTCTTCGCTTCCCTCCCTAAGATCAACCCCATCTCCTTCACTTTGTGACCAAACAAGTCTGGAAACGGCCATTTCTTGGTTTAGGCCGGACTTGCCTGCATTGATCTCTCGAATCTACAAGCACTCACCACGCAGTGCATTTGTTTAAAGGTTTAAATTCATTCCTCATCCACACCCCAAATTACCAAATTCTGCAGGAGTAGTTTTCACCCATAAACAATTGGCGACCACAGTGGGAGGTTGATCTATTGATAGGTGTCTAAAACACCTAATTTACTATCTAGTAGTTACGCTTTCTTTGCCATTTTTCTTGTGAATTATGTACTTTGCGCATGTTTTTGAGTTATTAGGTATTTTGGAGTCATCGGAGCAAAAAAGAAGCGGAACTCGCTCAAATCCGGAATTTCTTTGTATCACCTTGAAGAGGACGAAAAGACGAAGGCAAAGGCGAAAGAACGAGGTTATTCCGATCTCGTATGAGGAAGTTAGAAGCCTCTGAAGCAAGTTAAAGTTGTCGCAAAAGTGAGACAAAGACAGATCGTAAAGACAGACAGCACAATTACTCGTGGCAGCCGCAGAACAGAAATGAACTGTCGGTCTCGGTAGACCCGACGATGAATGAGGATTGTTAAGTGCAGCCGACCTATTTACTTAGGGCCACCGTTTTCTCCCATGCGCCATGCACTCGGCTAAATCGAGCTTGGTCGAGTTTCACGACTCGCAGGGCATTACAAAGAGAAGAAGAACTCGAGTTTCTAGACGTTGGGTACGACGATGGAGTTGATGCCGTGACTACCCTGAGAAAGACGGATCTGGTCTGTGGTCGATCAACTGATGTCGATGGAGCTGGTGGAGTCGAGGAATAGAGAGTTGGTTCTCCTGTATAAAAGATATGGAAGGGAAATCACTAGTGTTGCTGCCATCAATGGATATGGTGATTATCGGCAGTAGTTGAGTGAGTCTGTGATATCGATGATGGTACTCGAGTAATGACAAGGGATGAGTTGTACAGAGAATGATACGATGATGGTTGGCTGTAAACTCGAGGAGTTAGAAGATGTCATGGTGATCGACAGAAGATAAAGAGAAGTGGGAAGGATGGCTCGACTTTGGGTTTAGATTGAATGTGGTATTACAGGTCGAGTCTTGGCAGGCGCATTAACGAACGTTTTTGTTGGTTCGAACCGAAGCTCGATGGAACTACTGGACGGAAGGACTTAACGAATGGAAGACGCAGTATCGGTCGGAGGATGAGAGGAGCAACAGAGAAGGAAGATGCTTTGCCATGGAGTGGATATGAGGACGTTGTGGTGTAACTAGACAGGGGAAGAGCTTAAGAAAGGTTGATGGGCTTTCTTTGTGACGAGACACGAGCAGGCAGATGATGACGGTGACCACAAGAGGTAATGCTCGAGTATGATCGGTGATGGTTAGCGATGGATAAAGAAGCTCGAGCAGGTTCAGAGTGCTGCCAATGATGATGGAAGTACGATGAGAGTGTTTGATGTTTGAATACTGTTGTGGCTCGACAGGAAAACGGTGATGGAGATGGCAGATAGTGGTGTTCGGTTTTGCTGCCATTGATGGCCGTGACGAAGAGCTGTGATATTGATTGCGGTGTATGCAGATTGGAGGAATGGCGGAATAAGAAAAGAATCTGATGGTAGTGCTCGTGAGTATAACTAGCCAGTAACGATGAAGACGTGAGTTACGGGTAAGAGTTGACAATCACAGGGAAGCTTACGGACTGCAATCACAGGGAGTAAATTATGAGAATAGGCTGTCAGTCTCACAGAACTGACAAGCCAATAATGAGAAAATGGGCTGGATTTGGGTGACGTGAGCCCAATTGTTTTGTTTGCCGAACTGAGAACGTGTGTTAAGGAATTGTGGCGAGTTTTGGCAACTACTTCGTCCGGGGCTCGATGCACGGGACACAATTCCTAAGGAGATGCTCTTTCCTATTTTTGCTAGGTTTCCTAGTTTCTTCAAGAGGAGGTTATAAAACTCTATATATAGAGAAGCCTAGGCACAATTTGGATCTACCACGTTTTATTATCTCTTCTCTACTTTATTCTAGGGTTTAGAACCATGAAGTATTTTCTCTTTCTTCTTGTGATGAACTCCTTGAATATGAGTACCTAAGTTTATTATTGGTTATGGAATAGTTGGATTTCACATAATATGATTCTTTGATTCAATATATTAGTTTTGTCTCATATTTATCGTTTGCAATTCTCTGAAAATATTGTTTTATGATTGATTGATTGTTTTGTCAAGTTGCAAATTGGTAGAACTTCTAATCACATCTATTGCTAGTTTAGGGTTTATTATACGAAAAGTGATATTCCTTGAATACAAGTAGCATAATATGATTATGGTTTGTAGTGATATATTCTTATGATCATATGTGAATCGTAACCTTTGTTAAATTGAATTAGTGCGCTTTCCACGTTCAATTGCTTTGATTGGCCTGATTTCATAGAACTTAACGCATCTAGGGAATTAAACTTGATTAGTGCTTTTACACGTTAGGTTGTTCCTTTAGATAGAATTCATATTCGCATCTTTTAATGTGTTTGTTGATGACAAGAGGAGGTTTGCGGGATATTCTTGCGATCAAGGTATTCTAGGGTCTTTGATAAAAGTTGAGATTAAATATCAATTCTAGTTATTGTGAAAAGCATGTTAGTGAATGAAAACGAAATCCTTAACCAATATCTCTTCTATCTTATTTGTTTACTTTTGTTTATTTGCTTTTTGTTTATTTTTATTTACACAATCAGAAATTCTTTCGGGTGTTTTATATAGGAAACCATAACAATTTGACAACCTAGACCTCTCTGTGGGATCGATCCTTTCTTGCCCTTGCTATATTTATATTTTGAGTAGTAAGAAAGTGTAATTATATTTGTGTCGCTAACTACAGCGATCAAATTTTGGCGCCGTTGCCGGGGAGGCAGCGGTTGTTAATTGTTTTTGGTTTCTTATTTTTGTATTTAGTTTTTGTTTTATTTTTTCTTATTTTCTGGGTTTTAACCGGTTTGAGAATTATTTCAGGTGCTAATTTCTATGGAAGGAGCATATTGGAACAATGGATACGGTTTTCAACAACCTCAACAATATGATAACTACCAATTCCATGGGTATAATCAAAACCAATTCATTGGTTATGACCAATATTCCATGGAACCTTGTGGTTTTCCTCAACAACCTTATGGTGAGTATGTGTGTGAACAACAACAAGGATGGGAGGATTCTTATGCTCTTGAACAAAAAGTCTCTAATTTTATAGATAAAGTTTCTACCTTTTTACAAGAGGAATTTCAAAAAGCTAAAGAGACTACAAACGAGCAACTCCAAGAACTTCGTGAAAGTATGACTATCTTGCGAAGAGACATTGATCAATACAAGGAAGATATGGATAATTCTTATGTGCATATGGTTTGTAATGAATATGTGATTGATGCTAATGTTGAAAAAGGCCAATCCTTGGGCACTTTCGTGGATAATTGTGTAGTTAACTCAACTCTTGATCGTAATAATGATCATTCACCTATTCAAAAGGATGAGTTAGAGTTTAGCAACACTAAATTCAGCGAGGAACAATCTTATGTTGACTTGATAATGACGGTGATGATGATATATTGCTTGAAACAACTCATGGTGACATCTCCGAGGAGTCTTTTTGGGATCAAGATGAAGATGAAGAGGAATATGTCGACACTTGTGTAGATTACTCAAGCATTGATCTTAATAATGATCAAGAGCCTATTCAAAGGTGGAGCTTGAGGATGATGCATTTTCGAGTGTTCTAAAAAAGTTTCTTATGATAAAATTTGGATCCGCAAAAGAGTATGTGCCTTACAACAAAAAGGAGGAATGTGTTGAGAATGAGACCGTTATGACCAATATTGTGGAAGACCCAATTGAGCTTGCAAATGATTGTAATGATGATGTTTATGTCGAGACTATAGTTAAGGCAGAAACGGACGAAGAATGGTTGCAAGGTTTGATAGAGGACCATGATATAAAAGAGGTGAATAATTCACTTGAGTTTTTCAAGGATGAAGAGGATTCCGTGATACAAGAGATTGTGCAAGGTTTATCTAACCCTTTGCCTATTATTTCTTCTCCTTTACCTCTTATTGGTTTGAATGTATGTGCTTCGAGAATATTGTTGAATGACTTTGTTTCTCGTTTTCCGCCATTAGAGAAACTTGATTCTCATACTATGCAGGTTATGGAACAAGAAACCGTGGATGTACCCGACTCCTATATTCTTTATACACTTCCAAGTGTGGACAAGAATAAGTGTGGGGGAAGCTTTTATCGGTTCATAACTTCACTTTTGCTTTATGTTACTAATATTTGTGTGAAGCTAGTGTTTGCAAAACAGGTGCTATGGGTGGATCCTCAACTTTTCCGATTATTGGTGTATGGGGAATGAATCTTGCAAGGATATAGTCGGGCTGACGACTATAAAACAAGCGCTAAGTGGGAGGCAACCCACCGGTTTTGTATTTCTTATCCTTTTGCATTTTATTTTTGTTTCGTTTATTTATTTTTACTGTTTTCATATCATATTTGCATCCCTATGTTTAATTTCATTGAGTCCGTAATCTATCTTAGAAGAGAATTAGGACGAATACCTTTTCGTCAGAAAATTTCAGACTGCGCGTAGTTCATTCCAGAGACCATAACTGTCAGACCGTTTATCGAAACACTGTGAAATTTTGACACTGTGTAGAAAACACGTAGGTGAACAACTTTTGTGAAATGGAGTTTTTCCAAATTCCTTACCAATTTGCACAGTTTTTGCGTTTTATCTGCTGTTACGTCAGAATTCAGAACTTTCGGTTTTACACATTGAGGACAATGTGAAGTTTAAGTGTGGGGGAGCATTTATATGTTTGTATAGTTTGTTTTTGACACCATTAGTGGATGGAACCATTTTGAATGCAGGAGTTGAGGAACTAATTATCTAAAAGGGACGAATATAGCTCAGGAATCACAAATTAACATGATAGTTGTTACCATATCTCGGAATATCACCATATCGTATTCTATTTTTTTTATTTTTCCATATTTATCTATTGTTCTCTAAGTGTTTTGGTGGGTCACTAAAAATCGACGTGTTATTACTGCTAGGATGAAATAGAGTGATTGAGTTACAAAAAAAAAAAAAAAAAAAAAAAAAAAAAAATTGAAAAAGAAAAAAAAAATGAGACCGATCAATTAGACCAAAACGGAATAAAAAGACACTTGGGAATAGCAGTATGTGTGAAACGTAGTCCCTGTCTCCGTCGCCTAAACAAGCGTGGAATGCAGGATCCAAGGCAACTATCATGTACTTGCTGACAAGAAGCATGCGCTTGGATCCAAAAGATCTAATCATGCCGTCTAAAAAAAAAAAAAAAAAAAAAAGAGAAATTGGATCCAGTTTGATCCAATCAAATAAAAGAGAAAAAATTATTATTGTGTTGAATAAAGTCACTCTTGGTTCCCTTGTATATGCCAATTGATTTGATGTAGCATTCAACACCAGTAGCTCAATCCAATAGGATTAGGTTCATCTTAGCAAGGACCTTGAGACGTTATATGGGAAACATCGAACACTTGTGAATATTCGCCAACATCTACATCTATATCCATCTTCTTAATCTTTTCATTGTGATTGTGGTTTGTTAGTTTCCGAGTATTGTGGCTTGTTCGACTATCTAAATAGAGTTTATTTATTAATAATTGAATTGAATTTGCAAGGTACCTCCTCCTGTAGTCAATTTGGATTCGTTCATTGATTTGTCACGAATAGACGGAGTTTGAAATATAGGTTTTGTAGGTATATCTCTAGTAAACCTTCACGAGACTATAACTCGTCCACTAGGGACACCTAGGGGTTTAAAGGCTTGTTATTTATGCTAAAATTAACCGTAGCCTCGACGTCACGGAGTTGTATGTATTTGTTTTAGTTTTGTTTTGTTTGATTTGCTCGAGGACTAGCAAAGTCTAAGTGTGGGGAATCTGATAGGTGTCTAAAACACCTAATTTACTATCTAGTAGTTACGCTTTCTTTGCCATTTTTCTTGTGAATTATGTACTTTGCGCATGTTTTTGAGTTATTAGGTATTTTGGAGTCATCGGAGCAAAAAGAAGCGGAACTCGCTCAAATCCGGAATTTCTTTGTATCACCTTGAAGAGGACGAAAAGACGAAGGCAAAGGCGAAAGAACGAGGTTATTCCGATCTCGTATGAGGAAGTTAGAAGCCTCTGAAGCAAGTTAAAGTTGTCGCAAAACTGAGACAAAGACAGACTCATTAAAGACAGATAAAGACAATTACTCGGGCAGCCGCAGAACAGGAAATGAACTGTCAGTCTCGGTAGACTGACAGTGAATGAGGATTGTTAAGTGCAGCCGACCTATTTACTTAGGGCCACCGTTTTCTCCCATGCGCCATGCAGACTCGACAGAACTGAGCTTGGTCGAGTTTCACGACCAGCTCCGGGCATTACAAAGAGAAGAAGAACTCGAGTTTCTAGACGATGGGTACGACGATGGAGTTGATGCCGTGACTACCCTGAGAAAGACGGATCTGGTCTGTGGTCGATCAACTGATGTCGATGGAGCTGGTGGAGTCGAGGAATAGAGAGTTGGTTCTCCTGTATAAAAGATATGGAAGGGAAATCACTAGTGTTGCTGCCATCAATGGATATGGTGATTATCGGCAGTAGTTGAGTGAGTCTGTGATATCGATGATGGTACTCGAGTAATGACAAGGGATGAGTTGTACAGAGAATGATACGATGATGGTTGGCTGTAAACTCGAGGAGTTAGAAGATGTCATGGTGATCGACGAGAAGATAAAGAGAAGTGGGAAGGATGGCTCGACTTTGGGTTTAGATTGAATGTGGTATTACAGGTCGAGTCTTGGCAGGCAGTTAACGAACAGGTTTTGTTGGTTCGAACTGAAGCTCGATGGAACTACGGACGGAAGGACTTAACGAATGGAAGACGAGTATCGGTCAGAGGATGAGAGGAGCAACAGAGAAGGAAGATGCTGCCATGGAGCTGGATATGAGGACGTTGTGGTGTAACTAGACAGGGAAGAGCTTAAGAAAGGTTGATGGGCTTTGCTGTGACGAGACACGAGCAGGCAGATGATGACGGTGACTGCAAGAGGTAATGCTCGAGTATGATCGGTGATGGTTAGCGATGGATAAAGAAGCTCGAGCAGGTTCAGAGTGCTGCCAATGATGATGGAAGTACGATGAGAGTGTTTGATGTTTGAATACTGTTGTGGCTCGACAGGAAAACGGTGATGGAGATGGCAGATAGTGGTGTTCGGTTTTGCTGCCATTGATGGCCGTGACGAAGAGCTGTGATATTGATTGCGGTGTATGCAGATTGGAGGAATGGCGGAATAAGAAAAGAATCTGATGGTAGTGCTCGTGAGTATAACTAGCCGATGCGATGAAGACGTGAGTTATGGGTAAGAGTTGACAATCACAGGGAAGCTTACGGACTGCAATCACAGGGAGTAAATTATGAGAATAAGTGTCAGTCTCACAGAACTGACAAGCCAATAATGAGAAAATGGGCTGGATTTGGGTGACGTGAGCCCAATTGTTTTGTTTGCCGAACTGAGAACGTGTGTTAAGGAATTGTGGCGAGTTTTGGCAACTACTTCGTCCGGGGCTCGATGCACGGGACACAATTCCTAAGGAGATGCTCTTTCCTATTTTTGCTAGGTTTCCTAGTTTCTTCAAGAGGAGGTTATAAAACTCTATATATAGAGAAGCCTAGGCACAATTTGGATCTACCACGTTTTATTATCTCTTCTCTACTTTATTCTAGGGTTTAGAACCATGAAGTATTTTCTCTTTCTTCTTGTGATGAACTCCTTGAATATGAGTACCTAAGTTTATTATTGGTTATGGAATAGTTGGATTTCACATAATATGATTCTTTGATTCAATATATTAGTTTTGTCTCATATTTATCGTTTGCAATTCTCTGAAAATATTGTTTTATGATTGATTGATTGTTTTGTCAAGTTGCAAATTGGTAGAACTTCTAATCACATCTATTGCTAGTTTAGGGTTTATTATACGAAAAAGTGATATTCCTTGAATACAAGTAGCATAATATGATTATGGTTTGTAGTGATATATTCTTATGATCATATGTGAATCGTAACCTTTGTTAAATTGAATTAGTGCGCTTTCCACGTTCAATTGCTTTGATTGGCCTGATTTCATAGAACTTAACGCATCTAGGGAATTAAACTTGATTAGTGCTTTTACACGTTAGGTTGTTCCTTTAGATAGAATTCATATTCGCATCTTTTAATGTGTTTGTTGATGACAAGAGGAGGTTTGCGGGATATTCTTGCGATCAAGGTATTCTAGGGTCTTTGATAAAAGTTGAGATTAAATATCAATTCTAGTTATTGTGAAAAGCATGTTAGTGAATGAAAACGAAATCCTTAACCAATATCTCTTCTATCTTATTTGTTTACTTTTGTTTATTTGCTTTTTGTTTATTTTTATTTACACAATCAGAAATTCTTTCGGGTGTTTTATATAGGAAACCATAACAATTTGATAACCTAGACCTCTCTGTGGGATCGATCCTTTCTTGCCCTTGCTATATTTATATTTTGAGTAGTAAGAAAGTGTAATTATATTTGTGTCGCTTACGACAGCGATCATCTATCGGTTGCAAAAAATTGAATTCTCAATTCTTCGGTTTTAGGCTCACGATGCATCCTCATCAGGAAACCACAGGCGGTTCAGATACCATGGGAAGTGTAGATAGAATGCTGGAGGATGTCTTGGCAAATCAAGCTGGTATCACCCGAAGACGAGCGAGACATTTCGCCTTTTGAATGACATAGCAAAGACAATTACAAGAAGGATCGGCAGGCATCTACTCAAGCAAAGGTAAGAAATGCCAATCCTTAGTCGAGTCACACCTTTACCGGTGGAGAGGCAAAAGAGCGCGTAATCGCAGGTGACTCGGAAAGATGAACAACATGGTCCAAATAACAATGAAGAACCGAGGCAACTCCACAGAGGAGAGGACTTGTCCTAGTACTACAACGTCTACCGAATAAAGAAATGGAGCCTGCAGCTTACGGATCCCTTTGGAAGATTTATATCTCAAGACCCTTGTCGAAGCCGTGAAGAAATGCTTGAGGAAGGAGAGATCAATCAAGGAACACGTGAGTACGAGAGGATGGGAACGTTCAATTCGATCACTCAAAGCAGTGATATTACAACACCTCCCATCACTGAGAGCCGCAGCAAAACTGCAAGTCCCGGCATCTCATCAAGTATAACACCTCCGTAGTCACCGAGCAACAACTTCCACTCCTTCATCGGGACGAGGAACCGGAGGGGCGAGAGGAGGACCATCTCCCATTACCATTGCGAGACTTGATGGAAAAGCAGGAAGTTCTTGTCAAGACTCAAACGGATATGGCCGTAACTCGGAAAGAGGTACTCATTTTTCTTAAGACATTAATCGATCGATTTCCACATGACCCGCAACAGCCCCCGGAGCCAACAAGGAATGAATTCAACGCACCGGAGAAGGTACTTCAATAGCACGGACCTACATGGACCCGATCAAAGAAGCGACATCGATATGAGCGGTCTGTCGTGGAGGCTCCTACACTGGGACTCGACCCTCACAACGATCTTCCTCAAGTCAATAGTTTCACTATGAACCGAGAGACCGGTGGATCGGGGAAGCGGTTTCTCTAGTGGAAAGTTTATGCAAACTTTCACACCTCTCGAAGAATCGGCGCGCGGAGACGTTTTCTTTGGAATCAACCAGAGGAAGGTCACGACCGTGACCTACATGTCACCGCACGCATCAAGGATTCGAGTTCAAGACGCCCTTATCTACACAGAGCGTCTTCGAATGTGATTACTATCAAGACTCTCGGGACATCCAAGGTTCTCCTAGGCAAGGTCGCATGCGAATCCTACCACAAAGTGACGGACTTCAAGGAAACCAAACCAAAGACATACGGGAGGAGCTCCGCCAAATAATTAGACAAGTTCGTTGCATCCCACTCCCCGCGTGGCGTCAATTCAGAAGAAGACCGGCTTGCATCATTGAGAGCTAAAACCCACAATGCATCTTTGCCGACGAAGCATTCTTCTCCATCCCGTAAAGCCACGACCCACGTTCACACGAAGAGGGAACGCACTTTTGTGGCGAGTCGTGACTGTAAAGGGAAAACGGTATACCGATATCTTTGCCATTATCAATTAGCGGGGGGATACCGCTACCCAGTCTCTCCACCCAATTTAATGCTACGACAAAGAATGAACCACAAAAACAAGTGCTAGATGCTCCACAACAAACTGCAAGAGGGCACCAACTCCACAACCGATGAGATTGAAATCGTTGAGAATCTCCTAGGCCTATCTCCATCACTCAACCTTGTGTACGGATAAACGCACGAAGCTCGTGGAACTTCTCAAAGAGTATCAGACATGTTCGCTTGGAGATATGAAGAAATGCCGGATTTAGATGAAAATTGGTCATCCATCATCTACATGTCATACCTGGATCCAAGTCGGTTAAAAATTGCGGTTCGATACACGAGGAAAATGGATACATCAGTGCTGCATAGACTTCGTAAACTTGAACAGTGCTTGCTCCAAAAAACAATCCTCCTCTACCGACATCGACATGTTAGTATATGCAAACAAATGACACAAGATGTTCTCCTCCATGGATGGATGCAAATGCTACAACCGAGATAAGAATGTACGAGCATGATGCAAGTAAGATATCTTTTCGAACTCCTCTCGGAAAATTTTATTATACCATACTTTGCCATTTGGTTTAAGGAATACCGGACAACGTATCAACGCTCTATGACGGTGGTAATCTTCCACCGGAGCCGATACCTCAAGGGAGCAGCCTCAAGAAGATAACGAACCACACTTGGGGACCGAGGCTCGGCATGAAGTTCCTTCACCGTCGATCAAGGAATTCTTCAACATGAGAGATGTGGTCACCAAGAAACATGGAATTCGCAAGGGTAAATTGAACGAAGAGGGAAACACTTCAACACTCCCTCTAGCGTAAGCCGCTTCAATGGTCTATTCAAGAGCCGCCTCAATGCTCTCTCCGAGACCCCTTTTCGCTTCATAATCCTACTTCAACACCCTCTCCGGATCCACCTCAACGCTCGCACTCTGCCACTTTAACATCCTCTCAAGTCGTTTCAACACTCAAGCTACATCAACAATCTGCGCCTGGTCAAGTTATCTTTGATGTACTCATTGCTCAACATACGTCTCATCCATCCTTCATGAGGACCCAAAATGAGCATGAAAAACCCCGAAGTCGATAGGAGGAGGGCTATTCCGTGGAACGGATATTTTCATATAGTTGGAAGGGCGCGGTGAACAACTCATCATCAATGTTCGGCATATCCTTGAAGCTGCCAACACTTCCCGACTTAGTACCCGATTATCTCCGTAAGACATCTCAACGGGGGATTCTTTTCTTCCACAATGAAATAAAAGGCAGAGTTAGAACTTGTATGAAAGCACATGAGAGATGTAGTCACACACGGCAAGGCACAACTCACATCGGAGCACACAAAACCGGTCCGGCTCAAATTCGATGCGATTTCAAGACTCGTATTAGTTTTCAAGTCCGGTGCAAGTTTCATCTGTATTGATTTCAAGTCGTGCAAGTTTCATCGGTATTGATTTCAAGTCGTGTGCAAGTTTCGATCCGGTATTGATTTCAAGTCAGTGCAAGTTTCATCCTGGTATTGATTTCAAGTCGTGTGCAAGTTTCCAAATTCACAAGTTTCAAGTCCGGTATAAGTTTCAAGTCCGATCACTCAAGTTACAAGTCCCAGTGTTGCTCAAGCTTCAAGTCCTAGATTGATCAAGTGACGAGTCCTAGATCACTCAAGTTTCAAGTCCGGTATTGCTTAATATTCAAGTCCTGTATTGATCAAGTCAAGTCCTAAGATTGCTCAAGTTTCAAGACCTGTTGGTCAAGGGCATGAGGTCAGTATAAAGTTGACATTCAGATCGTGCATACACGATATGGGACCCACGTTCAATCAAGCATATATGGCGGGACCACATTTATTTGCACAACACGGTTCTCTCATGTCATGGGAATCATGTTCACGGTTCAAGCCAACGTTCGATCAAGCGGCGCAGAGCCCCACCAACGGGCACGCACGAGTCCGCCGATTAGGGCACAACCCCACGATCGAGCGGAGCAAGCACGGAGCGGGCCCTCGACCAAGCAGGGCATGTAGAAAGGTCGATCGGGCGTGCAAGACCGACATCATACTAGGGAACGGTCTCCTATATGCCTTTAAACGTAACATACTCCAAGGACAGATAACCCGTCTCCTCGGTAACATCTAACTTTGCCTCATAAGTTTTATCTTTAACTCGTCACCATCTCATGCCTACCACACAATAGTGTAACCATTATGTGCTAGGCAGGGGGACTTAATGTTGATGGTGGATTTTCGTTCAAGGTTAAATTTGTAAAAACCGGGAAAATCATGCGCTGATATCTTGTAAAAGATAAAGCCATTTATAAGTGTTGATACTCCTCACTTAATTCACCAAGAATGGAGTATGTAGCAACAATCCCATTCTCGTGAATACATGAAATTCCTCGAGGTTGGAGCATGTGGCAACAATCCTTCCCCGTGAATTTCATATCAGCCTTGTATTTCCAAAGTACTCATTATCGGTGTGGCATGACGATCGAGTGTTACTCTTACAGAGTAGCACGAACCTCCAAGCACTATAATGAAAACATGTATGAAATACCCGTACATGGCCGATTCTCGGTGTGTTATACTAGCCCGAGCCCTCTCGGTGTGTTATACTAGCCCGATTGAGCCCTCTCGTATGTTATACTAGCCCGATTGAGCATCCGGATGACCGTATCACCCGGATATGATCTCGATCGCAGTCATCCAACTCCGTAAGCATGGTTGGATGACCCCGATCAATTCCATCACCCCCAAGCGGTATGGAATACCCACGGCCGACCCCGCATGGTCGGTCATTGGCCTTTGCTTGCCAAAAGACGTTCATACCAAGCATTATGGACGGAAAACCTAAATAAGGGTTTGCGGCATATTACATGTGTCGCAAAACAATCTCAACCATCCATCTTCGCAGTATAGATGGAGGGTGTAGATGTAGATTCAAAGGGCCCAGAGCATGTCAACACGATCACCGTGGGCCCGCCTACACACTTGACCAATCGGTCAAGACCAACAATGTTTGGCCGTGACAAAATCATCACCCAAACAAGGAGTGGCGCACGGCTTTTGAAAGCCAAAATTAGGTTTCAAATCATCACGCGCGTCCATCTTCTCCTAAGCACAAATGGAGGGTCACAGATTAGATTAAGCAAGGGCCGGTCATACCAGCATGACCACCGTGAGCCCATCTACCTCCTCATGCGATCGGCCAAGGCATCCCATGCCCGGCTAATCCAAAACGCCCGCCCAAACATGCGTGGTTATACTTCCCAAATTGCAAACTGATCTCGACCACACAACTTCACCGGATGATTTGAATGGCTTAGATCACGTTTTCATGGGATAGTCAGGTATAGGTGTGAACACCAACATACCACCTACACGCTGGTATGATCGACCAAGACCAGACCAAGATGGGTCGTCTTGAAACGCGTGCCCAAACTAGGGATCTCACGCCGGTTTCCAACTCCTTTGCGGCAACGGATTCACTCGCAAATCGATCTCAACCACTCAACTTTACCGGTCAAATTGAGTGGCTTAGATCGCGCCTTCATGGGACGGTGAGACATGGACGTACACCCACATGCCATCTACATACACGTCCTGGGCCGGTCCTCTCCAAATCTATTCCCATACTTGGTTTCGGCCAAGTCAAGAGTCATGCTTGCGCTCCTCTTCAAAAATCCTAATATTCATTAACTGGTCCGCAGATGAGTGTCTCAAAGATCATCTCATCCGTCCAACTTCACCAGCTTGGTTATACAACCCCTGTTCAGAGTTATTTGGTTAGTGAGGCGTCATTACCCATCACTTTACCACACCATAATGCAAGACTGCATAAAATACACATGATACCTCACAAGTATCGACTTTCCGAATAACACAGTTATTCAATTCAAGATTACATGCTATCTTTCGTGGATCCACAATCCACACATTCCGCATCAATCATGTCACAAACCGGGGATACATACTGGGTATTGGTCTGGCGGTTTACAGCGTGCGGCGTGCAACGCGCCATCACAAGAACGTGTCGGAAGTCATGGACGGTTAGAGATGAACAGGAGAAGTGGGCAAGACCGGTCGTGGTGGTACCGACGCACAACTCCACTACTCCATCAATCCACTTCCTCCACTTCCCACGAGAGACGTGAATGAGGCTCAATGACTTGTATAAATAGGTTCTCCGCCCTATTTCAAACAACAACACAAGTCTAGACGAGACAGAAAAACCAAGTGTTAATACAAAAACGTATTCAAACACCCAGAGCTTGCTTGCATCAACCGCAAGCCTGCTCACATTTTCGTTACAAGTCATAAGCAAGCCAACACCTTCACAATCTCAACACCTTCTTCGCTTCCTCCCTAAGATCAACCCCATCTCCTTCACTTTGTGACCGAAACAAGTCCTGGAACGCCATTTCTTGGTTTAGGCCGGACTTGCACATGCATTGATCTCTCGAATCTACAAGCACTCACCACGCAGTGCATTTGTTTAAAGGTTTAAATTCATTCCTCATCCACACCCCAAATTACCAAATTCTGCAGGAGTAGTTTTCACCCATAAACACCATCGTTGAAGGAAATAACTTAAGCGTATAATTCTCAGAGCGAGATTTCTTCTCATTCTCAAGGCGCGCTTAGAAATTTTGAGCATCATGAACCATTTTTTCCTCCAATTGACAAACCTCATCTTCTAGATTGGTGGCACGAGTATTACTCTCAGGAAAAATACGTTCCTTAGCCTCAAGCTTAGACCTAAAAGTGGAGAACTTATTCTTTGAAGATGTAAGCTCATTAGCAAAACCTGGACGACACGAAGAAAGAAGAATGTCAGATAGAAATGACTGTAGCATAAAGTATAATCTCCTAAAGGATACCTCTAGCAGAGCCCGGACTCTTCTAAAAGTTTCACGACTTCCTCTCTCTTTATCTCTCAAAATGTTGTGTTGATGGTGGTTTTTAGTTCAGGGCTATAATTGTAAGACCCTGTATTTAATGTGCCGTCATTCTGCAAATAAACATAGCCATTTAAAAGTAACGAGTGCCTAGGCCTCTTTACTCACATATGTATTGAGCAACTCAGTATATTTATATGAAATTTATCCAGAATGGTGCGTGCAACAACAATCCCAAACATTCTCAGAAATTTCGAGTATTTATTCTATGCCATATTCCCCAGTTGAACTATTAATATTGACATGACATAACGACTAATGTTCGCTCGCAGATGAGTAGCATGAATCTCCCGAAGTGTCAGGATTAAGATGCGTGTAGAAGTACTCAATCAGAGGCACGCAAAGTTATGCCGCTCTTTGATATTAACTTAGTAATTTTTGTATCAATACACGAAATTCACCAAAAAATTGATTGATTTTGCAGCAACCAAAAAATTGATTGATTTTTTTCCGCAAAATTCAGCTTCTTTAACCTAATTTTATCAATTTGCAAAAATTAGGTTTTTTGCGCCCTGCACGATAGTTCGAACCCTATTGGTCGAAACTAAACCTAGGCAAACTAGGAAATTGATCCATCATGGAGCTAGTAGGAGCAAGATCCTACCAAAAATCAGAAAACAAGAAATAAAGAGGAACTACGGGAAGAGGAGGCGCAGCCGCGCCACTTGGCCGACCGATTTGCTTCAGCAGGCGCCACCTGTGGCCTGCTGACCACGCTCCATGTTGCTGCTTTCCGGCCCCCTTTCCCATCGAACAATCAGATTGCTTTAAAAGCGCCACATTCACTTCTAATTAAAAATGGAAGTTGGTTGGTCAACGCACTTAATTCCTTAAGGAATTAGACATAGGCTGCCCATGTGAGTCACAAAACGATCACAGCCACCCGTTTTGGCCGGCTGATTTACCAAGCTTGGCCGCTCCCTTACGTAACTGGACAAGCGTCATTAGGCACACCGTGGGCCCAATAATACTCCGGCCAATCAGATCCCTTCAACTCGCCAACATAGACACTAAACGATTGCCCAAAGTTAGTTGGCTGCGCGACTTACAAAACCCTAATTTCTATTAAGCAAGATTACATTGCTCGCCAAAAAGATCTCGGCCGTCCACTTCGCGGCCGAATTGGTTGGCCTAGATTCAATTCCGATCGAAGGATAAAGCGCGGATACGCTCACTAGCGGCCCTGGCTATAGCGCTGGCCGGTCGAATGGTCCACGACATGCCGCCAACAACAAAAACCGTTGGCCCAAAATGGGTTGGCCACACGGATTTTAAACCTAAATTTAATCAACGATGACCATTAATCTGCCGCAAATCATCTCGGCCGCCTAACTTCGCCCGGTCGAATCGGCCGGCCTAACTCCTATTTCAGGCGACCAACAAGATGTGCCCATCATCATCGGCCACCCCTTTCCATAAGCCGCAATCATCCTAGCCGCGGCTTGCCTATATGGCCCCCAAGCGGTCGTCCGAAAGTGGCTATTCTCCCCTTAACACCGCAAATCATCTCGGCCGTCCAACTTCGCTAGCCCAATTGACCGACCTAGATCTAATATTAGGCGACCAATAAGATGTCGCCGTGATCGCCACCGTCACTCTCCTATAAGGACCGACCGACTTGCCTTTTGGCGTGCGTGAATGGCTCCTGGCGACTTTCCAAAATGGCCTGCTACGCTCCTTTTAAGACATTAAGCTCCGCGACTAATTTAGGCAGTTTGTGACACGCGAAAATACTCGAGACATCAAACATGTCACAAACTGGGGATGTTCATCAGGGTATTGGTCTGGCGGTTTACAGCGTGCGGCGTGCAACACGCCCATTATAAGAAAGTGTCAGGAAAGGCAGACAGGTAGTGGCAGCAGAGAAGCAGTGGGTGTAAACCAACCGGTCTTCTCTCATAGCAAGACGTGGTTTTCAACATTTTTACACGATCCTCAATTCTCTATCACTCAACTATTTCCACTTCCTATGAGATCAGGGTGCTTTCAACTATGACTTATATAAATAGGTTTTCAACCCAACAACAGTTTTTGGTTACCAACACAAGTATCCAGAAAAACACAAAAGAACTCATAACTTACATTCCGCAAGCGAGTTCCACCTTTCTGATACAAGTCATAAAACAACCGCACCTTCAGAGTCAACCATTCTGATCTTAACACCTTCTTCGCTTCCCTCCCTAAGATCAACCCTTCTCCTTCACTTTGTGACCGAAGCAAGGCTGGAACAACCTTTTCTTGGTTTAGGCCAGAATTGTACAGATTGATCTCTCGAATATAAAGTACTCCCGTGCACTGCATTTGTTTAGGGTTTAGATTCGTTTCTCGGTGGCACACCCCAAATTTACCATTTCCAGCAGAATCAGTTTTTACCCCAAAACATGTTGACACTTGACAAAAAGGTCATGATACTCAAGTTCGCGTTGATTTATCTCCACGTCATGCATCGACAACTAGTGAATAAGATTGTTATGCTCATCGATGATATCTTCAATATCCATAGAAAGAATGAAGCCTAGCATCCACAAACCTCTTATTATCTTGAACCCTAAGAAGATTAGCGCGGAGATCGTGGTTCGAGAAAGATAAAAAACGAGTATCTGAGCGGGCGTTATCTCGGTTCTTGTGAAGATAATCATTGCGCGACTTCAAGTATTTCATTTTATTATTCAACTCAATATTTGAAGAGTGCTTCCATTCAATATTGGTCGAAGCCTCGATACAACAACGGCGATGCTTATCCTCGAGAAACAGGAAATCAGTTTGAAGATCGGCAAACTCCCGTTGCAACTTCTTGAAGAAAGAGTAACCATTATTTAGGTATGTCTTTAGTTGTTCTAATTCAACTTCAAGACTGGTAACTTGAGGAGTTGCATGGGGCTTTTCGTTTCGGAAGAACGCGGGGTTAGAGAAATCTCCCACTGACCACTAGATAGATTTCTTTATATACAGGAAGGAAAGAAAATTTAAGACGGATAAAAGAAAAGAGCATACCAGTCGGATTGATCAAGTCCTCAGCCGAGCTTTCTCAAGCTCCTTACACGACTTCTCCTCATTGGCAAACTTATCATTTGCTTCATTCAGCTTAGCTTAAAGATTCTAGATCTCATCCTCTCACTTTGATGTATCAATGGAAATTGACTTCTTACGCTCTTTGGTAAATTGAGATACAGATATATGACGCTTTATGAGGACCTTGTCAAGGCGCGTCTTAAACCCGATATCCTTGAGATGATAGTACTGCATAAGCCTATAACAATACTCCAGAACTTAGCAACTTGCGAAAATATAAAGAGTACGCGATAAGCTCAATACCAAGCCTCAGATAAGGAGATACCAAAACTTACATCAAAAACATAAGTATGAATGATCGTCAATAAAGAAATTCGTCTGGTGAAATTCGGCATCAGGAATGTTTGCATAGCGCTCGCTAACCTCATACTGCTCTTAAACATATTGGATAGCCTCATAAGAATTCAAGTGAATCTTCGCAACATTCAAACCCCAAATATTCGAAGAATCTCCATACAAAGTCAGTAATATCATTCGAGAAATCGAGTAACACTTGCATCCTAACGTAGTTTTTACAAGTGGTAAGAAAGATTCGTTGCTCGGACTCTTTTTAAAGATTTGGTTTTTGACTATTAAAAGAAAATAATAAGACAAACTAATTAAAATTGATTTTTGGTTTATCAAGGAGAGATGATTCTAGGGTTTTGGATTCCACTACTTCCAATATTTGTAAACTCAATAACAATTTCTTTGATAGAATACTCCTATTTTAATCAAACTAGTTTCGAACCCAATCTCACGCTTTGGAAGATATAGCGTTACAAGCTCTTTTTATGACTCTCGTCGCTATTCTAAGGCCTAATTTTCCTTTGCTTATAAATGATCGGTAGCTAAACTATCCAAAACAATTGGTACGAAGCATATAAAGAAGAGAAAATTTTTAGACAAATTAAAAGCACAATATTGGAGTAAATAAGTCAATGAAAAATAATTACTAAAATTTACGCATCGAAAATAGCTTCTTCCAAAATCCTAGAGTATACGTTTAGCTACTCATGGAAATTGAATAACGAAACAAGGGTGAATAAGAAATCATTTCTATTAATTGGACTTTGACAACTTACACGAGTTCAAGAATGATTACACTCTTCTTTAGCTCCCTCCACCACTACGGCACAAGGACAAGACTCTTCGGTGGTTGATTCCAAAGTATAAGAAACAATTCTTGCAAACTGTATATATGCGTCTCAATTTTTTGTCTGTAGCTAGGACCTCTTCCCTTTCTCCTCCATTTCTTGCCAATATATATATATATATATAGGTCTCAAACATAACTTTTCTTATTTAATTAATGTCACCACGTCCACCACCCAATGAAATAGTGTCGCGTGTCCATTACTTTGTTTTTATTGGCTCCACTAACATCGTACTAACTCCATGTCTTCTCACTACTCTTTCTTCTTTTGTCTGAATGTCGCACAAAAAGTAAACAATTAATTCTCTTCATCATATTGACCTCAGATTTCCTTTATTATTCGAATGAACCAAAGAAATGGAATATTGTCGACATATACCATTTGTTTCCCTTCTTTCTTATACAGGTTCCAATGTAGAGATCTTATTTCTTTATTTTTTTCGGATACGGTGGGAGTCAATATTTCACTTTCCATTGAGAGTATTGCACTCGCTATCGGGCTTGATATATTACTTGTATTGCGGGGCTTTCATTGTTATAATCAGATCGACTTTTCGGATCGATCCATGTCAACAACTGAGACGAGCTTCTGATTTCCATCCATTTTATGAATGAAATTCCGTAATAAACTTTATTTCTCCAACATATTTCCGGAGTGCTTTTAGTACATCGTCTGGGACGTTTCTGGGAGTGCCCTTAGTAATTTTTCGGGTGTTTTTAGTGATTCTTCTTGGGGTGCCAATAGTATTTTTTCTGGGACGTCTCCAACATACTTCGAGGGTGCCTTTAACGCATTTTAAGGTGGTGCCTCCGATATTTTCTCCAGAGGGTTCAAATGCCAAAAAATACACCACTTCTTCGAATTCTTCCACCAACAAAGCAGCCTCTTCTCTTACCTCTCGAGATCCACTTCTTCTCTTCAATTTCTCTACATCACTAAACTGTCATGCTTTTCAGACATAACTTGCATCACTGAAGCCGACATGCTTTTCAGATAGAGATGAAGAAATAAAAGCAAATAATGAGAAATAATTCGCCCCAACAAAGAGTTGTACATGAAATGACACTTTAGCTCTTTGAAGCGACGTTTCTTCTTCTTTTGCTCCAAAGTACCTAAAACTCAAAATTAAACATAAGATACATAATCTAAAAGAAAACTTAGCAAAGAAAGCATAAACAATAGATAAATATCAAGGTGTTTTAGACACCTATCAAATTTCCCCACACTTAGACTTTGCTAGTTCTCGAACAAATCAACCTAAACTAATTTTAAAACATACAACTCCCTTTCATTGAGGATACAACATCACACTTAGCATGTATAACAAGCCTTTAAACCCCTAGGTGGCCCTAGTGTCCGAGTTATAGTCTCGGGAGGGTTTACAAGAGGTGTCTTGATGACAACAAGAAATTTTTGCTGCGAATGGGTCGGTTTTATTTACCCACTTGGCAAGCCCCAATTTCTGATAAGTAAAACCTTCAAATTTTCCAGATTCTCTGAGCATATGTCCCATACCATAATACTCAGAAATTCCACAAGATTACCCAACTTCATAAGGGTCATCGAATTGGATAAATGATTTCCATCTTTATACTGTGAGGATACATTGTATCTCTTGCCGGTGTAGTATGATACCAGCCACCGTTACTTGCGGTCTTAGGGTTGCCACCCGTAGGTGGGGGGCCAATTAAGGCCCCGACATATGGCCGGTTTCCAATGTCGGGTAGTAAGATACCAGCTACCGTTATATCTAACGGTCTTAGGGTTGCCACCCGTGGGTGGGGGCCCAGTGGGCCTGGCAAACTCACATTACTCAGCCAAGCTCAACTGAACATCCTTTAGAAATGATATGAACTGGAAAAACAACAATCATCTCCTTCCTAGGTAGTATGAACAACCAAGATACTACAACTACCTCTTACAAGCGACATGTACTTGTCAAGTTGCGGCCAGATGTCCGAATAAATGGTATGAACTGCCAAGAAGTAACCAAATCTTTTTCAAACGATACGAACAACCTTGTAGAGTTGTGCTGAACCGCATAGCGGTTGCCTACGTACTCTCTCCGTTTTTCGAAGGGATCAAGCATGACCGTAGTTCGTCAACTTATGTTTAGAAAGTATGAACTCCCCAAGGTGGTAGTAACTATCTCTTACTAGATAATATGAACTACTTTGGTAAGTAACAATCATAACCTTGTGTATGATAGATAGTATGAATTTCATAGCAACAACTATATCTAACTTGTCACATCTCCAACAACGTTATAGTTACCGAGAATTCCATTGTTAAGTTCATTACTAGAAAAATGTGGCATCAAAGAACTAGAGCACTTTAAAGATTACAATTTGTACTACTATTGGAACAACTGACAAGGAAATCCACTATGCTACGATACTTCATTAGTACCATTGTTGCCAGCACCTATGTAACAAGCTGACTCATTTATCATGACATTTCACAAGTTACAAACTACTTAATTTGCGGCGATCGGTCACATTACCCTAAAAGAACATCCGCTAAATACCAGTATTGTACTTTCAAACAAATAAGTTAACATACAATCCATAACATCCATTCAATCCATATAAACAAATTATAAGAGTCAACCTTACACTTACCCAATGAATAACAGAACCTTCAACTGGCCTTCTTTAAACTATAAATACAAACTTCAAAAAAGAAAGTAGTCCACTCATTAATCAAAGTCTCGAAGGGGAGCTGCTAAATTTGCAATCTAGTGTAGACTATCGGTTGTAACCGAAAGTGTTCGAATGCCCCACTCGAGGAAAGAATAAGTCCAATAACTTATGGAGTGGGTACTTATACAAACAAATAAAAATATAATCTTGCATTTTAACTCAGTGAGATCACGGCATAAACGTAAAGCAAGATGAACAAGACTTATGAATCGTTAGTGGATTAAATATCATAAAGTTTTATCATTCCACAAACGCTAGGCATATTTTCCACAAAGGGACTTATGTCAAGATGTTTAGATGTACAATCGACTAACCATTTAGGAAGTTAGATTTCACCAATATATGCAAGTATAACACATAATGACTAACCATATGGATACACGAATTTACTGTTCTATATAAACACTAATTTAAACCAAGCTCTCCTAGTTGTTCCAGGCTCATCCTGTACTAGTATGTGCTGCTTCGAAACAAGAAACAGTTCTTCGAAGTTTTGGATTATCATCATTCTTCTAGTTTGACATCAACACCCTATGGACCAAACATTTCCTCCAAACTAAAACCATAATGAAAAAACTAGACTTGTCCATAAACAGCCTAACTCCAAAACCAGTATACCAAATTAACATTTCGATAAAAAGAAAGCAGCTTAATTATGACAATTATAGATTTAAGATGGAACCTATTTTCACTTCTTCCAACTTCATCCATTGCATTAAAAATAAACAAGATTGTCACCGCAATACAAAATTCAATTCGCACTATATCCACACTTTTCAATATAAAATGGCATTGTTGATGGTGGTTTTTAGTTCGGGGTCAAAATTATAAAACCCCGTATTTAATGCTACATCATCCCCCAAAGGAACAAAAGCCATTTGAAAGTGATGAGAGTTCATACCTCTTTACTTATATATGTATTGATCAATTCGACATATTTATGAAATTTATTAGAATGGTGAATCAATCCCAGATATTCTATAAATTTTAACCTGTCACATAAATCACCTGATATTTTGCTACGTTCCCAGCCGAACTCCCAATATTGACATGACATGACGATCAAATGTTCACTCTCAGCAGAGTAGCATGAGTCTCCCGAAGTGTTAGTATTGAGACCTGCATGGAAATACCCACATAGGCTACACCACCCTCTGACAAAGAGATTAGCGTGTTAACACGCCTTTAATTGAAAGATAGCGTGTTCGAACGCGTTTAAATTCCTTAAGGAAAATCTAGACTGTTCATGTCAATCTCAAAAAATAATCACGGCCACACAATTTGGTCGCGCGATTTAACAAGCATAGATTACTCCTAGCAGAACTAGGCAATCACCGTAGTGACCACCGGCGAGCCCACTAGTGCCCTAGTCGATCGAGTCCCATTCCCCTTAGCCACAAGTGCTTCGAACACCGACCCCAAACATGGGTGATCGCGCTGTATAAAATAGCTCGAACGAGCTGAGACCGTTAAAAAGAGTCTCAAAATGCATTACGACCGTCCAACTTTGCCAGCCTAGTTGGACGGCTTAGATATTCCTACAAATGATTAAGTTAGTGCCGGCATGTTCATTGGCAGCCCAATTTTCCCCTTTGTCAATCGACTTGCATGCGGCAAGCCTATAGGGCGCTCAACCGTTTGCCAAATTCGGGCAAACGCGCTATTCTAAAACCCTAAAATTCGAGTTGCGGCAGTATACAACTATCGCAAATCAATCATGACCGTCCAACTTAGACAGCCTAATTGGACGGCTTAGATCGCGTTTTAGACGATCGAAGAGGTGTCGGTGCTCACCGCAGCCTAATATTATTCCAGACCAGTCGACTTGCCCATGGGAAATCAATATCACGTTGATTCGTTCGATTGAACTAGAGTGAACGTGGCTTCATTGAAACCCTAATTTGTGTTTGTCTGCAATGAGTTCTCACGCAAATTGATCATGATCGCTCATCTTCGCGGTTGAAATGGAAGGATTAGATCTAGTTTTAGGCGATCCAGAGATGTTGGCATGCACGACAATGAGCTCGTCTTCATGCATGACCGATCGACCTGCCCCAATTAATGCCCAGCGCCCGCGTTCGATTAGTCAAACTATGGTTGGCCACACGGTTTACAAACCCTAATTTGAATCAACGGCGGCAAATATCCGCCGCAGACCATCTCGTCCGTCCAACTTCGCTAGCTTGGTCGGACGGCTTGAATCAAACATTAAGTGATCGATGAGGTACCTCCATGATCACCGGCCACCCCTCCTTCACAGGGAGCGATCGACCAAGGAATGGCTTGTACCCAGAGTTACCAAACAATCACCCAAAGGTGGTCGATCATGCTACCTCCTCTAAGATGCTTATCCGCGACTTATTCAATCAAGCTCTAAAACAACGATGCTTCATACACATCGGTTAATTTGAGCTGCTTAAATGCGATGCTTCACATACATCAAATACATGCATATTTTATGTTGGCCTCATAAACAACTTAGTTGTTTCACCTAATAGCACCATTGATAGGTGTAGAATACACTGTATTTAATATCTAGTATTTATGCTTTCTTTGCGAGTTTTCTTGTAAATTATGTATCTTATGTTTACTTTTGAGTTTATTAGGTGCAATGGAGTCATTTGGAGCAAAAAGACCAATTGGAACTCGTTCAAATACAAGATTTCTACTTTTCATTGTGCAGAGGACGAGAAGATGAAGACAATGGCGAAAGAACGGAGTCATTCTGAGCTCGTATGAAGGAGTTATGAGAAAAATGAGAATCGGAAAGAAAAGGGCAAGATGGGCATTTCAGGGGCGAACGCTATCTCTGGAGCTGACCCGAGGATAAGGGGCAACTCTTTTGGGAGGAGTACTAGTAGCAGCCCAGCTGAGGTTAAGGGGCTATAACTTGGTTACCCCTTATCAGAAGTGCCCGAGTACTAATATCCAACCCATTATACAACCCTAGTCGAGTTTCTTTCTTTCATTTTATCAATTTCTCAATCATCAGTTACACCTGAAACAAAGAACACAGCCATGGAGGAAATCAAATCGAGATGATGACGCTACAGATCGAGAAATGGGTTTACGAACTCAGGAGAAAATTGATGACTAATTTGAGAGAAATTGAGAATTCAGAAGCTAGGGTTTACTGTGAGATTGATTCACAGAGGTTAGGAAAGGATTGAAGAGATGATTCAGAGAAGGAGTTTGAACACTGGGTTTGTATCAATTCCTGATTTAGTGATGAATCTGTGCCGAGAATAAAGAGAGAAGCGGCCATGGATCGATGTTTTGATAGAGGAATTCAGAGGAGGTGAAATTATTGTGTGAATCTCAGATGGGTTCTTGATTAACCCAGGTTTTATCTGGTGGTTGGAAGTGGAGGAGTACCAGTCTAGGGTTTATCTGGTGAATGTTTTATGAGCCTGTGATGGGGGAAATGGATGAGATGAATCAGAGCTGTAGAATGAGCGTGTTGGCAGTCTAATGGCCTGAGGTTGCAAAGCAGCTGTTTGAATGGGTCAAGGCTGTGACGGTGAAGATGTGAATCTGATGATGATGATTGCAGATTTGGATGAATTAGAGCTGCTGATACTTATGGGATCTGTTAATGGTTTGATTGGGTACTGATGGAGTGAGCTGTGGTTGAAGCGCTTGGCAGTGTTGGCGTTGCTGCAATGTAGATAAGGAATGAAGCTTGATATGCTGCTGTTGCAGAGAATGAGAGCTGAGAGTGGAAGCTCCAGCATTGGCAGGTTGTGGAGTTGTGATTGAAGCCAGGAATAGTTTTGGTGGAGTTGCAGCTCAAGTATTGGAGGTTGCTGTCACAGGTGATGATTGGAATGGCCCATGGATCTGTGCTAGCTGGAGTTGTAGATTGCAGGTGCTGGTGCTATCAAGAGTGTGGTTTGGCAAGAAGGAGTTGAATGTGTTGCAGCTGGGATTTGGTTTTGCTTCGCAGAAGTTGGCTGAGAAGCGCCACAATGGTGCAGATTCTGTGTGTTGTGTAGGTCTGGATTGAAGTGTAAAATTTAGTGAGATGGCCTGGGAAAGTTGTTTTGATACTCAAAGATGCACTGGCGGTGTTGGAATTGTGAGGAATGAAGAATTGGATTGCAGTGGATGGCTTGAGTTGTGAGAACTGGTGGTGACAGAGATTGCAGCTTGGAGTTAAAGCTGTACACTATGGTGCTGTTGAGCAGGTGGTGGTCCTGAGTAGCAGCTGGGATTGAAGCTGTAGAAGTCGATGTTGGTGATATTGCAGCCGCAGCTGAGAACTAGTCATGTTGGTGGAGCTGAGGAGATTGAGAATGGCATGCACTTGCACTCTGGATGGGCAGGTGAAGCTTGAGCCAGTGTATATGGAGGAATCTGTGTTGGTGGTCATCTAAGTTTACAGGGAAGAAAATCTTATTGCAGCTGTGACTGAGGCTGGAGTCGAAGTTGTGATTGGAATGGTGGATGAGTCGGAATTGCAGTGCAGGTTCTTTTCTGGTGCTGCTTGTGAATCATGAGTTGAAAATGTTGCAGGGATGTGCACTTTATGGCACTACAATGAACTGAGTCGCAGGCAGCAAAGGTCAGGTGGAAGCGATATGCTCAGGTACCGTTATGGTGGAATAGGCTGTTTTGCAGGTGTATGTGAAGCTGCAAGTTGCAGGGAGATGATGGTGCAGCTCTGATTGTGTAGCAACTGATGCTTTGAGCATGGATTGATTGAGCTGATACTAGGCCTGAGATGGAATTGGCCTGGGCTGAGCTTATGGATTGAATTAGCAGCTGAGCTTGCTGGAATGTATGAGCAGCAGGTTGAGTTCTGGCTGTGATCTGAGATGAGCCATAGGAACAGTAAAGCCAGACTTGAGTTGCAATGTGCAATGAAGAAAGTGAGCTGCAGGTGATGGGAGCTGGTGGTTAGGCTGAAGGAGTTTGCTGGCAAGATGTCATGGCTTGATATGGGTTGGCTGAGTTTGTGTGCAGCCAAGGTTCAGTGGTGAAGAAATGCAAGTGCAGGGCCATCTTGGCCATGACTGAAACAGGGAAGGAACACAGCCATCATGGCTAGTTATACCAGAGAGTTCTGGCCAATGCAACAAGTCCAGGCAAAGTCACTCAGCCCAGCTGAGTCTGACTCAGATCTGAATCAGGGATGAACCGGCCTGACTCACTGATTTGTTCTAACCCGGTTTGACTCAGCAACTCGACCCGAGTTGACCCATTGACCCACCAGTCCTGACTCGTTGACCGGTGACCGGGCGGACTTTGCCGGTCACCGGAGCTGTTTTCCGGCGACTTTCCGGCCAAATTCCGGCCACAATCCCAGACTTCCGGCGACCGTTTTTGGGGCGTATTTTCTACACGGGTTTCTCTCACTTGTGGGCCGGGTGAATTTCCAACTAATGGACTTTGAAGACAAAACCTAATTTTGGAAGGAGTGAAGTATATAAATAGAAAAGTCTTTCTCAAACCGAGGAATATCTCCATTAGGGAGACTTCTACTTTTGTTCTAGGGTTTCACATGATAGGTTCTTCTAAACTCTTTATGATGATTTCCAAAAACACAAGTAACTAAGTTTTTATTATTGGTTGAAGATGTAGTTGGATTTTGCAACCAAGTTATGATTTTTATGAATTAGTTTTCTCTCAATATTATCGTTTGATTTCTACGGGTTACAATAATTGCATGATTGATGGATTGCAATATGATTGAATGTTTGTTTAGTCGAGTCTAGAATTGATTGAACTCACATCCATATCTATAGCTATTTTAGGGTTTTCATCGAGCGATAACCTTGAATATTAGTAGCATGATATGATTAGGGTTTGTAGTGATACATCCTCGTAGTCATATGTAGAAATTGACCTTTGTCCGAATTGTTTGCGCAATGTATTACAATTGCATTGATTAGCCTATTTCTGAAACTTAATGCTCCTAGGAATTGAACTTGATTAGCGCAAGGCGTTAGGTTATTCTTTAGGTAGATTTCACATACGCAGCTCTAATGTGTGTGTTGATAATTTAAGAAATTTACGGAGTATTCTTGCAATAAGGTATTCTATGGCTTTTGATGATAGAGAGATTAAATACGAATTCTATTCATATATTCATAAACTTGTTTACAATTGAAGATGAAACCTTTATCCAATATTTCACATTCTTGATTTGCGTGCTTTGTTTATTTGCTTTTTGTTTATTTTTATTTACACAATCGAAAACCTCTGTTTTATATAGGAAACCAAAACAATTTGACAACCTAGACCTCTCTGTGGGATCGATCCTTTCTTGCCCTTGCTATATTTATATTTTGAGTAGTAAGAAAGTGTAATTATATTTGTGTCGGCTGACAACCGGTCAACCATATGCTATTCTCTGCGGCAAGTCCCACGACTTGACCCACTCATTCGAGACATCAAACATGTCACAAACTGGGGGATACTTACTGGGGTATTGGTCTGGCGGTTTACGGCGTGCGGCGTGCAATGCGCCCATTATGAGAACTTGTCAGGAAAGGATGGACGGTTGACAATGATGTGAGTGGTGGACGAAGATGTGACCACGTGATGATCACCACTTCTTACACGACCCCACTACTCCACTACTTAAACTTCCTCCACTTCTTACGAGATCAGGGTTGCGCTCAAATGACTTGTATAAATAGGTTTTCAACCTATTTCGAAAAGACAAGTGTTATCAACACAAGTAGCCAAAAACCATTTTCTGATACGCAAGTCATAAACAGCCACACCTTCAACACTCTGATCTCAAGCACCTTCTCCGCTTCCCTTCCTAAGATTAACCCTTCTCCTTCACCTTGTGACCGAATTGAATCTGGAACGACCATTTCTTGGTTTAGGCCAAAGTCTTACAGATTGATCTCTCGAACCTAAAAATAATTCTCGTGCAGTGCATTTGTTTAGGGTTTGAATTCGTTTCTCATCAACACACCCCAAATTACCAAAAACAGCAGAATCAGTTTTTACCCCAAAACAGGCATTTGATAGTCTTGAAAATTTTATGGTAGGTTCATAACACAGGCTCCCATAGCATATTCGAAAATCATCAAATTCTAACGATTCAATAAAAAGATATACACATTACAACGTGGCTGCTTTCAATGCCGATGTACAGAATTCTTTCACGATTCTCCTACACGTTGGGGTACCTAAATTAATTGGATATTCCTTAATTTTTTACAGTAGATTTTTCATAAAGTAATAAACAACATATTAAAGTTTTCAGTTGTATCCAATTAATAGAGAAAAGATAGAGCATAAACACCTAACTGTCCAGGGTTTGAATTCAGCAAACTGTAGTCCCAGTTTATCCAGATTTTCTAGTAGTAAACGTTACCCGATCCTCTTGAAATTTTTATCACATGTAAATCAAAAAATCAAGTATTACAATGTTAAATCTAATATTGTCCTCAGTGTTTCAAATTAAAGTGCAGTACCAAAAATTTAAGTAACAAGAGGAATCAGTAAAGAAAGAAGACATAAAGATAGTACCTGGATGAAGCGTAGTAATCCTTCCATGGGGAACAAGAAAAATTAAAAGTAAAATTCCACTAATGCACAACAAGAGTGTGGGTTGCCTCCCATAGAGCGCTAAGTTTAGTGTCTTCAGCCAGACTTTGTTACCTGTTAAAATTAATCATGGTAGACAAGATCTCTCAGCTCAGATTCTTCTATTGCATGATTGGGTAACTCCAAGAATGGTTTCAACCATTGACCGTTAACCTTGAAAGTTTCTCCGTCATTAGGATTTTCAACTTCAACTGCACCATGAGGAAAAACAATTTTGACAAAGTATGGTCCGGACCACCGAGACCTCAATTTACCAGGGAAAAGATGTAGACGAGAATTGTAAAGGAGAACTTTCTTACCTGGTTCAAATGTCTTTCGAATAATCGATTTATCATGAAATATTTTTGTTTTATCCTTGTAAATTTTCGCACTCTAGTAAGCATCATTACGAATTTCTTCTAACTCATTGAGTTGCAGTCGACGGTGATCACCAGTAGTAGATAGGTCAAAGTTTAGTTGTTTAATGGCCCAATAAGCTCGGTGTTTTAGTTCTACAGGCAAGTGGCAAGCTTTACCGAAGAAAATGTACAGAGACATCCCTAATGGAGTCTTAAAATCAGTTTGGTAAGCCCACAAAACTTATAATAAGCGCAAAGACCAATCCTTTCGGGTAGGGTTTAAGGTATTTTCTAAAATATGTTTAATTTGCCTATTAGACACTTCAACTTGGCCACAAGTTTGTGGGTGGTAAGGTGTAGAAACCTTATGGGTAATGGAGTATTTCTTCATGAGCGTCTCAAAAGACCGATTACAAAAATGGGAACCTCCATCACTAATGATTGCTATAGGCATACCAAATTGAGAGAAAATATTGTCTCTAACAAACTTGATCACAACGTGGCGATCGCTTGTCTTGGTAGATATTGCTTCAACCCACTTAGACACTTAGTCAACAACTAATAAGATGTAAGAGTTGCCATAAGAATTGACAAAAGGACCCATAAAATCTATACCCCACACATCGAATATTTCTATTATTAGTATAGGACTAAGTGGCATCATATTACGTCGGGTCATCTTTCCTAACTTTTGACACCTATCACAACTTTGATAAAATAGGTGGGAGTCCTTAAACATAGTTGGCTAATAAAGACCGGATTGCAAAACCTTCGCAGCTGTTTTCTTAGAACTAAAGTGACCCCCACAAGCTCCAGAATGACAAAAAGTCAAAACACTAGAGATTTCGTTGTCAGGAATACAACGACGGATGATCTGATCAGGGAAATATTTAAATAAGTACGGATCATCCCAGGAAAAGTATTTAACCTCAGACAAGAATTTAGCTCTATCCTATTTAGACCAATGGTCGGGCATTTGACTAGTTACCAAATAATTCACAATGTCAACAAACCAGGGTAACACAGAAACGGAAAATAATTGTTTATCGGGGAACGTGTCATGGATTGGAATCTCATCATCTCTAGTCTCATCAAGGATATGGGATAAATGGTCAGCTACTACATTTTAAGACCCTTTCTTATCACGAATATCTAGAGTAAATTCTTGGAATAACAATACCCATCTAATCAGCCGTGGTTTGGAGTCCTTCTTTGAAAGGAGATATTTGAGTGCGGCATGATCAGAATACACTATCACCTTAGATCCTAGGTGAAAAGACGAGGGTACCCAAATATACCTCAATCTAAATCTTTTCAACCTATAAGTCATTTCTCCGAAAGTGATTGTTTATGGAATGAGTCGAGACAATACAACTAATCGGTTCACACTTCGTGTGATCGTCTATGGATGCGAGATCGAGACAATACGACAACAATATAACTTGTGTGATTGACTATGGATACAAGATTGAGACAATACAACAACGAAGTATGTTTACTTGATAAAAGGTTCGGACTTAACCAAACACAATAGGATTGCTATCAAGTAAATAAGAATTAACGTTTGTGTATTTTACTTCTAATTATAATAAAAATAATTATAATTGCGGAAATAGAAAAGTAAAAGACACAGCAAGATTTTGTTAACAACGAAACCGCAAATGCAGAAAAACCCCGGGACCTTGTCCAGAATTGAATACTCTCAAGATTAAGCCGCTATACAAAATCTAAACCAACTTCGTATAGTTGAGACCAAGCAACTAAACCTATAGTTCACCTAGTTCCGTCTGTATCCATGCGCCTACAACTTGAAATAAGTCACGCATTTGGAACAATTCCTTTGGTTCGTATTCCAAACAGTAAAGGAACAACAAATCTGTTCGGTAACAACTTTTTTCAAACAAGTGATATGAGTTTGACAAAAGGCTCTTCCGTTTATCCCTATAAAATCCTTTGTCAGGTCCTTAGATCTATATTTTCAACAACTACCAAAGTAATTGTTAAGACTATGCAATCAATACTTTGAATAACAAAGAATTGTATTGATGCCGATCTACTCAACTAATCAATCAATATTATCACAAAGATAAACCGATTATAGTTGTATCCCCAGAGATCAAGTTTTGTGCACACCAAAGATTATGAACCCAAATCAGAAATCTTCTTCGTCTTCAAATCTTCTTAGATCTTCAATAAACACCTTCACATAATCAACTTGAATCTCTTGTGATCAATCACACACAGAACGAAGTCTGTTAACAATGGATTATCAGAAAACGTCTTTAGATCTATAGACAGTCTAAAGATCCCGTCGAAACTTCGATCTACTTTGAGTGAATCTTATATCAGAAGAGAAGATTCTCAAGCATAAAAAAACTAGTTGCAATCAAAGTTCAACAAATCAAGTAGTCAATCAAATCAATCTAAAACTAATAATAAACTACAATTATCTAGTTTCCCAACAACGGTACTCGTAGAGCTTCCCAATCCCAAATAAGTCTTTAAAACGAGCGGTCGTAAGAGATTTCTCCTAATTAGGGTACTTTCCTCTCCGAATAGTCGGCTCCACTAGTAACAACACAACTAGGTAGTTTTGCGTGCTCTGAGGATTAGTTTGCTCGAAATGCAAAATTCAATATTTATAGACCAAGGAAGTTTGGACACCAAGGAATTTCCAAAACCGAAAATATTCTCAAGATATGCAATATATTTCCAAATTCGGTTTCCATAAGCTTTGTCCAAATATTTACCGAAATCTCAGTAGAAAATCTCCAATTAGTAAATGCACATTACCAATTTTTATTTTCTAAAGATATGCATTTTAATTGTTGGAAATTAAAAGCATATAAAATTAAAAACCTTAATTAAAAGATTCTCAATTTATTTCGATCCGGGATTCTCCTTTAGCTATTAAGGAATATCTTTGAACAATAAAAGATAAGAGTTACTGCATATGTTCAAAGTATGTCGACATTTTTACTTTGTAAATCCTTTTTCATATTTACAATCTTGGAACCGATTTGCCACACTTCCAAACAAGTTTAGAATTGGTTCAACTGAATTCCAAGAACTATGTGATTGATTATCCTATCAAATTACCAATCATGGGTTTCACGGTTCTACCAAATAAGTTTCGGTTCTACTACCATGTGGGTACTAGAATTAGTCACGCTAGTTACCAAAACTTGGTTGACTAGGTACTATGATCGGTTCCCACATATATATGGTATCTAACTTGTATTTGGTGCAAATGTTCATGGATCGGTTCCCCAATAACTAAAAACTTGTTGCACCTCTTACAAGGATCGATTCCCCTTTTGTGATCGGTTGCACCTCTTACTAGGATCGGTTCCCCAATGTCTAGAGTTGGTCATACCAATTACAACAAATCGATCATATCATCTCAGGTGATTACTTAAGATCTCTTTCACTAAAAAAAGTCATACCAATACAAAAGTCAGGCCTTGTGAATAGTTTTACCAAGATACATAAACAAGTTATGAGCGGCTATACTAAACACACATATTGGTAATAGTTTTACCAAATATCTCAGGTGATTATTTGAATAACTTTGATAAGTTATTAAAATAATAACTTAGACCTTTCACTTTTAAACAAGACAAGTACTAGGTTAGTTAACTAGCATTTCTTGTTAAGGCATTCGATTAGACTTGAATAACCGAAACCTCCACTTTGATAAGTCTAACTAAGATCAGAATTAACTTAGTTTCTCTTATCCGGAATCGAATTGGATTAAACAATTCATCCCAAAAACCTTTTTGTTAGAGCATCGGTAACTAGCGTATACAAGTTAGATACCATAATTTATCTTGGTAAAACTATTACCAATATGTGTGTTTAGTATAGCCGCTCATAACTTGTTTATGTATCTTGGTAAAACTATTCACAAGGCCTGACTTTTGTATTGGTATGACTTTTATTAGTGAAAGAGATCTTAAGTAATCACCTGAGATGATATGATCGATTTGTTGTAATTGGTATGACCAACTCTAGACATTGGGGAACCGATCCTAGTAAGAGGTGCAACCGATCACAAAAGGGGAATCGATCCTTGTAAGAGGTGCAACAAGTTTTTAGTTATTGGGGAACCGATCCATGAACATTTGCACCAAATACAAGTTAGATACCATATATATGTGGGAACCGATCCTAGTACCTAGTCAACCAAGTTTTGGTAACTAGCGTGACTAATTCTAGTACCCACATGGTAGTAGAACCGAAACTTATTTGGTAGAACCGTGAAACCCATGATTGGTAATTTGATAGGATAATCAATCACATAGTTCTTGGAATTCAGTTGAACCAATTCTAAACTTGTTTGGAAGTGTGGCAAATCGGTTCCAAGATTGTAAATATGAAAAAGGATTTACAAAGTAAAGATGTCGACATACTTTGAACATATGCAGTAACTCTTATCTTTTATTGTTCAAAGATATTCCTTAATAGCAAAGGAGAATCCCGGATCGAAATAAATTGAGAATCTTTTAATTAAGGTTTTTAGTTTTATATGCTTTTAATTTCCAACAATTAAAATGCATATCTTTAGAAAATAAAAATTGGTAATTTACTAATTGGAGATTTTCTACTGAGATTTCGGTAAATATTTGGACAAAGCTTATGGAAACCGAATTTGGAAATATATTGCATATCTTGAGAATATTTTCGGTTTTGGAAATTCCTTGGTGTCCAAACTTCCTTGGTCTATAAATATTGAATTTTGCATTTCGAGCAAACTAATCCTCAGAGCACGCAAAACTACCTAGTTGTGTTGTTACTAGTGGAGCCGACTATTCGGAGAGGAAAGTACCCTAATTAGGAGAAATCTCTTATGACCGCTCGTTTTAAAGACTTCTTTGGGATTGGGAAGCTCTACGAGTACCGTTGTTGGGAAACTAGATAATTGTAGTTTATTATTAGTTTTAGATTGATTTGATTGACTAACAGTTGTTGAACTTTGATTGCAACTAGTTTTTTTATGCTTGAGAATCTTCTCTTCTGATATAAGATTCACTCAAAGTAGATCGAAGTTTCGACGGGATCTTTAGACTGTCTGTAGATCTAAAGACATTTTCTGATAATCCATTGTTAACAGACTTCGTTTTGTGTGTGATTGATCACAAGAGATTCAAGTTGATTATGTGAAGGTGTTTATTGAAGATCTAAGAAGATTTGAAGACGAAGAAGATTTCTGATTTGGGTTCATAATCTTTGAGCATCCGAAATCTTTTAATTTCTGATCACTTGGTTGTACTAATTCTGATCACTTGGTTGTACTTGATTAATCGAACACCAACACCTTTACGTAATAACAATACTCCATACGAAATTATGTTAGGAAAGTTTCCTCCATATGATCATTTGTGAGTGTTTGGGTGTTTGTGTTATGTGCATAATCAAAATAGTAAAGGTGATAAGTTTGCAAGGCGAGGAAGGAGATGTGTGTTTCTTGAGTATCCATTTGGTAAAAAGGCATGGCAAGTTTATGATTTGGACACAAAACAATTTTTAGTGTCAAGGGATGTGGATTTTTATGAACGACAGTTTCCATTTATTAATATCAATGATGGACAGTTTACTAATATTGCTACATCAAGTGAAGAAGCATGTGTAGAGTGATGATGAGGATAAAGAGGAACTGCGGTTGCCTAGGCATATTGCTGAACATCAACAGGGTGAGTCACAACAACACATACAAGGTAGTGATGAACCTCAACTTGATTTCGGATGTGAAACGGAAATAATAGAAGGAAGTGTACAAGAACAATCGGATGAGAATGTACAGGATGCTCAAAGAATGATTAGGGGGTCTTTCTCCACTAGTGATCATGAATCTTCTTCAAAATACGTTTACTAACAATCCTAGACAAGTTATAAGTTCAACAAATCCATAAAACTCCAAAGTCACTTCGTATGATAAGTTCTCTACTCGTGTCTAGTCAATCAAGCCACTTTGAATAAGCTCTCTAGTGTAACTTAACTAACCGATATGTTCTATGAGTTGGATTGATCCTAACCACATGCACGTAAGTTCTACATGTTAACTTAGGGTTGTCAAATACACATCAAAATCCACAACATCCCATTGCAACGTTGATGTTTCGCAACTTATGATTAAATCACCACAACAATTACAGATTACGGTTCAATAATCTAGCATTAGAATTGCAAATAAGTTATCTAATTGGCCACTCAAACACCCTGCAAACAATGCATCAGAATAACCAAAAACTGTTAGAAGAAGTATGAGACTTGCTGGAGAAGGGAGAAATGAAATGGGGGAATCCTCAAGAATAAACACAAGAAATAATGAAAAAAATCAAATTCAATCACCAATTCAACCAGTACCGAATAGAACTGTGGATTATGATAGAGTAAGCGTGCATACTTGGAGATCAGACTCTATGGATGAAAGGGGAGAAGAACAGCAATTGATAAATAATGGACAAGGGGAGAGAGACCGAGAAGTGATTGGAGAAATAATTCATGGAAATGAAGAGGTCGCAGCACTAGAGACATTGAGACAAACAATACATGAAGAAAGACGATTGGAGGCAGAGGAACGTGCAAATTTGACAAGGCAAAATCATGAGTTGAGGATGGAAAATATGAGATTACAAAACAGAAGGTCGAGAAGTACTACAAGGTCAAGCTCAAGATCAGTTAGAGAGGAAAGAAGGAGAACTTTACCTATAGAAAATGCTAATGAAGAAAATCGAGAAGAAGTGCAAAATCCAGGTGAAGAACGTTGCGAAAGAAGAGAAATAATGGAAGATCGTTATATCCCACATCCCGAGATTCTTCAAAATGGGCGAAATGATGAAAATCAAGGAAATAGGCAGCGTCAGGGGCCGAATAGTCCAGGTGATGAAGAAAATCAGGAAGAATGAAGAAGAATATTGCATGGGAGAGAAACACAGAGGAATCAAAAAGAAATTGAAGATGAAATTGAAAGACACTATGTTGAGCAAGCATGTCTAGCTTGCGAAAGAGAAAGATTGAGAACATAAATGGAAGAACAGGAGTTACAAGAGGCAATTCGCCAGAATAATCATGATAATAGAAAAAAGAAGAAGAGGAGGATGAGAAAACTATATATAGAGAAGAATTCTTGAGAAGATAAACGCATTTAATGCGAGAAGAGACGTGAATGGTTGAGAAGTAACGGTTGAAAGGGACGTGTCAAAAAATGGGTGGAAGAAGAGACACGTATTATAGATTTTGTGTAAAAGTATGAAGTCAAATCGCCAAACAGATAAGGATGAACAGATTACGGCGAAGATGAAAATAATAATTCTCATGACATTCTCTCCTTCGCAGAGAAGACATGAGAAGAGGCAAGATGTAGGATCAGAATATCGCAACACCAACACCTCTGCGAAATACATAAATGTTACATAGCGAAGGCGTCGCAGACGAGTAAAATAAGTGACGCAATGGATGACGACAGCCAGAACACGAGAAAAGTGTGAAGACCTAGTGAGATCTAGGAATGTCGCGAGATTATACACTCGTACACTTGCGACACTTCGCAAGTCATTCCCGAAAATAAAGGACAGCTTAGCTGTCATCCATTATGTAATACCCTATATAAAGAGCCGAACAAGCCTATTGGAAGGGAGATCTTTTTCGAGTGTGGAGCAAGTCATTAGAAGAGAGAAAGTTGATAGTGATTGTAATTTCTTTAGCTCTTTTCCATTTATCTTGTAAACATTCAAGAAGTTAATCAATAAAAATTATAATTGTTCATCTTAAAATGGTTTGATTGTGTGGATTCTTGTGAGGGGTGTAGTGTAGTATTTCCTGCAACTACATATGAGTTGCTGGTTTTTACGGAATTGAGGAGACGACCGTGCGGATGAAACTCCTTGAACCGAGCGAACTGTCAAACCTCACACAGATACACTGCAAAAGGGAGTGCTTTGAATTCGAAAGATCAATCTGTAGGACTCTAGCCTAAACCAAGACAATGGCCGTTCCAGAGTAAATTCGGTCACAAGAGAGGATGGGTCGATCTGTTGGAGGGAAGCTGAAAAATGTATGAGATCAATGGTGATCGAAGATTGTAGGTGTGTTGTGTATTCTGCGTGAAGAAATAAGATAAGTTCTGATTGATTGAATTTGCTCTGTTGAGAGCAATTGCTCAGACGTTGAGTTGTTAATCTCTTGTTGTCTGTTTGACGAAAGATTGTCTTGTTTTTCAATCATGATTCAGAGACTTATTTATATTGTTAGAATTGTAAACACCTTGATCCCATGAAGTGTGACAGTTGCTGGAGTCAAAGAGTGAGGAAGTGGAAACCAGTTGCTCATCGTGCGGAGAGTTGGTTGATTTTCCATCCACTACTTTGTTAACTCCTCCAACTGATTGCACGACTTGCTCACATTCTCATCGTGTGTATGAACACACGTGCCATAGACCGCTAGACCAAAACCCTAGTTAATATCCCCCCATGTGACACGATTGATGTCTCATGATTGTGGTGTCTGCAACGCAGACGTGTATTTAGTTAGTCAGTTGCTGACTTCGTGGGACGATGAGTCCTTGTATTGCCGAGTCGAACGTGATTTGCAAATGTTCTGAGACTCATGAATCAAATGTGTCTGTTGAGACAGAGGTATAACTCTCAAGTAAATGTTGATAGTTTAAGGTGAGCAAATATTGCTCATTCGATGGATTGTTGAATATTGATAGTTGAACCAATATTCCTTGGTTTGAGCGAATATTGCTCATCTGAGCAAATGTTGCTCGTTTGATGAATTATTGGTAGCATGACCAAATAAAATATTAAATTAAAATACTGGCAACTGAACCGAGTATAATTAATAAAAATGTTGATCATGGGATCAACGTAAAATTATTAGTGTTTGAATATGGAGTTATGAACCTTGGATTCGAAACCCTAATTTGATCAATTAATGATTTATTGAAAATTAACCACGAAGTGAAGGAGGTACCGACTACATGGGATGATGGATCGACCATGTAGCGCCCAGATGCTCGAGTGAGCAAATTCCAAAGTCTCTTGAAGACCGGTTGCTCAGAGGATGATTAAATGCTGGTTTAATCATTTATTAAATAATGCTCGTCTGAGCCTTAGGTGATTATAGTTGCAGCAAATCCTACACTTCACCCCTCATAAGAATCCACACAATTAAACCATTTTAAGATGAACAATTATAATTTTTATTGATTAACTTCTTGAATGTTTACAAGATAAAATGGAAAAGAGCTAAAGAAATTACAATCACTATGAACTTT
>JAJJWW010005155.1:0-38044 GCA_023531295.1 Papaver armeniacum | reverse complement strand
TGGATTCTTACTTCCATTCATTTCCCGAACCTATGAATGACGATGTCACTAACACACTGTCAATCTCTAAGTAGTTCCTCAAATAAAACAGCTTCCTCATTAAAGGATCTTCAATCAAGCATCACTAACAGAAGATCGAACACGATCAGATTTAAGTTTGACTAATCACTAGCTGAAATGTACTGGTCGGAAAAGAAAAAATCGGAACACAGAGAAGAAAATTGGTGATCTCATGGGTGAGCGATGGCATTACTAAGCGAGAGGAGTGCGGCGTGTGAGGCCCACAAATCTCTTCTTGTGCTGAAATCGGCGAGACAACCTTAATCAGCTCTCTCTGCGGCGAGAAAACAGTTCGTTCTTCTAGATTATTAATAGTATTGATAGTGCTGAAACTGAAATTTCGATAATGCAGAATCTTTAGGTGACCGGTAGTCTTCATGCGGTATCCCTTTGCTGATGGGAGGCTATGATAACTCCCGATGAAGGTTGCTATTGCCACTGCGCTGCTACCTCACTGCCGCCACTAGGCTCTTAACGTGTTTCTTATTTGAGAATCGAGAAGAAAAACTTCAGGCCAAAATAGAGAAACGAATACAGAGCTATTTCGCCGAGGAATTCGGTATTGAGCTGAAGCAAGCGACTACGCGAAAATCTCCGCCGGCGAAGTCGTATTCGAAGTTAAACGATTTCTAACGACGATGGAAGAACAATGTGATGTTTGTTAAGACGCAATGAGCATGGAAGTATTGTGACTGGCAAAGAACTGTCCTGCATTCATATCCTGTCTCTGAAAGGTGCGAAGAATGCTGTCTCGAAAACGCGTTCAATCGCGAAAAGAGCTGGCGAAATTACGGCGATGAAACTGTCGACCGAAAATCGGTGAAGAAAGAAGAATCGCAAGACCAACTCTTTTGTTTCTTTCTGCGCTTTGCTGTGCAGCCATTTGTATCCTGGCCTGTAGTGTGTTTCTTAGTTTTCCCAGTGACATCTTATTCCCCTTTTTGGTAGTTCTTCTGTATTTATGTCGGCCAACTATTCCCGGTATTGATGTATGGCTCTTTCATCGAGCGAATGGCTATTCCATCACTCCATTCCTGCTACTGCATTATTCCCATCTTCGGATGAACCACGGATGACAAATAATATCTTTACCTCTGACCAGTGAGCATGCTCGTTGCGGCGATGTTAGCGATATCTTCGCCAAATCAAGAATCGCACTGTCGTACCATTTTGGCAGTCTTGTTTTATTTTTTTCTTGTTCGCATTGGAGCGCGACGCCTTTTATTTACTGTGCAAGGCCCATTATTGCCTTTGTGTGGTCTTCCAAAATGGACACTCTGGTCCGCGTACAATGGAGCAAAATCGCGAGACATCTTACACTTACATATAAAGACACGTGCATTCTTACATATATTTTCAGAGAAATGGGTGTTCAGTTCAAATATGGCAGATTTACTGTCCTTCTTGACTTACCTGTATGTTTGTGCAAATCGCGAACCTCGTACACTACATTATAGCTCAATTGATCGCCTTCAGCGTTAGTATTATTGCTGCGGGTCGACCACAAGCTGTAACGGCTAAATTTCTTGCTTGTATAGCCTTGCTGTTTGACTAATCTGTTGTTTACTCCCTAATGACATCGCCCTTATCATCTCCCGTTACTACCAGCAGAGAGGCGAGCACTCGGCTTGCTCTAGGCTCAGCTCCTCCATCATTCTTAGCAACGGCAGGTTGTTTTCGCAACCTCTTATCCTTATACTATAGGGTTGTAATTGCGAGGCTGCACTAGATGAGTTTTCTTGAGGGCAGTGCAACATATGCCAAAGACTTGCCAGGCTGGCAGTGTTCTCGGCCTCCCAGCCAGCCTTAACGCTACAATACAGCGACTCTCCAGAAGACACCGATAGCCCAACAAGTATAACCTGCCAGTTGGGAATCAGGCCCTTCTTGGACAGTTTCGTAGGCCCAATTTTCATGACTCGAGGCTTCGGGGCGGTGTGTTCCGCGAGCCATGTTGAGTGCCCCCTTATGGCGCGCTGGAAGTCTTACATTGCCTCTTGCGAAATGTTGTGTGAGCAAGTCTGCGCCATAAGAATTCGTCCTTCTTTACTCTCGCTTGACTTTGTTAGATCATTGAATCATTCGTATTTCTTTAACAAAAAGCGATATTTGTTTCGCAATGTTAACGCAATCTGCCTTTGTATTTCATTTTCATTCTTAGCCCGAATTCTATATATTGAGCTGCTTGGTCTGCGCATCCTTCTTCAGTACTACTTTTTCTCCATTTTGACCAATTGACCGCTTCTTTGGCTCTTTATTCACTCGTCCTTCTTCTTGTACCATAATATTTGCGTCTAGGCATTCCTCAGCGGTATGACCGATCGCCGCCCTTAGCGTCACCATCAATTTTTCCTCTCTATGCATCTCTCATGTTGCTTCCAACCTTTTCTTTGGCATTTCTTTCTTGGCGACTTTTCATCGACCTCATGACGTTATTCGCGACTCCTTCGATCTCCGCATTATAATACCGGCAAACCTAGATGTGAAATTTGCTCCATTGATGACTATGTTGTCGACTTTGGAAGCCATGGCTGTCGGCATTATCTGGGATTTCACATCAGCCTGCAACTGGATCTCGATTGATATCACTTTTGTAAGAGGCTGTCCTCATGTGAACTCTCCCTTTGTTTGTTCTCGACCATTAAAACCATATGCCTTTAATAATAGAAGAGGATCAAGTACTTTCATCATCTATAAGTATGGCAAAGAAGAAGGTATTCGCCGACTTCGACCAATGACTCATTCGGTTGATGCCGGCCTTACGCCGTCATCTTCCCGTCAAAGCGGTTTGGTATCTCAGTTTCACAACCAGCGATGTGTTTCTCTTTCATAGAAAAAACGAACTCTGACCTACTCGCTGTCGTTCGCGAATATTATTTCTTTATCGTGCTCATCTACCATAAGGCTCTCGCGAGCAGTTATCATGAAAGTCTTCATTGTCGCGACAAATGAGCGATAGAAGTTGCAATTCAGTACAGCTTTTTGTTGCGACCCTATCACAAATGTTTCCTCGCCCGGCCACGGCAACTATTATTCCATTTGTGGTGGTGGCAATGCTGCGGCCGGCCCCTCTTCCGCTTTAGAAAAGTGATCGGCTTTCCTGATCAATCATCGACAATTATAACTGCGTTTACTGCCCGTCAAATTTATTTGATGTCCGTAGGCCGATGACAAGCAAAACTCATGACCAACCACTTTCAGCGGCTGGTTCAATTCCCGTTCAAATTGCTGACATCTCCATCACAAGCTCCTTCCCGATTCTTTCCCGCTAGCGACCGATGGAGGAGCATCTTAATACCTCTGACCACATACTATTCTGCGACTCATGAACCATCAACGTCGTTCTTGCGCGTCAACTCTGAATATTATTGCTGTGCAGTTATAATGGTTTTTGCCGTTCAAATGGCGGTAAAATGGCTTCCGTAGCTTTGCATCTTCGTGTCCTCGTCGACCTTCCTACCTGTCTTTGCGAATAACTTCTGCTCTGTTATGGTGAGCAACTGCTTTGCGTTACTTGTGTCAATTTGTATGTTAGCGTTTGAACTAAATTCATTTCATTACATCTCTTCTAAGCGTCTATTCTTCTGTAACTACAGTTACCATGCATGACCCAACTCTAAAAGTTTGAATGTATGAATTGATGCAGCGAAAAGCATTCACAAATGGAGGATGAACCTCTTTCCTCAGCCCCATCTCCGCTACATGGTTCTCTGTCAGCGCCTTGGCGCCGGCCCTTGTTTCAATCGAAACTCGCTCTTCAGCTGCAGTCGTGAAATGACCCACCCATGTATGCTTTCGAGAAGTATGACAGCAAGCGGTGTGTTGCTGTGAGCCCTAAACCATTTTGTGCTTCCCGGTAGACGGCGTGGCTCACGCGTTAGCATCGTGATTCTCCCAGCTGCGTTCTCCCACCTGCTCAACGATGTCTTTACAGGTATTCCATCGAAGATGAATTACGCTTGGGAAGATATTCTCCATCTGCCCCAGCGTGGTTCGGAAACTTCTGTGAACATTCATCAATTGTTTCATCCTCCTTCCTTATTGACCGACAATCATTCGACGATTCTCTGGGCTTGTTCATTGCTCAGTACTTCTCCTTGCGCGGCGTCTATTTTGACCTTCTTGCTGGCCATTTTCTTCTCTCCTTTCCCTAGGCAGCCTGCTAGTTTCTTCTTGATGCATGCGCCAGTATGTGTCGGTTGTTCTCTCTTCAGCAGTTTTCTCTGTTCTTGCTCTGTAGCCTCTCCTGACCGTTGTCTATTTCTGTTGATGGGCTTTATTCCCTCTTCCACTACGATTGTCGCAATTGGCTCTGCTTCCCGGTTGCCTCTTCCATCGCGATTTTCCATTTACCTTCTTATCTTCTCTCTGTGGCTTAAGATGCTTGACCAATGTAGTCTCTCAATGTCATCCTCAATCTCTCGGTTTCTTCTCAATTCTTCTATAAAGATGCGGCGAGCTGTCTTTCACCGGCGGCTCGACGCTGGGCCATGACTCACCCGATTTTCTATTCCTTCATCTCGAAAGGCCGAAAAGAAATATAGCGATCTTCATCTCACCTTCTCTCGCCATGCTCGTGCTTAGTTTTGTGTTTCTTGTTAGTTTTGCTGCTTCGTGCCCTGGTGGCAAGCTGCCTTCTTCTTTGTCGATCTTGAGCGATCTCACTACCTCTTGATCTCTGTTTACAATCTCCTCATCCCATTCATGTTCTGTCTTGTCCGTGCTGGTCCTATGCAATCGTCTCTTCATGTATGGTTGTCTCGATCTTTGGCATTTGCCTGATCTCTTGGATTTGCAGATTCGCTGCTTCGATGTCCTGCCCTCACTGTCATGTACAGCATATTCCTCTTCCTTTTAGTCTTCGGCTCGGTTCCTCAGCTGTATGCGTTTCATACTATGTAATCACCATTGGCGTTCTCTTTGAAATTGGTGGCTGATTTTATTCTTCCATCGATATATTCATCTTGATATTCTCTGTTCACCTTTCTCTAGCAAATCTCCCAGCTCTTCTTACAATGGGTAATTTGCTGTAACACATTTCTTCTTCTAGCCATTTTTCTTTTTTCAATAATTCTTATTATCTTCTCCAAATCACTTTACGTTAATCAAGGCCCCTGCAAATCCTTTGCTAAGATCCTGTTCTAGCATATGTCAACCAGCTGATTTCTCACACTAAGCCTTGCCGATTTTGCTGATATCCATTGAAGATAGATCAGAGGCATTTATTGATTAATTCATGAGTCTTTATGAGGATAATGAAATTACGCTTAGAATTAAAACGCTCTTAAACTTTCTCTCTGATGACTTGCTAACCCTTTCGAAAATTTCTTCTGAACTCATTTAACCCTTTTATATGGGGTGGTCAGCGACTAAGCCCTTTATTTTAGAGATGTCTGTGAGAATATGCATGATTAACAAATGTTAAACTCTCCGCTGACGCTCTTAACACTGCGCCGGTGCGTCTTCTTTATGTTTGCACATCGTTATTCGTGCGTCGATTATTGCTCCCTGCGACTCGCATTGCCGTCGTTCATTAATCGGCGAGCCTGCCGTTGCGATATTATGATCCTAGAACAATCTTGTTCAGACTGGTTTGGCTGGCAACCAAACCATGGCTATCCTACCCGATTCGGCGGTGCAAACCTCGGCCCGATCGGCCTACCGGCAGCCTGATGCATCTGCATCTATGCCCGGCATGGTATTGACAGGCCTGCTAACATGTTTTAAGAATCCACTCTGGTAATGCTGAATTACCACAAGATCGATGCGCAGCGTGTATTGAGGCCAGGTGTGCGATCTTCAGAACAAGTAGCAAACTCTCATGTATATTTAGAATCCACCCCTGCCCATACATGGTATTATAATATAAATGCTAAAAGCAAACATTGTCATCTGGGTGAGCTCTTGAAGCAAAGAGCCGATTTACAGTTATCTGAGGTTGAAAGCATTATTGTATTCATCTGGAGGCCAATCTTACATTGCAACATTGTATCATTCATACAGAGTATTCAATAAATATGCGAATCGAAGTTTGTTGTGTTAAGTTAGCGATTCGCTGGCTTGCTGGCTAGATGGGTAAAGCTTTGCAATAACCTCGCGAGCCATATTTGGTAGTTGTTGTCGAAGAGCGTGCCGTCGTCTGCTGCTGTGAGCAATTTCTTTACGCTGTTGGCTTGTCGATACCAATTCATTCATTTCTTTAAATCAGAGCATTGTTTATGATTGAATATGTTAATAAACAAAACTACGACCAATGGCGCGTGAACGATATTTTGAGAACTAATCTAGGAGCGTCTTGAAAAACATTGTGAAAGAATGAGGAGGATATGTTTCTTTTTAATTTTAATGTTTTAATGAAAGTATTATGATCTTTCATGTGTTTTAATTAACCAAAGGAAGTATTTAATATTTTTCGCTGCAAATCACCTTAACACGCACCATGTGGGAGAAGTAATCAATATCGTTCACATATCCCCGATTCGCATTCTTTATTTGTGAATGAAACTACAGTTTTGTTGAAAAAAGAGAATCGATGAGCATTTAGCATCTGTATCCCATGGAGAAATGATAAGAAGTGTGCCATTGACGAGATATAATCCCATTATGAGACCAAGTACTATTATCTGGCTTAAATTAAATTCCGTCCTAAAACCCCCAGCTGAACAACCCATCCCGTGTGAAATTAACCTCCCGCTAATTAATCCATTTAGTCAAAGGTAAACTCTTTCAAGATGGAAATTCTTATTTCTAGTCCTCCACAGAAGGAACAACTCAACTTCATTTTCTTCTCAAAAATCAAAATGGAGTCAGTCCCACTCCTGAGAAGAATACTTACATAACTGCTGTTAAGATTTGAAAAGATGAAATTTGAAGAGGATAATGAATCAGCGAAATGACTAATTAACCCCTACGATTCTTAAATTACGCATTGAAAAACAGTTTAAACCCATAACTATTTTAAATATTTATTTATACAATGAAGATGTGTTCGTGCGTTTTGTCCGACTGAAGTATCGGTAGAAACAATTGAGAAGAAAGAACAGTCGGCTTAAATGTTTTACTTTAATTCCGGGCTCGACCCGAACCTGCATGTTGTTTGCTTTATTAGCGGTTACCGTGCGAAAGTGTTGATCGTTTTATGTTGCGACTCATTTTTGACAAATGCCCGAACTTCTGGGCGTGGTGTGTTTGCAGGCTGTTTTAATCTATGGGTTACTTATCACCTTGTTTAGTCGAAGGAAACTAGTGTGTCATTGTTTAGCACCCGTCACGAAAATTCAAGCCAAGGCTGAAAAAGAATGAGTAACTCGCTATTCACAAAACTCCCAAACCGAGGTAATGCCGCAAGCTTTGCATCTTGAAAAAAAGAAAGCGGCTTACAATGGCTTCTTGCACGTGAAGACAAGGCGATAACGAGCGAATAAGTGTGTGAAGTGACTATTGGGTAATGTGGAAGAAAGGGATAACAATTGGTGGCGATAAAGCTATGTTTAAGGAGCTTTATCCTCTCTTTTATGATGAGAAAATAACATGAATGATGGGGAATGTGACATAAGAAGATTGATGAGTCCCTTCTTAAGTTTTATTATAGAAGCTTTCTCAAAGTGGCTTTAAATCCTCATTACATCTCACTGAGATAAAGTCAATTTCTTGAGCATGTCCCAAAGATATTAGAGCCGACTTTAATATTTTCGAGGCACTTTCGGCAGGTGACAGTGAATTTTACAGTATTAACAGTTGCAGCCCAGCTCGATAGTACTTTCAGCGAGCTATCTTTGCTGGCGCAATATTTGATTTGTATGCTCGAGTTCGCCGAACTCGCTGATGATGAAGTTATCATGAGAAGCCTCTCTGTACACTCAAGGGCCACAGATTTGTTTGAATATTCTTTAGATCTCTGTGGGAATATTTCATTTTTCTTGCGTTGTTTTCATCTTTTCGATCTCTTGAAAGATGACGATATCGCGACGGTGAGTTTAATTGGACCTTGTTATTCTCCGATATCACTTTCTTTAGTTAATTCATCCCAACAAAAAGCTGCATAATAGAAAACAAATGTAATAAAAGTAATATGCAAGAATAATAACTAAACAAAGTATTAATTAACGCCTAAACATGTAAATTGTGCACTTTATCAAGCTAAAAGCATGTTATTTAATTAAAAAACGCGTTAATTGCGTTTACAACATGAGATTGGCATGAAATATACAAAATAGGGTCCGGCTAACAAATGTGTGTTCGGCAGGCTATTCATCTCTTGACGCAGGTGTAGAATCTGCCAGTATTATATCTGTATTTATGCTTTCTTTCGCGGTTTTCTTTATGAGGTAAGCGTATGCCTGTGTGTTTACGAGGTGTCAAACCTGCAGGTATCTTGCGTGAAAAAAGCGGAAATCACCCAAATTGAGGCGAAAAAGCAAAATGTCGTGCGCAGAGCAACATTATACGAGCGAAAATAGGAAAGTAAACAAAGAAGCAGTGTGAGGCAAAGTGACATATGGGGTATCCTTGGTACCTCTGATCTGAGTATCCCACCATCATCTCTTACAATAAGCAAAATTCGAGAGGTGTATTTTCTTTTGAAATTCGTGAAGAAAAAACTTTCGGAAGAATGTTACGCGGCATTGAATTCACGAAGAAGTGAAGATAGTGAAAATTGAAATTCTGGCGAGATGAAAGAAGGGACCAATGCTCGGCAATGATTCTTGAATCAAGCTAGGAGTTTCAGTTAAACCGGTGATTGCGGTAAGATCGGCGAGGTAATGTTGAAGAATGAAGATGAAACGAAAAAGAAGATGATTCGATGCAACTTGATGACCCGGCCAAACAATCAAGTGGAAGAAGAAATGAATCTGAGAGCCGATTATATTGGTTGTTGGGAGTTATGTTCATTGTTAATAAATGAAATGACAATGACTGGCGACTCAAGTTAGCATCGGGAATGGCGTCGAAATTGACCGAAGATGTTCTGGCGGGAGGTAAATTAGAAGTCTCGGTGCAGCGGCATGGTGGTATTAATGAATGTCATGGCTTTTAAGTACTGTTTAACAATGATCAATGACCAAACTGAACATCTCTTTGTAGAAGCTTCGAGGAAAATTTGAAACTCAATGCGGCGGCTGATAATTTGTGAAAACTGCTATTTAAAGCGTGATAAAAAGGAAAAGGTGAAGAATGGCTATATTTGAAACTTTTTGTATGAAGCTGCTCGGCTTCTTACTGGCTTTCTGGTCTTGACTAACGGGCTGGCTGAACTTTCCCCAGGTTACGATGCGAAAGCGAAATGGCGATGTGCTCGATATGGCGACCCAATGACAACGGCAGAAGCGAACTAGGTGGTGCGAGGCCTTTGGGGTATGGCGGAAACTTGGTATGCGTGGCTAATAGTACAATGTTTATTCTTGATGTGGAAGTAACAATTTAAGTAATGCAGCCAATGCAGTGAGAATTGGCTAATGGAAGCTGCGATCATGCAGATGGTAGAGAGTCGAGAAGTATGTGGCGACATCTCTGTAATATGGCGTGAAATTTAGCAGCTGCAGCTAATGGTAGGCTGTATTAGCTTACAGGTCATGGCAACTGGCAGTGAGTATGGATTGGCAGCCGGTGTTATGTTGACAGCGAAGGAAGAAAGAGTTGTGCTCGGCGGAGGTCAAGCGATGATCATGATGATGTTGGGCCCAGGAATGGGGTGAAGCGGTGATGGCGGTGTTATATTGCGAGCGCAGTGCTGGCGGAGAACAAAGCAGAAGAAAGATCGTGGAGTCCATCTACGAGTACAAATGAATTGTGTGGCGAATTGAAATGGAAAATGCTCTCTTTGGCAATAATGAGCTAGGTGGTGATGTGAATGCACAGAATGCGTGGTCATGTTGAATGGTCATTCGCTGCCATGGCTGACGGGGTGCAATGGCAGAGATTGAATGATGGCGTGACAGCTTTGAACGAAACGAGCTGTTGGCGATGAAGCGGGTTAAGCTACAAGCTAAGTGAAGTTTAATTGAATGCGAAATTGGCGGAAGTGAAGGAGCCTTTATCTTGTGACTTCGTGATGCGTATTGTGCTACAACTGATACGGCTTTGGCAGGCTGAAGCCGGCCGATTAGTGCGGCACATTCAGAGACGATCACATCCCGAGCGATCTGACTTTGACTCGACGATTGACCACGAGGACCTTGACGTGCTTGCCCCGACGCGTTGTGTGGCGATTTGACTTGCGGTCACTGAGTACTTTCGGCGGCTCGGCGGATTCATTACAGTCCCCGTTTTCAGCGGCATTTTAGCAATTGCAGATTCTCCATGATGGCGTTTCCCGACTGTGGACTTTGAAGGAGCAAGGCCTAGTTTGGAAGGAGAAAAGAAGACTACAAGGAAGACTCTACTGGCAGATGGACAGCGTTACAATTATCTTTCTCCTGCCATTTCTGGGGTTTAGAGACATGAAACTGCTCTTAATGTGATGAGCTCCTTGAACATGGTAACAGAGATTTTATTATTGGATTGAAGATATGGACAAAGATTTTACAGCCAAGTTATGATTTTATGAATATTTTCTCAATATTATCGTTTGATTCGCGAGGTTATATGTGCAGCGGTGGCTCAGTGAATGTTTGTTTAGTCAGTCTAAGTGATTGAACTCGCGTCCCACATCTAGCTATTTTAAGTCGGCCGATAACCTTGAATCTGAGAAATACCATATTATGATTCTAGGTGTAGTGATACATCCCAACGATCATATGTAGAAATTGACCTTTGTTAATTATTTCGCATATTATGTGCATTGATTAACCTATTCTGAAACTAATGAAAATTGATGCGCGATCAAATCTTTAGGTATTTATCTGCGTACTAATGTGTGTGTTGACTTCAACTTTGGAAATGCAATTATTCTTGCAACAAAATACATAACGATGATGGCGAAGATCGATTCTATTCATGCTGTTCGCCAAACTTGTTCTGATGAAGATGAAACCTTTATCGATATTGCTGTTCGCGTGTTACCTGACTGTTTAGCACTAACATTTTTATTTACTGTCGAGGAGCTAACCGTATTATCAGAAACCATAACAATTTGGCGACAGAACCTCTCGCGGTCGATCACTGCTGCCCTTTATATATTTTGTGTAAAAGAGTATGGTGACACGGCGCTATTTGTGGCTCAATACAGCGGCGTGCCGGCGAGGAAGCGGTGTGTTTTTGTTTCTGCCTGTATTTAATTTTGTTTTTATTTTTTATTTTTTCTTATTTCTGAGGTTTCAGTTTGAGATTGTTCGGTGCTTATTTCAGGAAGCATGTTAGGCGCAATCAATAGAGGTTTCAACCTCGGCAACAAACAACTGCAATTCCATGGTATAATCAAGGCGATTCATTGGTTATGACAATATTCCATGGAATTACTTAATGATTTTCCTCCAGCGACACTATGGCGGTATATGTGGCACAGAATGAAGTTACTCTGCTTGAACAAAAAGTCTCTAATTTATAGATAAGAGATTTCTGCACAGAGGCCCTCAAAAGCAAAGAAGCTTTACAAGCGAGCAACTCAAGAAACCGTGTTGATGAAGAAGACATTGACCGATACAGGAAGACAAGATTAATTCTGTGTGCATATGGGACTTTGTGATAATTATTTGATTGTGCTAATGTTAGGCAATCGCGGGCTTTAAATGAATAATAATAGTTAACTCAATAACTTGATACAAGCCAATGATCGATAAGAGATAGTCACAATTGTAACACCAAATTCAGCGAAAAAGTCTATCTTATATTGACTTATAATAAATGACGTAATTATAATATATTGCGAAACAACTCGTAGTGACGTCTCAGAAGAATGTTTTTGAGATCGGAGCGCTTGTGTAGATTACTCGAAAAGCATTGATGTAATAATGATCGAAAAATTATTCAAGGGTGGGCTTTGAGAATGATGCATTTTAGAAGTGTTCTAAAAAAGTTTCTGTATCGTGGTCAAAGTATATTGCCTTACAGCAAGCGAAGATATGTTGAGAATGAAACGATTATGACAATATTTAATGAAGACTGATGAAGCTTTGCGAAATGATTGCTGTATTGATGTTTATGTCGAACTTTAAGCGGCGAGCTGGCGCGAAGTAATTCTTGAAGGTTTAATAGAAGGACATGATATAAAAGGATGGGCAATTAGCGATTTTTCAAAGATGAAGAAGATAAAAATGTCCCAGAAGATTATGCAGGGCTATCTAACCCTTTGCCTATTATTTCTTCTCTTACCTCTTATTTGAATGTACAGCAATGCTGAAGATATTGTTGTTTGTTTCTGGGTTTTCGCCATTGACTCTCTTATGCGGTATGGAACAGAAAACATTGGAAATGCCGGAAACTCTATATTCTTCATATTCCATGTGTCGAACAGAAAGCAAGTGTGAAACTTTTGCTCGATTCATATGTGCAATATTTGTTTGGCTTTAGTATTTGAAAACGGAGATTCTGAAGAGATCCCAACCCCCGGTGTGTGCTTATGGGAATGGAAATCTTGCAGAGGATATAGTCGAGCAATCATTTAAAACAGCGCTAAGAGAGGCAACCACTGTATCTCTTATCCTTTGCGACTATTTTTGTTTCGTTTATTTATTTTACTGTTTTCATATCTGTTGCATCTATGGATAATTTAGGTGAAGGTCGTAATCTGCAGAAAATTATGGCAATCACATTTCAGCTAACAGCGTGATTCAATCCGGGGCCAACTGTCGGAGCCGTTTATCAAGCACTGTGAAGAAAAATTTTGACATATAAGCGCACGTAGATCTGTGAAATGGAGATTTTTACCAGTTGCACGGATTTTTTTGCGTTTTATCTGCTGTTACGTCGGTTCAGACCGATTTTCACATTGAACAATGTCGATTTAAGTAATGAAGTGAAAACCGCATTTTTGACACCATTGGTGGATGGAACCATTTGATCACAGGGAGATCGAGGACCAATTAACTAAAGGGAAAGAATATATAACTCGAGAAATCATAAATACCATGATAGGTTGTTACCATATCTCTGGAATATCACCCATATCACATTCTATTTTTATTTTCCATATTTGTATTGTTCTCTAGTGCTTTGGTGGGTCACTAGAAATCGCGTGTGTCTTGCTAGAATGAAATAGTGATTGAGTTACTAAAAAAAAAAAAATTAAATATAAAAAAAAAAAAAAAAAAAAAAAAGGCAGTCAATCAACAGATCTTTTACTTAGGAATAGCGTGTAATGACGTAATCCACTGTCTCAAATCGCTAAACAAGCGTGGAATGCGAGATCAGAAACGCTATCATGCTGGCGACAAGAAGCATGTAACTTGGATCCCAATTTAATCATCTTGATCTAAAAAAAAGGAAGGTGGATCCGGTTTGATCGATCATAAAAAACATTGTATATAAATAAATGCTCTTGGTTCACTTTAATATATGCCAATTGTTTGATGTAGCATTGACACTAAATAACTCAATCAACAGGGTAGGTTCGCTCTTAGCGATGACCACTCAAGTGAATATGAAGCTTTGTCCAGGCTGCTAATGATAGTAGCATCTACATCTTTATCCATGCCTAACTAATCTTCGTTATCGTTAATGTTCTTGAACTCGGCTATTATGGCTTATTCAACTACTCTAATTAGGGCTGACTACCAATATTTAATTGGTGAGCCACCTCTCTGTGAGCTCGACTGAATTCATTCGACAATTTGTCGCGAATAGGCGAGTTTGAAATAACAGGTGCGAAACATATCTCAATGAAGCCTTCCGCGGACTTCTTTCGTCCGCTAAAGAAGGTACATAGGGGCAAACTTGTTGTCTTGTAACCTGCGGCAGTATTGTATTTTATTTTTGTTTGTTTGATTTGCTGGACTAGCAAATGCAAGTGTGAGAGGTGGTGTAGAATGCCGTATTTAATATCTGGCTGTTATGCTCTTTCTTTGCAGCAAGTGTATCTTATGTGTGTTTGGTATTGAAGAGCGCTGCGAATGCTGCGGCGAATCGCAAGTGAGCGTGTGCGCAGAACAAACATGCGGAGCAGTCAGCTGTTAGGAAAATGTAAATGAAGCGGTGTGGTTAGGAAGCCCGACCGCATCGTTATGGGGAATCAGGAGCGCCTTATCTGCGATCACGGGTAGTTATCCACCATCGTCTCTTGCAACAGGCAAATTTCGGTATTATTTTCACTGAAATTCATTGAAGAAAAAAACTTTCGGTGGTGCGGCGACCATGGGGTAGTGCCTTGTGAAGGAAGATGTGGGTAAAGACCGAAGTTCCCGAAGCAGATCGGAAGAAGGAGGATTGATCTCGTCTTCATGTTCTTGAAGAATCAAGCTAGGAATTGAGGTCAGCAATTCAATTCGCAGTAAGATCATGATTGAAAGGCGGTATGTTAGAGAAGAGAATGAGATTGAGAAAGCGTAATTCGGCTCTGATGACAGTAGCGTGGTAAGCTCAGCGTGGAAGAAATGAATGCAGGGGCCGATATATTTGAGGTGTATTCTGAAACTGTTGGCGACAAATTGAATGATGACTTCGAAATGTTGCTCAGGGCTGTGTCAGTGTGGGAAGGCTACTCGAGTAATCTCAATTACTGGCAGAATGAGGCGTAATAATGTGTAAAAATTGCTGTTTATGGCAGTAATTATGGCTTGTGGCAGCCAAATAATTGTAAAAGCTTCCAGGAAAATTTGAAAAACAACAAACAGCGAGATATTGGGCTTTGTCAACTTGAAGTGATAGAAAGGTGAGTGAAGCTGATGGCGAGCTTTGCATCAAGAATCTTTGGCCTCCAGTGCAGGCTAGCGAGGCTGAAGCAACTCTAGGTTACGATCTTGAAAGCTGAAATCTTGTGTTAAATATGATATGGCATTAATGTTAACGAGCAAATAATTGCGGTGGTCTGAAGGCTAGCCCAAGTATGAGCGAAGTGCGAAAAGCGTAACTAATGGCGAGGATTGCAAGCAATGAAGCATTGCGATGTGGAAATTGTAATTTTAAGTAATCACGAAGTATTGTCTGGCTCGAGTGGCTTTTAATAGGCTTCGTCATATTTGCTCAAATGTTGTGTCAATATCGTTAATAAGCTAGTAGAGAGGCTAGCAACTTTGCAGCCCCAATGTGCGATAAGTAATATGCGTGGTGGTATAAAAATTTATTGCTCGAATATTTCTCTCTCAGCTAAGACTATGGCGTCTGCGAAAGCGTCATGTGTTCTGTGGTGCCGTCGAGAATGAGGAAATGGCGGTGATGCTTGATGTTTTGAGTAGATCTTCTTTGAAGACAAAGCAGAAGAAAGATACGTGGCTACAGCGTCTACAATTTACAAATAGTTCAATGATAGTCGTTAATGGAGAGAAGAGAATAATAATATTTATTGTATTTATAGCTAAATGGCGAAATGTGCGCAGAATGCGTAATTATGTTGAATGAGTATTGCTTTCATGACACGACTAGGTCGCCAATAACTGGGATTGAGATTGCGGATGGAAATGGCGCCGGCGTGAAGTGTTTGGCTGGCGGTAATGGTTAGCTACAGAGGCTGCGGTGGTTTAGTGAATGCGAACGGCTTGGAAAATTGAAAGATGGCCCGTGACTCGCGTCGTGTTGCAATGTTGTGCTTTTTGTTGGCTTTGGCTGCGCGGCCCGAACTGGCGTCGACCCGATTAAATGGAACGACCGTAACCGATCTGACGCCGGTGCACAATCGATTTTCAATGGCGCGTTTTTGGACATAATTTCTACGGGTTTCTCTCCATGGTGGGCCGGGTGAATTTCCAACTAATGGACTTTGAAGACAAAACCTAGTTTTGGAAGGAGAAAAAGACTACAAAAGGGAAGACTTCTACAATATCTTAGATGGACAACGTTTTATTATCTTTTCTCTACTTGTTTTCTAGGGTTTAGAACATGAAACTTCTCTTTCTTCTTGTGATGAACTCCTTGAACATGAGTAACTAAGTTTTTATTATTGGTTGAAGATGTAGTTGGATTTTGCAACCAAGTTATGATTTTTATGAATTAGTTTTCTCTCAATATTATCGTTTGATTTCTACGGGTTTATAATAATTGCATGATTGAAGTATTGCAATATGATTGAATGTTTGTTTAGTCGAGTCTAAATTGATTGAACTCACATCCACATCTATAGCTATTTTAGGGTTTTCATCTAGCGATAACCTTGAATACGAGTAGCATGATATGATTCTAGGTTGTAGTGATACATCCTTGTGATCATATGTAGAAATTGACCTTTGTTCGAATTGTTTGCGCAATGTATTACAATTGCATTGATTAGCCTATTTCTGAAACTTAATGCTCCTAGGAATTGAACTTGATTAGCGCAAGGCGTTAGGTTATTCTTTAGGTAGATTTCACATACGCACCCTAATGTGTGTGTTGATAACTTGAAATTACGGAGTATTCTTGCAATAAGGTATTCTATGGCTTTTGATGATAGCGAGATTAAATACGAATTCTATTCATATATTCATAAACTTGTTTACAATTGAAGATGAAACCTTTATCCAATATTTTCACATCTTTGATTTGCGTGTTACTTTTATTTGTTTTGCTTTTTGTTTATTTTTATTTACACAATCAGAAATTCTTCCGGGTGTTTTATATAGGAAACCATAACAATTTGACAACCTAGACCTCTCTGTGGGATCGATCCTTTCTTGCCCTTGCTATATTTATATTTTGAGTAGTAAGAAAGTGTAATTATTTTTGACGCTTACGACCGCGATCATATACCAGTTAGGTTCGGCTAGTAACTAATAGCCGAACTGTTCATCATAAGTAGGTTCAGATGATAATTTAAGACGAACCTAACACTAGACAACCGAGCTTCTTGTAAAAATTCAATCTTTTGAATAATTTAGCCTGCAAATGGATATTAAACATCATCTTCCACATTTATCAACAATCACAAGGATCTCAAAAAGAAAAAGTAAGGGTTCTTCTTCTTCTTCTTCTTCTTCTTCTTCTTCTATAATAACCCCCAATCAATGTCTCTAAAAATTACTCTCCTAAATTAACACTAACACCAAGTCTAATCATTAACAACTAATCATTGAAATTAACAATAACTAAACACTAATCATTTAAGGGTATTTTTGCCTTTATGAAAAATGGCTGGATAGGGGGCACTCTCGAAACACTATTTCCAACCCTATTTTTGTCCTATTCAATATGCCCCAAAATTTTTGGGTATGCCCCAAATTACGGTTTAATCAGTTGGAAGCTTACATTTCAATTTTCTCAGTGGAATTTAATATTACAAATGTTTAGTTTTGATTTTCCATGTGGTTTGCCTGTTTAAGGATTCTGATAACAACTACCGAGAGAGTGTCGTGCACCATAGTGCTTGGCCTTAGCTACAGGGTGGATTAGATCTGATCAACTTTGAAGTGTAGTTAAGGGATTTTGCTACAGTTAAGCGACACGGAAACCTACAATAGTCGGATTTCTCTACAATTAGCCATAGCCAGCGAAATTGCTTACCATAATGCTTGGCATAAGAGATTTCCTTACTCTAGAGATGTTAGGGAAGCGAAATACACTCTCCCAAAATAAGATACACCAGTCTAATCTAATAATGAAAAGTCCTCGTTGAAGCCAATACAGGCAATACTTCAAGCTAGAATGGCTGCGTTTGCTTCTACACTAACTTGAAAAGGTGATCTTTCCTTTTCCTCAAAAGCTTACCTTTTTTTTTTTGCCCCATAGTGACCAAAATACAGCATGTTCCATACACCAATAACATTGCATAAAGGATTGAAACAAGTACTGAAGTGAAATGCACAGAACTACATCCTCCCTAGTCCCTCCCACCAAAGGATTGCCAACTGGGAGAAAAAGAATCCGTTAAATAGTGGGACCGACTCCCACCATCATCAGAAGTTTACGGAGAGTTGAAAGTCAATGGCTGACTAGATAGTTCGCTTAAACAAGAAACACAATGTATACAGGAAATCTAAGTTGAGGGCGAGTGGTCGTGTGTCCTACGAACTCTTCAGTGAGGTTATCGGCTTCCTAGACACGGTATGGGATGGGTGATTTGGATTAACGCGGCCATAATCTGGTATACATATACATTTTAACCTTCTACGCGGCATTTTACTTAAAACATTGGATTCGAGATTTAAAATGTATCTTCCTCTTTATTAATCCTTAATTACCTTTATTATCAAATTGGTGAAAAACTTGATGCCGGAGAATTTCGGGTCACTGGTATTATCACCCAATAACTCATCACATAAGTTCACAAAAGAGGCTTCTTTAATACTATTTCCGTTCCTAAAAATACCAAAAAAAAATGTAATATCATTTTTTTATTTTAACCTAAAAATAGACGAAATTGAAAAATAAAATAACTCTTTTTTTAAGAAATAAATGAGTAATTACTTTGGATATTTATCTTCATCTCCCCTCTCCCGGTCCCCACAAAAAAAATCTTTGCTGTATGGAAGAAACTTTGATTTAACCAAAATTTTACAGATCAAAAAAGAAAATTAGTTTGATCTAAAATAATGAAAGACGAATAAGTATTTCACTTGGTTTATGTTTTGATTTACAATATTATGCATTAATTCAACACAAAATTGGTTAAAAAGACTAAAATCAATAATTTCTGTGTGAAAAAGACATGTGAAATTTGATACTGTTTAAATGGACGAAAATGTAAAAATAGCCAGGATGAAAACAGTTTCATCCTACCCATTTTCAAATACTTTTTCTTATTTTTAATTTACATCAGGATGCATTCAGTTTCATCCTCGCTATTTTTTAAGTTTAAACCAGGATGAATCCAATTTCATTCTTCATATTTTTTTGATGTCCATTTCACCCATACTAATTTTTACTCGTCCATTTGAACCATGTTTTAAAAATATTTGGACAAATGACCCATTTTCCATTAATTCAATATCCTGTTATAAAAATAATATCTTCCTGAAAAAAGAAAAACGGAAACAAATGAGATTAGAAATTCCAAATCAAGAAGAGGGAACAAAAATCTATCAAGAGAAAAGGGGACATTGGGTTGTTCCTGTCCTCAATATTTTAATAAAAAAAAGATTTGTTTATTAGGTTAATATTGACCGATAAACAAGCAGTTAGATGCTAATTTTCCTGGCGTCATTAGAGGCTACCGTGAAAGAATTAGGGGCGACACAAAAAGACAAAAAAAGTCACCCAAAACTAAAATAAAGCCACCCCTTATCTCCGATTTTTCGAAATGGCAATTTTACCCTCCATAATCGGTAGTTAATTCCATAATCGGTAGTGTTGGTGTAGCCCCAAATTCATATTTTTCAAAAATCAGTGGAATTTCGAATTTCGAATTTATCTGCTTTCACAATCGGTAGTTTCGTGATGTTTTTATCTACTGACTTGTACAATCGGTAGTCGGGTGATGTTAATTATCTACCGATTTTGTTAATAGCCCCAAATTCAAACTTTTCAAAAACCAATGGAATTTTGAGTTTTTCTCTACTTTCACAATCGGTAGTTTCGTAATGTTTATTATCTCTTTGATTGTACAATCGGGTAGTCCGGGTGATGTTCATTTATCTATCGATTGTGGTAGTTGTCCCAAATTCAAGAAATTTTCAAAAACAATTGGAATTATGAATTTCTCTATTTGCAATAATCGGTAGTTTAAATGATGTTTATTATATCTATCGTGATATTATTTATCTACCGATTGTGGTAGTAGTCCGAAATTCAAAATTTTGAGAACCAATGGAATTTTGGATTTCTCAAAGAAGAAAAGAACATAATCACAATCGGTAGATAAAAAAAAAAACCAAACTACCGATTATAAAGGGACATAGGTATTTTCAACCTATTTTGTCTTATTCAGTCGCCCTTAATTCTTTCGGTGTCTCCCCTGATGACGCCAGGCTAATTTTTCTAAACCCCATATCGAATATTGTGGTCCTTTATGAAAAGGATGGAGAAATCCTCATGGAAATCCTAAGGTTTCCACTTTCCCTGACAGAAGGAAAACTTTTCAGCTTTGCTGCCTAGACGGACAGAGTCAAATCGCTTGTCTGGTTAGCACAAAATCGGTGTGAAATGACCTTCTAGTCCCTCAGTTTAACTTAACCAAGCCGGGTTGGTATAGTAAATCCATACCGAGAAGAGTTCTTATCTTCTTTTTCCTCTTTCTTCTTCTCGTTTCTTCTTTTTCTTCTTCTTTTTTGTTCTTCTTTTTTTTTTTTTTATCGATCCCAAATTCATGAGTTTAAGTTAGATTTCGTGTGATTGATTCAACAAAGGTAATAGTTGATGACTCGAGGAAGGGAGTGATGAAGTTATAATGGTTTGAACTCGGGAGAATGAAGAAGCGTCTTTATTATAATTGAATTAAGGTTTTTAGATTAAGAATCGAATGTGTATGAAGTTGATAAGTAATTGAGTTGTTATTGGCTAAATAACGAGGGTTTTCGTTCGATTGAAGTGGTGAGGTTGTTTTGAAGTTGAATTGAGGAGTTAGGGTTTTATAAGATGAATCGAGAGAAGATGTAGAAGATGAAATTGAAGGTCTAGGAGAAAGATTAAAGATGGGTTCGATGAGAATTAGGGTTTGGAATTGATGAATAACCCAGAAAGGTAGCAGCGATTATGAAGTTCAATTTAAATGGATAATTTGAAGTTCTTTGATGGAACTAGGGTTCGATTGTTCTTATGAGAAGGTGATGTGGCTGTAATGAATGTCGATTTGAGCATTGAAGCTAATTCGGATGAGGTGGTAAGTTAATTTTAGGTTCCATAATTATTATCTTGAATTTGTGTATATTGAGCTTCAAACTGAATTTCATTTCATTGGATGGGTCGGTTTTAAATGGATGTGATGATGATTGTGTATGGCTTAGGTGAGTTTTCTTTATGAAGTTGATGTTTGTCAAATTAAGGATTTTAGTAAAATATGAGACTTAAGGATCCACGAGGTTGTAGGACGGATGATGAAGAGGAGTTAGGCGATGATCACCGTGGAGTCGGTGAAATGTTTGAGATTGGTTATGAATGAATTTCAAGTTGTGTATTGTATGGAATGCTTTTGAAGTTGGGTACCCCTTTGTAAGGTGCAGCATGACGAGGACCCTCTTTATATTGTTGATGATAAGGTGCTTATTTTCTCAAAATTTTATCGCTTATCGGGAGCTTTTCGATATTTAGGATATCGGGGAGTGCGAATAATGTGTCTCATTTATTGTTTTACTATCATCTGATTCGAGGTTGCACCGGGTTTTGTTCCTCATCTATTCCAAGAGGACCTTTTTGATGTCTTGGATGTAGATCAACAACCACCATACTGATTGGTAGTTCTTGGTCCGAAAGGTCCTGGTGCATCTTGGCACGTTGATCCAGTCTCACCGGTGCGTGGAACACTCTACTATGCGGGGCGAAATATGTGAGTCTTCTCCACAAAGGGCTTAAGTTTTTGTGTAGTTATTTTGTTCGTGCTATGAACATTCTCTTGTGTTTGTGAATGCTCTCTTAATTGCCATTGGAGATAACAATATGAAAATACGAAACCATGAGTGTATACAGGATATTCTTACTTCCCAATGTTCTTGTCCCTAAAGAAAACCATGTCACTCGGCAAAGTGCCTATATTCACTCGACCAAATTGTATGAGCAACTCGGTAAGGGCTTCTTTTTACGTAATAATTGTACAAGCATTCTTATGTTTCTAATTTCACTACCCGTTTACTTCATTTCATTTTTGTACATGTTCGGCATGTTTGACAGACCATTAACATATCCGGCTTCACTGTGTTTGTGTTTTTACTTCATATATATATTTGTGTAGGGTCATGCGAAGTACACAACCCCGTTTGAGTCTTTGTCATCATTTCAGTTTTAGCGCCGATAGTTTTGCCCATCTCCAATTCAATGACATCTGAAAATTCTCGTTGCCGCTTTAGCTTTATTTTTAAGGAATGTAGAAATATAACAAAAAGTTTGAAATACCGGTGTTTCTAAAATGTTTATTTTGGTGCTTGCTTGTTTCATTATGTAACAATAATGCTTATTGAGTAATTTGGGAGTTACACTTTTAATAGGTGGGAACAATGATTTTGGCGGTGGTTTCTATTGTCGAACAAACTTTGGCTTTTTTTGCCTCCAGATAAGAATGGAGCATTCAACACTACAACAGAATAGCTACTGCCATTTCTCTTCTCTTGAAATTGTTAGATAGTGCTTTTAGTAGTGAATTGGTTGTAAGTTAGAGAGAAAGGAGGAGGTAAACAATGTGTGTTGTGTTGGGAATACTCTTGATACTGATCACACTTAATAGACATCATTTTATGAAGATGACGGAAATTTTCTTGAATTGATAGATTTTGGACCAATGGGATTACGAGCTACATCCCCACTAACCATATATAGCCTTCGAGTTTTTCCCACGACCACTGACTAATAACTATAACTATATATATATATATATATATATATATATATATATATATATAGCCTTCGAGTTGTTCCCTTGACCTTCTAGTATAGCATTCACCTTATGCTCATATAATGAAGTTTCTTATCCAAGCTTTTATGATGGAATGAAGCTTTCACTGAAATTCCACTAATTGCATTTGAGCATAAGTTCTTATACTTAGGGATGTATTGATTAGCTCTTTGAACCAGTTTGCTCTAATTATGTGACATATCCATTTTCTTGCTTCAAAGCTGATTATCATCCTCATATGTTGCTTTGTGGTCCGTAATACGTGAAAAATATGCGACAACGAGGAGGAATAACGGGAGGACGAGGAAGATGGGGCAAGTGGGAATGGTCATCCCTCTAGCGATGTGGGAATGGCGGGTCATGCATATCCTTATTTTGCATTGTTTATGTATGAACCTTTTGTTATGCATCTATACATGATATTTGTAGTGTTCAAAGTGAAAAATAAAAATCCAACTCCAAGGAAAAACTCGTTGTAAGAGGAGAGGATCCATCCTGTCAGGTATATTCCCGAGGGACTCCTATATCGCGTCTCCCAATACATATTTATTTTACCCTTTTATTATACTGCCGTATGTCTATGGTACCTATTTTAATTTATGTGACCGTCAAAATTATTACCCATTGTATTTTATAGTACCGTGAAGATTATGTACCTATTTTTATTCATACGACCGTGTTGGTACATACCTAATTTATTTTATATGACATTTTGAAAGACTATATGCACTACTTTGCTAGAAGTAAACTTCTCGGCAGATATTATGGTCAAGCGAGGATGCTTTCACGCTACTAGGGTGAATTCATACTGCATGTGAACATACTGGATGCCTCATCCAAGCCCACACCTTAATTATACTACTTGAAGCTCACGCATTCACAAAACTAACAGAAGCCCACACCTTAATTATACTACTTGAAGCTCACGCATTCACAAAACTAACAGAAGGTAAAATATGCACGGTATTGGGAATTACACCCAGCAATAAGAGAGAAACATCTCTACTGTGTACTACTAGCCAAGATCCGGTCGGTTTCTCAAACCCACCCATTTCTCCAAAACCAAATAAAGCCTAACTATGGTTAATAAGTAACTTTACTTGAGGGGTAAATTTGGAAGAAAATTTGAAACTTAGCAAACACATACGGACGGACTCACTTGTCCTTCTATATGGGTTGAATCAAACCTTGGATGGATCGGTGGGAAAACTCAAACCTATGGATTTGGGTGAGGATTGGCCAAAAAAAAAAACTACTCTAAAATCCTAATTTATAAATTTTTTTTTTTTTTAATTTACTGATTAACTTTTTTTTTTCACTTGGTATACAAATTTTTTTTTTTGCACAGTGCACATGCCAAAAAATAATAATTACACAAGTCAGAAAACTGTGGTATGAACTACGAAGTTTGAACCGGTCATTGTTGAGACCTAAACGTGAATGCACGATGATTTCATACCAGCGGGGCGTTTTCTTTTATTAACATTAGCATGTCGAGAAGAATTTTGATCTGTTCTTGATGATAACGATGAGCTATCACCGGCAATGTTATTTATTCTTTCTCTTGTTGAAATCTAGCTCTAGTTGTATTGATGAAATTCTTAGCTTTGATATTAACATCCGAGCCAGAATGATGGCATGGTGTTGATGGTGGATCATCCATAGAATCAGATGAACCACTTTGAATCTTTACGAGATCTCCCCAACCAGTAAATTCCATCCCAGGTGTTGGGAACGATGGCAGCGGTGGAGGCGGCGGCATCCCATCTATTGGAGATTGACTGCCGATAGTGCAGTAATAAGTTCCCCTCTTTGGGGCGGGTGCAGGCTGGTAACGGATGCTGTCAGATTTCTTTTTCTTAGCTTTTTTTGATTGAGTACTTATTCTTCTCTCCTCCCTCTCCTTTCTTCTTTGCGTTGGTGGTGGTGACGGAGCCCGCAGTAATGGTATTTCTTTAGACCGTAGTCGCTGTGATTATGTTTGTTGTGGGGCGGATGCAGATGCAGATGCAGCAACTCGCGGTATTTTTCTTGGATATCTGGTGTAAGATTCCGGTATCGGTCGATGAAGGTAATTAACTTGTTCCCCATAATTAGACCAGTTGAAGTGGTTATCATGATCAAATGCTGGCTCTTCCGATGCTGGAAATGATTCTTGTATTGGATCAGAGGATGAATTACTGATGGCCATTCTCATTTCATCTCCAACACCTGCGATTTTGGTAGTAGTAGCAAAAGAAGATAAATTACTCAAATGATCAGCACATAACTGTTGTTGATCCATGGGCCTGTAAAAATAACGATGACCGTCGCAAAGATAATGATAATGATGGTGAAGATGAAGATGGTAATGATGATGGTACTCCCTTTTCATGGATCTGTGAGGCTCATTCTCTTCTGTCTCCGCGACCTCCACCTCCGCCTCCTCCAGTTCTGCGTTTTTCTCCACCTCCACCTCCAGTTCTACGTTTTTCTTTACCTCCGCCACCACCACGCCCACATCCTCCTCCTCCTCGTCCTCGTCCTCCTTCTCTGCTACCTGCTGCGCAAACAAGTTTGAAAAACTACCGCCCCTCTCAATATCCACATAACCGCCGTCAGCGGAGGTGCTCCAGCGAAATAGTATAAGTCCCTTTTCATGAAGTAGTGCGGTAATAGGCAAAAACAGAATCAGAATTACCGAATCTGCAAAAAGGTTATTGATCAGTGAGCATCCGTAACTTATCGATGAACTGCTCTGCAGACGAAAAGGTTGGCTTTTCCCTGCTAGTTTCATTTTTTTTTCTTTAGCTTTGCATTTCTCCTTCTGGTAAATTAATCGAATAATGAATGAGTTTTTTTTGTTTGTTTTTCTGGAAAAGGTGATCTTGTATTGAATTGTGTATTTGTACTTGTAGTAGTTGCTTGGATTAAATCGTAAAGTTGTAATCCTGCAATTAGCTCTATTTTATAGAAAATGGGAAGTAAAAGATATAATTCCAAAAGATCTAAAAAAAAAATCTAATTCCACGTATCAAGAAAGTCTAGCCGGCTACGATGGAGACAGGGCACTCAATACTAGTCTATCGTATGCACATCCTTTTGGCCAATCTCACCCAAATCCATAGGTTTGAGTTTTCCCACCGATCCATCCAAGGTTTGATTCAACCCATATAGAAGGACAAGTGAGTCCGTCCGTATGTGTTTGCTAAGTTTCAAATTTTCTTCCAAATTTACCCTCAAGTAAAGTTACTTATTAACCATAGTTAGGCTTTATTTGGTTTTGGAGAAATGGGTGGGTTTGAGAAACCGACCGGATCTTGGCTAGTAGTACACAGTAGAGATGTTTCTCTCTTATTGCTGGGTGTAATTCCCAATACCGTGCATATTTTACCTTCTGTTAGTTTTGTGAATGCGTGAGCTTCAAGTAGTATAATTAAGGTGTGGGCTTGTTAGTTTTGTGAATGCGTGAGCTTCAAGTAGTATAATTAAGGTGTGGGCTTGGATGAGGCATCCAAGATGTTTCACATGCAGCATGAATTCACCCTAGTAGCGTGAAAGCATCCTCGCTTGACCATAATATCTGTAGAAGTTTACTTCTAGCAAAGTAGTGCATATAGTCTTTCAAAATGTCATATAAAATAAATTAGGTATGTACCAACACGGTCGTATGAATAAAAATAGGTACATAATCTTCACGGTACTATAAAATACAATGGGTAATAATTTTGACGGTCACATAAATTAAAATAGGTACCATAGACATACGGCAAAGATAATAAAAGGGTAAAATAAATATGTATTGCGGGACGCGATATAGGAGTCCCTCGGGAATATACCACGACAGATGGATCCTCTCCTCTTACAACAGAGTTTTCCTTGGAGTTGGATTTTTATTTTTCACCGAACACTACAAATATCATGTATAGATGCATAACAAAAGGTTCATACATAAACAATGCAAAATAAGGATATGCATGACCCGCCATTCCCACATCGCTAGAGGGATGACCATTCCCACTTGCCCCATCTTCCTCGTCCTCCCCTGTTATTCCTCCTCAGTTGTCGCATATTTTTCACAGTATTCTGGACCACAAAAGCAACATATGAGGATGATAATCAGCTTTGAAGCAAGAAAATGGATATGTCACATAATTAGAGCAAACTGGTTCAAAGAGCTAATCAATACATCCGCTAAGTATAAGAACTTATGCTCAAATGCAATTAGTGGAATTTAGTGAAAGCTTCATTCCATCATAAAAGCTTGGATAAGAAACTTCATTATATGAGCATAAGGTGAATGCTATACTAGAAGGTCAAGGGAACAACTCGAAGGCTATATATATATATATATATATATATATATATATATATATATAGTTATAGTTATTAGTCGGTGGTCGGGGAAAAACTCGAAGGCTATATATGGTTAGTGGGGATGTAGCTCGTAATCCCATTGGTCCAAAATCTATCAATTCAAGAAAAGTTCGTCATCTTCATAAAATGATGTCTATTAAGTGTGATCAGTATCAAGAGTATTCCCAACACAACACACATTGTTTACCTCCTCCTTTCTCTCTAACTTACAACCAATTCACTACTAAAAGCACTATCTAACAATTTCAAGAGAAGAGAAATGGCGTGGAGGGCTCATTGTAGTGTTGAATGCTCCATTCTTATCCGAGGCAAAAAGCCAAAGTTTGTTCTCGACAATAAAACCATTGCCAAAACTGTTGTTCCCACCTATTAAAAGTGTAACTCCCAAATTACTCAATAAGCATTATTGTTACATAATGAAACAAGCAAGCACCAAAATAAACATTTTAGAAACACCAAGTATTTCAAACTTTTTGTTATATTTCTACGTTCCTTAAAAAATAAAGCTAAAGGCGGGCAACGAGAATTTTCGGATGTCATTGAATTGGAGATGGGCAAAACTATCTACGCTAAAACTGAAATGATGACAAAGACTCAAACGGGTTGTGTACTTTCGCATGACCCTACACAAATATATATATGAAGTAAAAACACAAACACAAAGAAGCCTGATATGTTAATGGTCTGTCAAACATGCGAACATGTACAAAAATGAAATGAAGTAAACGCGGTAGTGAAATTAGAAACATAAGAATGCTTGTACAATTATTACGTAAAAAGAAGCCCTTCCGAGTTGCTCATACAATTTGGTCGAGTGAATATAGGCACTTTGCTGAGTGACATGGTTTTCTTTAGGGACAAGAACATTGGGAAGTAAGAATATCCTGTATACACTCATGGTTTCGTATTTTCATATTGTTATCTCCAATGGCAATTAAGAGAGCATTCACAAACACAAGAGAATGTTCATAGCACGAACAAAATAACTACACAAAAACTTAAGCCCTTGTGGAGAAGACTCCCATTTCGCCCGCATAGTAGAGTGTTCCACGACCGGTGAGACCTGGATCAACGTGCCAAGATGCACCAGACCTTTCTGGACCAAGAACTACCAATCTGTATGGTGGTTGTTGATCTACATCCAAGACATCAAAAAGGTCCTCTTGGAATAGATGAGGAACAAACCCGGTGCAACCTCGCCGAACTGTATGATAGTAAAATGAATAAATGAGACACATTATTCCGTACTCACGATATCCTAAATATCGAAAGCTCCAGGATAAGCGATAAAATTTTGAGAAAATAAGCACCTTATCATCAACAATATAAAGAGGGTCCTAGTCATGCTGCACCTTACAAAGGGGTACCCAACTTCAAAAGCATTCCATACAATACACAACTTGAAATTCATTCATAACCAATCTCAAACATTTCACGACTCACGAGATCATCACTAACTCCTCTTCATCATCCGTCCTGCAACCTCAGGATCCTTAAGTCTCGTATTTTACTAAAATCCTTAATTTGACAAACATCAACTTCATAAAGAAAACTCACCTAAGCCATACACAACATCATCACATCCATTTAAAACCGACCCATCCAATGAAATGAAATTCAGTTTGAAGCTCAATATACACAAATTCAAGATAATAATTATGGAACCTAAAATTAACTTACCACCTCATCCGAATTAGCTTCAATGCTCAAATCGACATTCATTACAGCCACATCACCTTCTCATAAGAACAATCGAACCCTAGTTCCATCAAGAACTTCAAATTATCCATTTAAATTGAACTTCATAATCGCTGCTACCTTTGGTTATTCATCAATTCCAAACCCTAATTCTCATCGAACCCATCTTTAATCTTTCTCCTAGACCTTCAATTTCATCTTCTACATCTTCTCTCGATTCATCTTATAAAACCCTAACTCCTCAATTCAACTTCAAAACAACCTCACCACTTCAATCGAACGAAAAACCCCTCGTTATTTAGCCAATAACAACTCAATTACTTATCAACTTCATACACATTCGATTCTTAATCTAAAAACCTTAATTCAATTATAACAAAGATCGGTTCTTCATTCTCCCGAGTTCAAACCATTATAACTTCATCACTCCCTTCCTCGAGTCATCAACTATTACCTTTGTTGAATCAATCACACGAAATCTAACTTAAACTCATGAATTTGGGATCGACGAGGAAAAGAAGAACAAAAAGAAGAAGAAAAAGAAGAAACGAGAAGAAGAAAGAGGAAAGAAGAAGATAAGAACTCTTCTCGACGGGTATGGATTTACTATACCAATCTTGGTTTGGTTAAGTTAAACCGAGGGACTAGAAGGTCATTTCACACCGATTTTGTGCTAACCAGACAAGCGATTTGACTCGTCCGTCTAGGCAAACAAAGCCGAAAAGTTTTCCTTAATCAGGGAAAGTGGAAACCTTAGATTTCCATGAGGATTTCTCATTAATTGTTATACGTAGAAATTTCAAAAAAGAAAAAAAAAAAAACACTGTAGATTATGATTTCAGCTTAGGAGGACGAGGCTTATTATGGAAGCGGAAACCCAAAATGAGATTGCAAAACCCAAGAAATGGTAATAGAGTTGCAGCAATTGTTGATGTGGATCTGTCTTTTCTGAATTCTAATTGGACACCTGTTTTTACCGCATCTCCTTTTTTTACTTTCCGTCACCAATGTTTTACAATCTCATCCGTTATCTATATACCTACATTATTTTGTTTTCTATCACCTATGAGAGACAGAGAGAGAGAGTGTCCATTTTTTTTTTTGCTCTTTATATCCTTTTTGATTTAAAAAAAATAATAATAATAACAATAATAAGTTTCGTGTAGACGTATCAGTACTCCCATTATTATATAATAAGTTGAAAATAATAAAAGAAACCAAGAAATAAAATAAAAGTTGACTAATTGACTTTAATACTAATAAATAGATGATGCTTAATGTAAGTACAAAATCATCACCATACACATGTCAAGTAGAGAGGACGTGTGGAAGGTATAAGGCCATGCTGCATCTAAATGGTGTATATATGTTAACATTCAATAGAACCTCCATATGTTGATACTCAATATGTTAATAACTTCTACATATTAACAAAAATTTATGGTAGGCAGTGATAAATCGTAATAACCTCTATATTCTCTATATAAAAACAGAGTTTTTCCGAGCGACGTGGTTAATCGGAGTTTCAGGTTGATTCTGGCCCCACCATTTTATATTTTTTTGGTAATGTAATGGAATTTCGGGAAAAAATATATAAAAGATATCCGTGGCTCTACAAAATCTTATAAAATCTTATGAAAATTCATAATTAAAACTAATTAATATTTTTGACCATAAATAAATGCTAACATTAAATTACACAAATAAATCAATAAAATAAGATCGCCATTATACTATTCATCGTGATTGGAATACTAACATCGAATAAAAATTGAAAAATTTACAGTTCAGACATAAAATACAAAAACCAAATCTATGAAATTGTTGATACTTACCTGTTGGATTGAAACCTGCTACCTCTTCCCCATAAAAATACCCTGTTCAATACAAAATCGTTAGTAGAAGATTGTGGGGAAGGTATTAAAGCATGATATTATTATTAAGTGCATTTTTACTGAAAAAGAAAACAAAAACATTAGCAGAAAATATGATTAACATGGATTTCGATGTTATTGTTTGTACCCACAATACACCAAATCAGCGGTTTTGAGACATTTATATCCGTTGTTTTGAATTTCAGAGACACATATAAGTGTCTCAAATCGTGCATCCGGAATCGTTTGAGACGTTTAAAGAGACATTTATAAGTGTCTCTTAATTAATCTAAGCGACACTTATAAGTGTCTCTTAATTAATTTTTAAGAGACACTTATAAATAATTTAAGAGACACTTATATCCATCTCAAATTAAATTATTATCATTAAAAAAATTTATAATTTTCCAGTTGGGAATTCCAAAAATCAAAATTATTTCATGCACCTGCATATTTTAATTTTTTGCACCCCAAAACAAATTGTAATTTCATTCTCAATCAAATATTAACACTAACAACAAAAAGGAAGTCTAACATTTAATATCTTCAAGGAAAAAAAAAAACTAAAGCTGAAATACAATAGAAGATGTTGAAAATGACTCAAGCGACTTATCAGGAATAAAAGATGTTCAACATAATCAGTAACAAAAAACTTAGATGCCAAAGACTTGATAATCATCTAGTTTGGAACCTTGGCAGAATGGGAAGTCCTGAATGATACATTGAGTTCCTTGTTATCTCACAAATAGTACAAGCAATGAGCTTCCATACCTGAAAAAACAATGGAGTTTTGTAAGAAACATTGACAATTATGATTCATGGCCAAATGACAACTGTCAAGAAATGAAGGGCGCCTGCTACAATAAGTTTGACAAGATTTTAAGGGACATTTGCACGAATAATATCCTGATCCCTGAAGCCTAAACATCTATATGAAGATTCCTTGCAAGTTCATAGACCAAGAAAAAGTTGTGAAGATTCTTAGAAGCTAAAGATACTAAAGGTAGAGGCGGTGCTGATTCATTAACCTGTTTCATATAAATATTTTGATAAGATTTTAAGGGACATTTAGTTTTGTTTAATTACTACTTTTATTCTACCGGTAGTAAGTAAAGAGATTTAAGGATGAAGGTGGACCTGCTTCTGTTGACACATACTATTTATAGGAAAAGAATAAGTGACTATATCAAGTCACATACATGTAGTTTACCTTGAAGATTGTTGCAGCATAATATAACACATTTGGTTCCCTTGTGATCTGCCATGTGAGAGTCATACATGAATATTATTGAACAATCATGCATTTAAAACTACAGAACACGAGTTAATGATAGTACCTGACCAAACCAGCACCAACAATAAGTGCTTTCAAGCATTTTCCTTCGAAAACGGGTCCACCCCTCAGCCAACACAAACATCATATTGCAGTTTATCATGTATTTCCCTTTCCTTTTATGACGTATAATAACGACCATCTCGGTGATGATGGCAACCACCACATTCCGATTCCATTAGCCAAGTATAATACTCCTTGGAGATAATCACAAAAACTAAAAATTTATGAGAACTTGTGAAGTCATCTCCTACTTTTGTGATGGAAGCAACTACATATGTGTACTACTAAATAGCTTCAAATAAATCAAGAAATGGCAAAAACAAAAACAAACTGAATTCATATTTTGAGTGTTGGGACTTTCAAACAAAACCCAAGACGATATTGTTGACAAGCAGGACAGACTTGAGAAGTTCACCTTTGTCCAGTACTCTTCTTCCACATTTCATTTTGTTCATTCTTGCTTCTTTGGACCTGCCTGCTCATCTCCTCATCCGCTTATAAATGAAATATGTGAATAGAGTTCAGCTCAAGAGTATGCAAAAATGAAAAAATTATATATGTCAGAAACAGCAGAAAAAAATATTTCGTAACTGGACTGGACTGACCTATCTCATTGTGTTTAGATTATAAAGGTTTCTACCCTTAATTAGAAGAGGGTGGAGTGGAGGAAGTGGTTCCTCTTTGCTCCTTAATACAAACAGAGTAGTGTAATATGCACAGTGCCCAAATATTAGCTAGTAATATAATTTAGTTTTACTGAAATTTCAGGAAATCTGAAGTTAAGGTTGCATATAAATCAATCAAGCTCACAGTAAATGTGTGTTGCTGCTTAGCAAAACCATAGCTTTCTTTCAAAATACGAACTGCAACAGTTCTAGTTCCAAATGGAGGGCTAGTAGCACTCCTAGATGCTAAGGTAAAAGGCAGTGTAATCGAATTACAAAACAAGAAGGAAGATGAAACGGCTTTGGAATTCATTAAAAATCTAATTAAACCAAAAGATAGATAACTTAAGGGCTGACATTTTGTTCAAACATTACGACATCCCCGGTGCAAGTATCAACTTTGAAATTATACACAAAGTCGGATTACCTGGACATACATTCTCCCACTAACATTTATGACCACAAATTACACACAGTCGATAAGTAAATCAGATCGAAACAACAACAAAAAAAGGTGAAATTAGATACCATGTCACCATTACCCAAGATGTTCCCTGATCTGTTCAATAAGAACGTCTTTCTTCACCGTTAACCTCAAACCCTTCTTCCTCAAATAAACTTTATATTGTTCCACTTTCAATTTCTCCAACTGACCAGCTATTATCATCCATCAAAAATAAAACGAAAACATTAAAATATACCCACGATCAGTGAAGCATTAGATCAAACAATTTACCAGCTATAATTTTCTCAACAGGGAAAAAATGCCTTACCAGTATTACAACCTCAGTGAAGCATTATATCAAACACCTTCCCATCCAAAAAAAAATAGCTCCATTTTTACACGTGCGAGTAAGAAATGGAAACAATAGATCTCAACCCACACCTTCTTTAACAACAAGAAAGAAAAATAGATTCCTACAAACGCAGTAAACACTCCATTTCTACACATGCGAGAGTAACACTTCATCGTGAATGCAAGCCTCACGCAGTAAACCCTGAAAGAATGCAAGTAAATTCCTACAAACGAAGGCTCGATTCTCCACAACTCATGGAAGAAATCAACCTTAAAATTAAATCAAAGCAAGCAATAAGAACATGTGTATAGGTCGCCACGAAAGAAAGCATACAAGTCTTAAAGTAGAAGAGTTCCTTCAGTACCACGAGCTTAAAGGATATAGATGAGGGTGGGTAAACTATATGTATAACCACCATATTTCACAAGACTGGAAGAAAACTAACTTACACATGATAAAAGGACAATAGTTACAGGAAAATACTACTTGAAAACACAATTTATCAACACACATATCACCTTCAATGGACAGCTAAAGCAATAACACCAATTTTCAGTTTCAAAAGATTTCTTAAGACTCAATCTATACTGAAAATACAACAATATTAAGTTGAAACTTAATATATTAACCCCTCTCTCAGCTCACGAACAAAATCCAAGACTCAAAATCATCAATGACGACAAAAAAAAAAAAAAATCAAAACAACTACTACCATTTTCAGTTGAACAAAAGGTTGAAATCAAAATTAGATATTTAAACCCTTCAGAGATAGGATCAAAACTAAAAATCTCATTTCATAAAATTGAATGTATAAGAATACCCATGCTTCAAAACTCTATGAATAACCTAAACAAGCACAAAACTTATAAAATCTAGAGAGGAACATATCATACGAACCATATTGTTCACAGATGAAGCTTAAATCAAACTCAAAACAACTAATAAGGTTAGGGTTTTATACCTGAATCTTCTCCGAATCTTCTAGGTATTTGTACCTCAATCTTCTTCTGCGATTTCAAAATCCAAAGTTAAAAATAAATTTCTAGGGTTTTCAAAATCAGAATATACAAATTTGTAAAATGTGTCTCATACCTGTGATTATGTTATTCAAACTCAGTAAAAACAGGTATTCATTTCTGGTAACACGCTTAAACCAATTTTTGGTCAATTTAGGGTTTGGAATTAGAAGAAGAAGAAGACCAAGAGGAAGAAGAATAGATCTGAGTTCTAACACGCTTAAAGGTATTGATCTAAGAAGGAGATTTTCGATCGACTTAGGTATGAATCTAGCTTTGATACACTCTAAATAGAGGATTTGTATCCTGGTTTCTCTCACTAGATATCTCTCTTTCGGTTTTGAGCCGAAGTGAAAAGGAAATAAGAGAAAGAGAAGAAAATAAAAGAAAGAGAAAAAGAGAAAAAAAAAATAAAAGAAAGAGATAACAAAAAAAAAAGGTGAAGAGTAAGAGTTTTATCGAAAGCTATTGTCTAAATTTTGGACAAAAAAATAAATGAGGGGAACCTAAAGTAATTGGTGGGAAATAATGCTAGTCATGTATTCAGTTTCAAATTAATTTGGTGTGAGACAATAATATGGGGGGAAATTTGAGAGGGAAATAATGTGAGAGAGATTAGAAAATTGGAAAGAGAGGGAATTTTGGGGTTTTGGAGGGAAACAAAAAGAAATGATAAATTGATATATATATAGAAATTACTAAAAGATCTTGTAAAGTTACAAATTTTTAAGACATTTGTAAAAAAAATTAAGACACTTGTAAGAGTAGTTGAAAAATCAGAATTAAAGAAACTCATATTTCTAATTTGAGACTCTTATATGAGTGGAAGCACTAAAGACATGTATATGTGTCTCGAACCCAAAAATCAATGTGTCTCAAATTGGGCCATATGGTGTAGTGCCAAAATAAATTCTAGGCACGAAACACGATGAATGGATGATTTGGTGTGTATTTAGGGCTAGGAGACGAATTGAAGAACAAATAAAAGAAACACAGGTTTTACGTGGTTCGGCATGACTTGACTACATCCACGGGCGAATCCCCTTGGGAGTGATTTTTATTGATAATAGAATTACATTGTGTTTTTTTTTCTTTCTCGCCCTCTTTCGTAATCCCCTTTCCCTCTATTTATACAATCATGAATATAAATGGTATTTACTTCCCTTGCATTATTTAAATGAAACGCTCATTGATGTCTCCATGCTTAATTCTTTATGAAACTGCTCATTGATGCCTCCATGTTTAATTTTGCATGAAACTGCTCATTGATGCCTCCATGTTTAATTCTGCATGAAACTGCTTTTGCATGCTTCCTGAATTAATTTCGCATCTTTGGAAGACTGGATTGATGGTTGAGAGCATAATGGTCGGCATATGGATGGATCTTGATAGTAAATCGGATTGATCAAGTGCCGGTGCGATAGAGTACTTAGCTGCTTCCAACATGAGTGGAAACTGCATGGCAGCACCATTGGCAACATGGATGGAAACTGCATGGCAGCACCATCGGAAACACGGCCTTGACATTAACTGATGGTTGACTTTGACCATTGATCGGGCGTTAACTTTGACCATTGACCGGGCGTTGACTTTGACCATTGATCGGGCGTTGACTTTGACCATTGAACAGTTATTGAATTTATGTAATACTGGGCAGACTGGTGGACTTCTACGATTGGCTGGTTAGCGGGCTTGGATGAGGGCAAAAAGATGATTCAAGTACCAATTGGGCCCATTATGTGGTATTTTTACTTATGGTACAAACATCGCCCCCTCTTAACCTCCAACTTGTTGGGGGTTAAGAAAATTTCGTTTTCCTTAGTCAATGACAAAACTCACCCCCAAGTATGGATTATTGATGATGAGGTGATTGGCAAACTTTCCTTGTTGTTTGCGGAAATCAAGACGCCCAGAGAGTAAATTCTCGTTGTTGAAGCGAAAAGAAAACTGCCTTCGTTGATTGTGGAAATCGTAATCAAGTCGCCCCCAAGTGAGGCTATTGTGTTTGGAAGATCGGCGGGAAACAGTTGTGAATGAACCATTATTGTATGAAAAACAAACAGGACTGAAGGCTGATCAGGTTTGCAACGGAAGCGTGATGCTGGAGCGGAGTGTTGAAAGTGAGTTGTAATTGTTGATGGAAACTAGACCGTAGTAGTTGCGTGGAACTAAACTAGTAACTGTTGTTTGGAAAAGATGAGCTATATTTGACGTCACTCGGCGCAGTAATCCATTGAAATGTTGTCAATTGTTAAATTACGATGAGCCGCGGTAGTTGCGAGCAAAAGGGTGTGACCCTTTAGTAGTTGAGATGGTAACAAGACTTTGTTTGTTGTTGGACCTCCAGTGGTCTTGATTGTGCTACTGGATGTGACATCGATCTTTATATGTCTTTAGTAGTTATATGAACCAGGATAGCAGCAGTGATGTTGACTAGATCACAATAGTTCTTTCACGGCGGATTATAATGATTGCGTCAAACCGGGACCGCTGATCACCCACAAAACCGTCCTCCAGCATCGAGGAAAATCAAGTTACAACGACTTCAGCAAAGCTCGGTGCCGCATCACCGCGATCGGTGACACTGCAAGAGCGCGAACATAGGCCCAGGCTACGACGACTTCGATGTTGGGCTGCGGCGACGACGAGCAAGTTGCACTATGCTTGAGTGCCGTCAGTGAGACACGGGAGATACGATTTATAACGATTCTGATGGCGCCAGATCAATTTGAATTTCGCGGTGGCAACGACAATTACCGCTGTAGTATTCGCGATCGGTGGACTGCGAGAACTCTGACGCATGAGATGAATTTGATGCAAATTCTCGATGTTGAATTTGAAGCTATAACCGAAACAGCAGTAGCTATGCCATCGAGAGTTGGGCATAGCAGAATCACAGTCGACTGCATTGAGTATCATCAAGAGATCGCTAATCTACTGGATCGAACAGCAATGCGCAATATACCGGACTCGCGATCAACTTGATCAGCTTGATCGATCGCAGCTGATATGCGATCAGATGCGCAGACGTTGCATCACATCAGAGAGCCGGCGATCGCAGAAATGCTCATCAAGCTGGTGATCACCAGAACCGTAGTGCTGAGCATGCCGCATGCAGCAGCCGTATCACCGGATCAGTAAGAGTTACTTAACATAGATGGACCGCGACGCCTTCATGGCTTGGATCACAGTTAGCCAAGGAAGAATGTACCAGACAGCACTTACGGTTAGCCGACCGCAGAATCGCTGAACATACCGACCGCACCGCCGTACATCGAGCCGGACGACCATGATGCAGATCGCATCAGAGCGCTATGGCCGTCAGTATCAAGAGTTGCTCAATATAGCTGATCAGCCGATCAATATCAAGCTGCTGTACACAGCAAGATCGCCATCAGCAGTCAGCTTCCATGGTCAATGGATCACAGTGGGAGTGAGTCAACGCGCTGCACCGCAATGCTGCGATAAGGTCGGACTCCATGGGAGACAAGCAGTAGCCGGATTGCAGCTAGCCTTGATCACCGGATTACGAGCACTTATTGAGGGATTAAACTTAAACAACTCGATAAATCCCGAGCGAGCAGTTATAATAAAACTGCATCGCATCGGCCAAGGCCCAATCGAGTACATAATGGATGAGCAAAATCCGGATCAGATCGGCTACATGTCCAATTGAGTGCAAAGTAGTTGTTAGGAACTGACTACAGCAGTTCGATCAACTTATTTGTAGCGACTTAACATTATCGACGTGCATACAACTGTGTC
>JAJJWW010005154.1:0-113330 GCA_023531295.1 Papaver armeniacum | reverse complement strand
TGATGTCACTTATTACCCACCTTAGAAACCTTGTCCATTGCTTGGCGTCATGCGGTTGTTGTGTTCAGCAAACCAATATTGCATTAACAAACATGTAAAGAGTTAGAAATGTGATAGGACCCAACAAATACAATGAACCAAAGCATGTAAATTGGTACAACTTAAAACTGGTGTAAAACAATTTACACATGTAAGCTTACCAACATGTATACCATACAACCATTAACTTTAAGTGGTGATTGGATATGTTTCCTAATGCCATCCATTAGATATTTATGTATATGAACTGGCCAATTGGTTTTCTTCATTCTATCCAATGATTCAAAGTAGTGAGCAAATTGGCTCTTGGTAAGCATGCTTCCATTTGCTTGGGTAAAAAAAAACAGTGATGCACATGTACATCCCAAACAACACTACCAAGTCCTCAACATTTCTTTCAATCTCTTTATCCAACGATGGGTTTTCCCTCATTATACGCAAGATTTCATTCTCCACATCTAGTTTCCCCAACTTAGTTGGATCCTTCAGTTTTATTTGGGTTATCAGCGCAACATATTTCATCTCAGCTATAGTTTTGGTACTATCTCCTTCTTCAGGTTCTGATGTCAGCATATCTAATCCAAAAATTTAAAAAAAAATCTTTTGGAATACTTTCTACTTCCACAATATTTTTCTCCTTGGCAGTATTGAAAACGAAAACGTTTCCCCCTGAATTATCATGGCGGAACTGGTTTAAAATCTTCAAGATTGAGTCTGGATTCTTGAACCACACATCTCTCTTTTTCTCCTTTTATTTTCTGACTTTTTCTCCTCTTTCTTTTCAGCTTTCTTGTGAACAAAGACATCTACCACAGGCCAAAAAGGGCTCTCCTTTTGTTTCTCTAACTGAATGTCAGTGAACCATACTTTATTAGGATTGTCCTTTCTTTCTACTTCATCCTCCTCAAAGTACTTGTTCACAAACTCATTGATTGCATGAAAACTTGATCTATAAGGTTTGTTTGTATCTACGAAAATAGACAAATGGGAATAAGAAAAGAGAAGCATAACACATAATACTCATACAAAAATGTTGGTGTACAAACCAGTACACGGCTACAAAAATATAACAAGAGCAACAATAATTCCCATACAACACGCCATATATCACTATAACACCATGATGGTGTAAAAAACTGTACACTCCTACAGAAATATCTTTAAAACACACACAACATGCCATGAATCACTGCAATAGAATGCTTGTGTACAAATCTGTACACACAACTGAAAAGAAACAACTCCAAAACACATATAACATGCCATGAATCACATATAACATGCCATTAACCATAAAACCACTCACAAACTCACATAACATGACATGTTGGTTTACAAATTTGTACATACCAGCAACAATTCTTACAAAAAATTGCTAAAAAACAGACATAACATGAAATGAAACACTACAACAACATGTTGGTACACACCAACAACAAATATGGAAAAAAAATTGCTAAAAAATAGACAAAACTGATCATGATTCACTGCAACAGCATGTGGGTGTACAAATCTGTACACACCAACAACAAATCTGAAATAAAATTGACAAAAAATAGTCAAAACAACAACATGTGACTTGAATTGTTACCTTTTGCTCACCAACAATTGATAAAAAATACACAAAGCAACAACACGTGGGTGTACAAATCATTCTTTTTTTTGGTAAATCCAAATTGTATTAAAAATAGCCACAACAAAATAAGACAAAAAAGACAAAAAAAACAAGCTTATTTGGTAATGTGACTTGAATTTTACAAATCGTTACAAAATAGACAAAACAACAAGATTTAAATTGTTACATTTTACTCTTTAACATATGTTGAAGTTGTTGTTGTCTTTGAAGGCTTTGATTTCTTCATAGGTGGTGATGTTTTTGAACTTTAAGCACTTTAAAATTGATGTTGAATCTTCTAATGCTGTCTTTGATCTCGTCTTTGGTGCTGTTGATTTTCGAATTTTTTCTACTACAACTGATGGAGTTGGGGATGAAATTGATGTTGAATCTTCTACTGCTGACTTTGATCTCGTCTTTGGTGTTGTTGATTTTCGAATTTCTTCTACCGCAACTGATGGAATTTCTTCTTCAGTTGATGTTGAATCATCCACTATTTCATCTGCTTTTCTCTTTGTAGCTACCTTTTTTCCCTTCAACATGATGTTATTGGTACTGCAATCATCTAGATGTTTGATTATGAAGATTCTAGGGTTTTGATTTTGTGTTTTCTCTGTCGGTTAGGTTAGAAATTTCTAGGGTTCAGTCTGCAAAATGGTTCTTCAGTTTTTTTTGATTTTTTTTCTTCTGCTCTTCTGCTTTTCAGTCTGTAAAATCATTAAAAGATTTGTCCATTATACAGTTTTAATGCTAACCAACGTATCGCAACCACGTTCAATGTGTCAGTTACAAAACTGATTATATTCGCTGCAGGTGTGCTTTATTAAACACGTGCGAAGGATAGCAGCGTCTTTACACAATTTTAAAGAAATTTTGGATTAATCTGTACCTAATCAACAACTAGGTCTGGACTAAAACGTTTTTTTGGAGGCGACTTTGGACTAACCGTTTTTTTCCGAAATTATAAACTGATTGGGACAGCGGCCGGGTTAGCGGTTTCCGCCTGTTTCTGTGCAGTCCTAGGTGGGATGGGGATCGGTTAAGAATCAAAAATAAAGAATCTTAAATACTATAATAAAATGACAACAGCAGAACTGGGAAATTACAAAGGAGACGACTGACGATTATTTATTTCTATCAGAATTAGGAACCAGCGAAGCAGAACTGCTACTATAATGGTGATGATAGCGTTTCTGGTGACAAAATTGTGCATTCCCAATCATTAATTAAATATAACAAAATTGAATAAACTTTGCTTCGATAATACTGAAGTACCAAATGCTTCGATTAAATCATCTTTGTTCGTCAATTTTCAACGCCTATAAAGTCTCAAATAAAACCCTAGGTTTTTCCACCAACAAGTTTAGATCACAAATGGAAAATTACACCACCTGTTCTGATTCTTCTTCGTCTTCTTCAAAGTTGTTATTTCGTCAACTCTTTGAGAAAGAGTCATCTACATATACCTATCTACTTGCTGATTTGACTCACCCTGATAAACCGGCTCTGGTAAGTATTTTTCTTCTACCTATTTTTTTTTTTTTTTTTTTAATTATCTATCTTTGTTATTTTTGTGTTTTTTAAGTTTGATCATTTCCCCAATTTTTATTTTATTTTTGTTAATTTTGATGTAGTTGGTTGATCCAGTTGACAAAACAGTTGAGAGAGACATTTGTTTAGTGGAAGAATTAGGATTGAAGCTCATTTACGCTATAAACACTCATGTACACGCTGATCATGTCACTGGAACTGGCTTGTTGAAGGTTATTATTAACTTATTTTCTGAATTGATTTTGCTTATTTTATGTCCCAACTCTTTAATCTTACCACTTCTTGAATTGTATATGATTGTTTGATTACCCTGAAATTTCTGCAGAATAAGGTTGAGGGTGTCAAATCTATTATCTCGAAATCCAGCAGTTCAAAGGCTGATTTGTTTGTTGATCATGGTGATAAAATACAGATTGGTAACCTTTTTCTAGAGGTAACTTATGCAGATGCTACAAAATTTCATTTTTCTGTATGATGCACTGAGCAGTCATTAAAATGAAATTTCTAGTCTGTTCGGCTTGTGCTGGGATCGAGTTTATAGAAACTGTATAGTATCCAAAAATTTGAGTTGTTTTCAGTCCTTAATACAGTTGGATCCGGAAACACATTTGGTATCAGTAATGATAAATGTTTTGGTACTAAAACACTGTCAAGGTGCAACAATTTTAAATTTTTGACACCAAATATGCTATCTAGAGATAAACATGATTGGAAAGAATGCTTCAAAAAAATAAAAAAGATTTAGAAAGAATGCTTCTTCTGTATTCCTGGTTTGCTTTAATCACTCCCGGAACCTTCCAAGAGGATCATAATTTTTAGTTAGAACTTCGATTGGCGGTTCTTACTTTAAAACTTTGAGGGAATTCGCTCAGAAGTAGAAAGGGTTGTGATTCTTAGGGGATGAGAGCTTTTGCCTATTAAAATTAGTAGAAGAAACGTTTACTCACCTTCATATCATTAAGTTCTCTGATAGATGGAGAAATTTCATTGTCTTTTTATGCTTGAAGATGATCAACGGACATTATTACTTCCAAGCCATTTTTGTAGTTTAGTTTATACAAACCGATCTTTGTAGTTTATCCACAATTTAGCTTCCAGTAAGAACATTTAGCTTCCAGTAAGAATAAAATTGATCTTTGTAGTTAAGTTTATCCATCAGTTTCAGTGACGTTCCTTACTTTAGAGTTTAGAGTTTAGAACTTTAGACTCTTCTAGGTTTCCTCACCTCCCAGCTCCTGTTCCTGCCTTCACTTCTGACTTCTAAGGTTAGAACCTCAATCTGCACTTGAACCACCTATTTTACTTCATAAATAACTTTTTCAATCTTTCTCCTTGTTGATACACCATGAACAGCAAGTCAAGCAGGGTCATTTATTTTCCTGCCGCACGTTATACCATATCTTGTTGTTACTCTATTGGAAATATTTCACCCTGGGTCATTGCTAATTTGGTTAGCCTACAAATCGAAATAATATGAATATTTATGACCATATCCTGTTTGGCATGCCACTAAGATGAGGTCTTTGGGGTCCGCGTCGCTTTTGGTAATTACTAGATTGAACAGAGCAGTATGGAATTGTCGTCAAAGAACTCAATTTCCTAAACTATGCGTATAATACGAGTATTCCATTTAGGTTTATTTGAAATATTAATTCTGATTAGTAGTATGGCTGATGAACGTAGTACTCCTTTTTATCTTTGTTGTTTCATTGCACAATATCATAACCAGAGGCAGAAGCGGAAAAAAGAAGTTGGGAATAATAACAAAGTTACACAAAATAAGTCTCAACTAGCTGTATCTGGTGAACCTAGCATCGGGGATACACTGATCTGCAAAAGGAAGTAGCTTGTGTGGTCAACAATTAGTGAGATATGGATTACAAAGTGAGCATATTAGTCAGAGATATGGATTATGGATTACAAAGTGAGCATAATTAATCAGTTTAGTACTTCAGTCATGCGCCTAGGATTTCACACTGTGAAATTCGTCACCTGATTCACCTGTACCTCAATGTATAGCCAGCAAATGATCATTTTGTTTTAGTGGGCATGTAAACTTTGGTTTAAGAGTCAAGATTCATACTGAAGACTACGAGTAATGGCTGGTTTTTGTTTTTCTTTTCCACTGCTAGTAGTAAAATTGTATCTTGGAGAAGTAGGAGTCAACTGCTGCGTGACAATTGTTCAGGCAGAGTTCATGTCTATGCTTCCTGGTCTTTGTGATTTATGTTGGATGAAAGTACCTAAAAGTATGTAACAATGGTCAATGATATCATTGTTGAACATAACCAAGATCAGATTAACAACCTCTTAAAGAAATTAACTACTTTGTTAGCTGAGCTCAACTTCCTGCAGTATCTGATAGACTTATTTGTGTTCCTTAACGGTTTTGTGAGTAGATAGTACTCCAACTACCAACTCAACCTACAGTGAACTGCACATAGTTGACTAGTTAAGGTAAGACCAATGCAGCTAAGCTTTTTGTTTTCTTTCTCATGGTCTACTGCTAGAAGAGAGTGAGCTATTAATGAACTATTGGCATCCCTTTGCTTCCATCAAAGCACCAGGCTTTGTACAAGGAATATATCTGGAATTAACCTTTGCTGGATAAGGGGTATGAAACAAAAGTGTTCATTACTCGTCTCCCTTGTTACAAAAAGGACTCTGAGATGCATTCGTAAGTTTGAAACTCAGAAAGGTATAGCAAGAACCCGTGATTAACTTTACACTTTCGTATTTGGTTTCTGTGAAGTGGTTGTAGTTAGTGGTGAAGTGGTTGTAGTGAGCTAAGGGTATTGTGACATTTTAGGATTGTGTACTGCAAAGCAACAATTCCATTGTTTAGCAAAACTGAATTAAACATGCATTTATTTGTCTCAGGTTCGTGCTACTCCTGGTCATACATTAGGTTGTGTTACATATGTTACGGGAGATGGGCCTGATCAGCCGCAACCAAGGATGGCTTTCACTGGTGATGCCCTCTTGATACGTGGATGTGGGAGAACAGATTTTCAGGTGCAGTTTTCATTCCTTTAAAAACAGCTTCTTATTTGTACAAAGGTTACAGCAAGAAAGTATGGCCAACAAGCAGGCTTTTCTTTTATATTTGATAATAATGAAAAGCAAGCAAGCTTTATTTGTTTGGAGTCTTTTAAACAAGCAAAGTGGCAAGATGTGAGTTCAGGTTCAAACTTCAAATTATCAATGAATATGGAAAATTTCTAGTGAAGATATGGTTCTATATTCAAGTCTGGACTCCTCTAAATTCCTGATCATTGAACTACATAGTTCATGAGTGTGGACGAGTGAAATCCAAAGAAAGATGTAGTAATGAATTTATAATTTGGTAATTGTAGTTTTCTAAGCCTTCCCGAAAGATGAACCTAAGTGATTTTCTTTACATTTTCTTTGTAGGGAGGCTCTTCATCTCAGCTCTATAAGTCAGTCCATTCACAGGCAAGGACATGGAAGTCTGAAGAGGCGTATTCTTTTTTGTTTTCTTCTTCCTTGATAAATGAAAAATATGCATGCTTCTTGGACATATATGATAGTGTCATGACAACTTGGTAAATCTTGTGCCTCAGATATTCTCTCTGCCTAAGGACACGCTTGTGTATCCGGCGCATGACTACAAAGGATTCACTGTGAGAAAATATCTTTGACTCTTGTTTGTAGGTCACTTATATACTGGTCTACTCTTCAATATTGACTGTAGTTGTATTTCAGGTAAGTACTGTGGGAGAGGAGATGCTTTATAATCCTAGGCTAACAAAGGATGAGGTGAATATCTGACCACAAACCAATCGTTCAGTATTTTATTGAAGCTAATTTTTCTTATGAAATGTAAATAGCAGACTATTAAATTGGCATGTTTCTCCTTGTTGAATAAGTATACTGACAATTTATAGCCACCTCTATCACCGTTTCCCCCTTGAATTAGTGGATTTCTTTCATCTCATTCACCCGTAGCTTGAATTCTTCTTTTTACTTTTGCAGGAAACATTCGAGAATATCATGCAAAGTAAGTCGACAATATATTTTGCACACTTAATGGAAAAATATATCACTGATATATTATTACTCTGCTATTCTTGAATAATCTACTAATTTGAATTTTTAACTGCTCAACTTACAGATCTAAAACTATCATATCCAAAAATGATGGATATAGCAGTACCTGCTAATATGGCCTGTGGGTTACAAGATGTAACTAAACCTTTATCAGGTTAAAACTCACCCCTTCGTTAATTGTACTCTTTCCGAACAAACAGCTGTGTATGAAATGATTAATAAATATTGTTCTGTGGGTTACACAGATGAATAAGTATTGTTGGGCATTCGGCACGAATTGTAACTACATTTTCTAATCTGAAAAAGGTTCTACCTGAACTCTGACCAATTCTCATCACCACATTCCATCAGACTGCCGATGTGTGAAATATGATTTTCTTAAAACTTTGGGATGTTATACACAGTTTATTTCTTTGAAATGAAGACTATAGTTTCCATCCTAGTTTGAGGCCTAGGCATTTTATTCGAGGACTGTCACTCCAAGACAAAAACAAATATTTATAAGTAAAATGGAAAACTCTTTATCCAACTATTTTACTTGATGGCTACCTTATCCGGCTAATTATCACGGATTAATTTGTGTTAATTCGGGTGATGAATTGATGTTTAATCATGTTAATCTAGAAATTAATTAATTTTAAATCATCGTTAAAACATGGAATTTTTTTTTGGTAAACTCTTGGATTTTACGTTAATGCACTTGTAAACCGATTCTAGGAATCAGTTTATAAGACTTAGAACATAGACCGATTGTAAAATCCAAGAGTTTTTTTCTTCTTTTTTTTTTTCCGTTAGAATCGCTTTACATAAATGCCTATGTAAACCGATTGTAAATATGGGCTTTTCTTCGACTGTTTTGCTCTTAACTTCCTCGTCCGATGTCGAGATGACCTCATTCTTTTGCGTTCAATTCGTATTTTCATGCTCTATGATATAAAGATAAAATTTTTTAGGGTTTGTGCAAAAATTCAAACATGATTAATGAATCGATTGATATATGCATTAATGTATAATGATGGTGGGTGATGTCCATCACATCAACCCAGAATCAGTTTATGTAGGTGTACCATATCTACCGATTTTGGGGAACATCAACAACAATCGATTTATGTTAATGTTTATGTCAAACCGATTCTGGTTGAGTTTAAGAAAATTTTGATGAGAAATTTCATTGTTAAATCATTGATGAATCCTCTTAAAAGGAACGGATTAAAAGGGTTTAACTCAATCACTTGAATTGTATGTCCCCGAAAAATATTGTTTTTTTTTTTTTAGAACACCCAAAAAAGTAGAGAATTGAATTGTTTTGTGATTATGTTTTAGTTTTTGATTACCATGGAAATTGAAAAAAAAAAAAGATTTTGATTAAAGATTGTTAATAGAAATGATTTGGGTTTTTTTTATTTGGTTTAGACGTTTAAATTATTAAGTTTGTATAAAGGGTAATTTAGTATTTTAACACATTTTTTTTTCTTCCTTTCTCTAAAAGAGAGGAAAAAGTGTAATACCCTCCATTATATTGTGACTGATTTAGTCACCTGATTGTACATAAAAAAGCAATAATGTTGTTGGCCGATTTTCAAAATCACAAACAATTACATGATTTTTCAAGACAAAACAATACACTATCATCATATTCAAAGTATCATCCATACCAATTCTTGATTGTCCATCCTAATTTCTATATCGGTAAAATGGCTAGTTTTGAACTTAAAAATTGTTTTGTTTATGGAATTCCAAAATTGGATTAAATGGTATGATTTGGGTTTTTTATTTGGTTTAGACACAGTATAAAGGGTAATTTAGTATTTTAACACAAATTAGTTTTGAAACAAAACTAATTTGTTTTTACCAATTCTTGATTGTCCATCCTAATTTCTGCCTAAAACTGTATGAATTCCAAATGACAAATGGTATCGGAGGTAATTTGTTTGATCAAATCAAATCCAACCTCATGATTTCAAGAACATGTAAGTCTATCTTACATGAACTAAGTTTTTCAAAGTAACAACACCTAACACCTAAATCTATGTAACAGAGTCTTGAGTAACAATATCTTGAGTAACTGTGGCTTTCTGAACGAGTTTTTTTGATGTATGGATCGGGATGTAACAGACTGAATCGGCATTGGAGTCCTTGTGTCAGTTGCGGGAGTCTTAGTAACAATTGTTTAAATCGATGAACTTGGTAGTGATGATCTTGAGCTGCTAATAAGTTGATGTTATGTTATATTCTTCGCCAGTAAACAGTGAGCTCGCCGGATTAAACGTCGGAGCAACATAACTTGCCTGAAAAAATCAACACCAAACTTGTAGCAATCGATCAAATAGTGACCAAAAAATAAGATAGCCATTACAGAGATAAAAAACCATATAATCCTAAAATTAAAAGTAGCAACCAGATACGAGACTTGATCTAAAACATAGAATATCATATCACATAAATTTAGATAATTAATAGGGGAAAGCCACTTTTACTTGGAGGAAAGTCAATTTGGGGTGGATATGGAAAACTAAAAAAATCCACAATCAATGAACTCTTTACTTCGTTTTTTAATTTTAACTTTTGATATAATTTTGATCAATCATATCAAAATTTGTACAACGCAAAATTTAAATTGAAATAGAGACGCTCGGCGACATTAATTTTCGAGTTGGTCGCCTTTCATGAGCTAGAGGTAGTGCAACAACGTTTGTGCAATGAAGGATACAGTGATGAGTTACATGTTTTAAATTGAATGAAGTTACAATGATGAGTTACATGTTCTAAATTGGAAGCTTCTAAGAAAGTGGACACTGCTCTTCAATGTAAACAAACTTTTTGGAGGGATAAGTCACGTGCTAGTCGGGTCACTGATGGGGATAGTAACGCTTCTTTTTTTCATCGCATTGCAAAAATTAGAAGGGCCACGAACAAGCTTACACACCTTCAAATCGATGGAGAAGTGGCTACTGATCATGAGGATATTTCTAATCACACCGTGAGTTACTTTTCTGACCTTTACACGGATGATGATCTTGTGTTGACACGGGTCTTGCCAATAGGGTCATTCAAGGTGGAGTGACAATTCATGATAATGCTTTTCTGACCTCATTGCCTAGAGGTGACGAAATTCGTACAACAATTATGAACTCGAGTTCAGCACGACTTTGGTGGCATTTTTTATACTCACTTCTGGGACGTGGTGGGCAGTGGTGTTATTAGTTTGATGCAATCTTTTTTTTAAATCCACCCCATATTCAGCTTTTCCCCCTAATAAAAGTGGCTTTCCCCCTATTAATTATCTATATTTATAACAAAACCAAATAAAATCCGAACAACACCACCATATGAGAAAACCCCCAAACTGTAAATCAAATAAGGGGATGATACTTAAAGAAAATCCGTTGTTGCTTTATCTTGCTCATAACTAAGCACTGGACGGTATGTGTTGTTTTCTTTGTTGAAAAATACCACAATCTATCCATCTATTCATTAAAAACCCAACACCTAATAATTAAACTAAGAACAACAAACAAGTAAACTTAGATCTAGAAAATAAAATTTAGAGAAAACATGATCCAACTGTGACTGGATCAATGGAAAACTCAGCTAGAGGAATATGAGAACTAATTAGTATAAGAGGGCTAGAGATGTTTTGCTCTGATTAGCTCCATGGAGCAAATCAGAGCAAACCTTAAGCGAGGCGAGAAGAGTTTTCTTATTTTTGTATTTTGGAGCGATAGAGGAGAGAGGAAGTTTTTTTCATTTTTGTATTTTCTTTTCCCACATTCCCACATCTGTATTTTAACGCGTATGTATTTTAACACTATTTCTGTATTTTTTTTCCCACATATGTATTTTAACACACTTTAGACACCATTTATGCTTCTCTATTAGGTAGATGAAGAAATCTATAGACCTCAAATAAAATCCCCAGGCCTCAAACTAGGATGGTATAGTTTGTTCTATGATAATAATAAGGGATATTTAATGTTTGGTACCCAGCAAATGTCCAACACATTGCTTTGGTACCCAACATTTCAAAAATTAAGGGTTGGTACCTAAACTTACCGTTGACTGTTAAAGTAAAACTTTGACCAATTTTTTTATTTAATTTTATAAATTATTAATTAAAAGAAAATATGATTTTACATTTGTATCCCTAACTTTATCTTCTTCCTCGGTTCCTCTTTTAATGCCTCATCATTTTGAGCAAGTCATCTCTAATTCCATTATGAATCAACCTATCGTATATGACTATTATGCATTGGTTTTCGAATTGATAACTAAATCTAAACCAATTAGTGGAAATCAATAGCACTATATCCCCTAATTTCAAAAAATAAAAAAAAGCCTAAAATCAACCGTGAGAGATTTTCTCTCAATACACTTTTTGATTATGTCTTTCATAGTTCCTGTTCATATACATCTCTTGGGTTCATGAATTTTCCTCCATTTATTGTCTTCATCTTCTGTTCTCAGTGGAATTATGGAATTGTTTTTAATTACATTGCTACATTTCTTAGAATTGATAAAAGGATGTCTATTTGGGGTTTTGAGATTAATTAATGTGACTGGGTTTTGTTTGATATGAGAAGAGATGGGCTTTGCGATTCTTCTTGTTTTATTATTGTTGATTTTGACGGAGATGGATAGAAAACAAAGAAACCGCCATTACAAGTTGTTCTTCTATCTCGTACGGTGGTGAAAACAAACCAAGTTTCTTCAACTTCACAAAAATTTCATAAATCAACAATGGTGAATCTATAGTATCAACATTAGAAAAGAAGCCGCAACATCTAGAGAGCAATAAAAACATCACCATCTGAATCAATCTCACCAAACATATTACAAATTCATCTTTACCTGGTAGTTCACCACCAATTTTTTTGGAAAACAGATCCAGCTCGATCTAGTTATTTTCCCAAGACACCATCTTTATCAATTAATTTAAATGCTTCAATTAATTCAAAATCGTTTCTACTTGACCATTCTTCTACCTCTGATTTTGATTGAACAAGAAATGGAGTATTGGAAGATCAGCTTTTTTTTCTAGATTTACTGATAATGTTTCTTCAACTGGTTTTACGATGGCGGCCGTGTGAGCAGCAGATGTGAAGAAGATAATTCATTTTCAGGGGTAAATTCGTCAAATTGAATAATGTTTTAAAACAAATTATGAAAAATAAAATAGATACTAGTCAAACGTTGACTTCGACGGTCAACGGCAGGTTTAGGTACCAACTCTTAATTTTTGAAATGTTGGGTATCAAAACAATGTGTTGGACATTTGCTGGGTACCAAACATTAAATATCCCTAATAACTAGTAACTACAGATGTGCGGTATGAATAGACTCGTTATTAATGGGTGAGAGAAAACAATGATAATTGGTTTGCGCTCTAGGCACCAGAAGTCAAAATATGAATGTTTTCATAATCCTTGTATGCATCCCTTAACCATCTATCTTCTATTTCTCATTTGACCCTCATTACACCTTACCATTAGCACTTCACTAACCATTTGCGTTACAAAAATAAATTTGATTATGAAAAAAAAAAAATTGCCTGCGTTATTCTTGTTTGAAATCAACTGCAATTTAAAGTTCCCAAACCAACAATGATGAGATGAGATTATAATGTACGGAGATGAGATTATAGTGTGCTTCTTAAACAATAGTATAATAAGTTCTAATATGATCTACTGGTGAAATAAGTTCTAATATGATCTAGTATGTAATAAAACAACGACATCGTTTCAATTGTAAGAACATGAAGAACAATTGAAAAACATACGTCCAAGACGAACATATATGTTCAGACCTTAAATGAAGATCAAGGCCGATCTATGATGCATGGTATGAGGGGGCGAAGATCACAACTCACAATTTTTATTTTTTTCAAGAAGTCGCTCGTAGTCAACAACTTTTTTGGACGGTGGGATTGTGTTTATTGAACATTTTATGCTCCACATCCTAACTTTAACCATGTAAGTAACAAAGTATATCTTCAAACAAATAAATTGATTTCAATTATTGAAGAAACACACTGGTAATTAACTATAGAAGTACAAATTAAACATCGTTCTACGAATTACGTTTGTTTCATACATTTTAGTTGCTACATTGATTTTCTTCTCATTATTGGTTTTTCCAACTTCATTGATCCTTGAAACTGCTCACGTAATTCACCAGTAGTAGTTTTCTTCAAAAATGCTTTTAGAACAATCTTTGGCCCTGCGCATACGAGTGCCACACTTGGAACAACCCCTTGGTAACGTGATAGACTCAACTAATTATTGCAATTCGCCGCAATTGAAATATTGGCACCTCAAAATTTTCCTTTGAGTATTATCTTCAATATTTGCTTATAAACCCTTCTAAGACTTTTGCATCTTTAACATGTAGAGAACATAAATGGGCAACTTAATGCCTAATATTTTGGTCCAAGCAAATTTAATACTCCCTCTGTCCTAAAATTTATATCCTCTATTCTATTTTCGCTTTGTCCTAAAAAATCACAACTTACGTTTATAGTCATATTTTTAGTCAAACTCTCAAATATACCCTTCAGTCTTTTATAATTATAAAGTTGATTTTACAATCTAAATTTTGAATGATATGTTCCTCGATAGGAAACAAATCTACTAAATTAATCTTGTTGTAAAAAGAGAAGAAGACAATAGATAGGGAGAAGAGGTAGACATAATTCTCATTAGATGTGTGTATAAGATACAATGTTTAAGCCTCTATTTATATAGATAGAAGACTTTGTGTCCAAGATATGTAAACCCTAAACTTAGACACAAAGGGCATCTTAGTAAATAAACTTGGTTTATAACACTCCCCCTGATGACCACTGTGGCTAAGTCAGTACAAACATATCAGGAAAACTCAAAAGAGAAAAACCTGAAATTGCATAAGCATGTAAAGACTCAGACAGCGTTGGACACGCATATGTTGCCTCATTAAAACCTTGACAAGGAAAACCCAGTGGGACAAAACCTTGACGAAGGAAAAAGAGTACAACGCGATAAAGTCCAGTGAATGCACCTTAATTTGATGATTGCACTCCCCCTGATGAGTACTTCAGTTAAATCTTGGCTTGCAAATCTTTGAGTAGCAACTTCCCAATTTGGTGAACGTATTCCTCGAATGCTAAAGATTCTTGTTCTTTCGTGAAGAAAATTGATACTTGATTAAGTCTTCTTTTGTGTAAGTCTTCTAACAGTAATTTTCTCGAGTCTTCACGTTTCTTTAAGTACATTGAGGACTTGCTTCTTGGATTTCTAGCTTCTCGGAGATGATTTGCAAAAGTAGTTGATGTAGTTTCTTCAACATAGAGTCAAGATGTAAATAAATTACCATAAGTGAACAAAACTAAATTTGTGGTCATACCTTATGTGGATCGGAATGACATCCAAATTACTAAGGGCTTGTTATGTTGATTTGGCCTAACAAAATGCCTAGTTAATGGTGGGAATCCACCAAATAACCGAAATTTGATACAACTCCCCCTTGGATGACCACCATGTTGAATTAATTTGGCTCACTAAAACCTTACTAGTAAAACTCAATGGGAAAAAATTTGGACAAAGGAAAAAGAGCACAATATCAACATTTTGAAACAAAATTAAACGTCAACAAGATGTTGCCTCGTTAAAACCTTGTCAGGAAAACCACATGGGACAAAACCTGAACGAAGGAAAAAGAGTACAACTTTTGACGTAAATATTGATGCTAACCCAACTATACGAGTTTTACAGAAGACAAGCATAAAAAAAAATTTAACTCTAGTCCATCTTAAATAAGAGTTTAAGCTAGCATAATTCTAACTGCAGATTTAAGGGAAAAAAATAGAATATATGCAGCTAAAGCGTGGATTTTTGTGTTTTTATGGACTCCTCAAGAGACCTATAACGTTGAAATCATCAACTAATCAATCCGGATTTTTGGTTGTGTACCAAATTTCTAAAAAACACATAAAGGATTGTTAAACCTTATGTAAGCAAATAAGGTGGCTGCCTGAATAAAATTTGAATCCTCAAAAGATTACAAATTCAATATGTTCTTCGACCACATTTCTTGTGTCAATGCAATATGAGTCCTTCAAAGACTACCACGCCAAGTGCATTGTATAAAGAGAACAATTAATGAATCAATCCTAGGGTCTGAGCAAAAGTGAAACCCTTAAATCGTTTTTACAACGAAAAATTTCTCGTATAACGCATTATGGCTACACTAGCCTGTAATTAATAGGCTTGGCATATTTTAAGTGTTAACTTTTGGATCCAAAAATTGCGTTAATTGAGAAACTAATCCAACTTAATTTGGATTGTATGCCAACCAATCACATATGTCGATATTCCTCTGCAAAGGGGTTAACAACCGCAATCTGTATTATTTGAGTAGCTACTATTAATGAATTTTCGACAATAATTGGCTTACTAAGAGCCCACACGATTCTCAAATTTATGCATGTCTTGAAAAATTAATCAACTAATGGTACCAGCGCCCGTGGGCATTATAATCTCCTCGTTTTCATGTGAGAAGATATTATTATATTTGAGAATGTGATTTTGGTACACTCGATTGGAGCACTACCTGTAGCCTTTTATAGAATGCTACTTATTTGCTAGATGTGACTGGATTTCCTCTTAAGAGGCAAAGCTTATATAAAAGCAAAATGAGAAATTTCACGCCAATTATATAATGACAGCCTTAATCGATTCGAGTGATGGGAGAGAAATTAATATAACTTTTAAGTTAATGAACACCAACCTCCAATAGTGTATGGTCTCCCCCTGGTTGTGGCGGAAATACTTTCATCTCATATACGAAAATAAGTTTCATAAAGTATTATCCGATTAATTCGAGACATATACTTATTATAAAATATATCTTTCGACATAAAAAAAATGTAGTCTTAATAGACATACATATTTAACATCAACCATGTGTTACGTTTGGAAACCAAAATTAATTGGTATAAAAGCATATAAAATATGCGTACTCTCCAAAAAAATAAAATGAGAATAAAATTATGGACACTTATGTTAGCAAAAGAAATTTATAGAAAGATCAATTAAGTCGCTCAAGGACTAATAATATTGGCTAACAAGCCGGGTGCGCACCCTTTGATCTTTTGTGTCCTTTCGTGTTCCAATTACAAGTGGAACAGTCCAAAATTTCGGAGATTATTAATAGGAACAAATATTAAATTTTCCCAATATCCCAAGAATACAATTTTTTTTTTTTAAAGAAATCACATCATTTGAAGAGAAATACCCACTTAATGATTGATGAACAATTTCCTTTGAAGGAATAAAAATTAGTGGTTTATTATGAGAGAAAACCATATTCGTCGATAAAGGTTTCTTATAAACCTATGTTCTGCGTCGTTATTTTAGAATCGACGAAACATATCAAATCAAATTGGCTAAGAGAAAAATTAATTTGGGAATGCCAATTTTACTCACATAATTGAGATACCAAATCTATACCAAATAGTTAAACGATGTGCCAAATTCGTTTAACGATAAGGAGAAAGAAAATCGTTTAGTCATCGCATATGGAAAATCCATTTTATGGTCACGGATAGTTTTTTTTGTAAACGAATAGAAACAATTTATAAAAAATCACATGATCTTCCTCCAATGGAAGAAGATACCAAACTTAATTGGCCGTAGGTTTTTCAACCATGCACGTGATTAATTACTTTAAAGGTAACCAAATATGCGATACCACCAATTTTGGTGATTACAATTTCATTAAAAGAATAGAAATTGTAAGCCATCTTTCGATGGATTTATTTTCTACTTTCTCGATGAAAAGTATAGAGAAGAAAGGAAAATCAACTTCATGGAAAGATAGTTGATCACCCATATCCCAGAAAATATAAACCGGGTCTGGTTAATATCCGCAATGGATATCAATTACTTCAAAAAAAAAAAAATGGTTATGATAATAGCCATGGAGTTGGAAGGTAGGTAAAAGAAAAATCCCCTTTGATATGTCAATCAATAAACCATCATGTTTATGTAATACAAATTTAGAAAATAATAAAAAAAAAGTCGAATTTAAAAAAAATCATTAAAAGCATATGTAACCTGTTTGCTGCCTCTAAATCATAAGTTAGGAGGCTTATATGATCACGTGCATAGTTGATATCATGAGGTCTTATCAACTTTCAAACACCCATCTGTTCATATCCTAACAAACAATTATACACCAAATAGTTAGGACTTAGAACTTAAAAGTTCCGAATCAGACATGTAATATTAAAATAAAAAAAAATATATATATAACTAGTGTAGGAAAAGATAGAAAATCCCTTTCGTCGTCCTCTCTAGGCAGAGATCCATCAACTGTTATCTTTCTTTCATGATTCCAATCTCAGAAATCGCTTATAGCTAGCTAGAAGCTTTTATTTACAGCTTATCATGGGATGCTTAGGTGATTATGCTCGGTAGTTAGAGCTACGTGCTGATGACGTATTGTAAAAAGAGAAGAAGACAATAGATAGGGAGAAGAGGTAGACATAAGTCTCATTAGATGTGTGTATAAGATACAATGTTTAAGCCTCTATTTATATATATAGAAGACTTTGTGTCCAAGATATATAAACCCTAAACTTAGACACAAAGGGCATCTTAGTAAATAAACTTGGTTTATAACAAATCTATAAAGATTTTTATTTTTATCTTATATTAAAACATTTCTATAAGTAATAAAATTACCAAATATGTATTTTTCTTACGTACTCTATAATTCATATACTCCTTTTAATTTTGGTAATAACATAGCATTTAATAGTGGTAGTTTTGTACATTTCTCCTCCTTAATATCTCTCCTTAATATCTTGACTTAGTCAAAAGCGGACTAATAATTTAGGACCTTTTGCGAGGGAGTAGGTAATTTCCTCGCTAGCATTCTGCAAGTTAATGATAAATAAATTGTGGTTCAATCATTACAACTAAATATACTAGTTTGCGAGAATGACCCGCGTGGTGTTTTTTAGAATTACCTCATCTTCGAGACTTGATGATGTTTTCTCCATTGAGCTTCAAAGACGGTTTATATTTGGCTTATATTTTGACCCAAAACAGTTGCATCGATAATTTTATTGGGGATTAGATAGACAAGAGGGAACTTAGAGAAGTATAAGAAGAGATGCAGATGACCATTGAACGATAAAAAGGATCTTCAAGTGACTTAGAGGTGTACACGTGTATTTCGATAATTTGTCGAACGAGTGGCTCTATCCAATTTAAATTTTTTTCTATTTCAGTTGTTTTAGTTTCAGTAATATCAAATTCAACTTTGATTTATCTTTTGATTATTAGGTAGCATTGAAGCGGAAAAAATGACGTAGACACAAGTTATGCGGACGTGGAGACGAACATATTCTCCAAAAACTATTACGTTGACACGTTATGAAATTAGTGATATTTCCCACCATAAAACGTATATATCATGAATGTAATTTCTTAATAATGCTAATAAATTATTGATAAATAACAAATTTACGTAAGAATAGGCATATATATATAATGAATTGGTACATATACGAAACATTCAAGCATTTTTAGTAGATATTTATATTAAAATAGTTGACATATGCATGTGATATCACCGAATGCTTCAAAAAAAAGTGATATCACCGATGTGTCGGACGCGAAGACGTGGGCTTCCAAGTATCGGACGCGAAGACGTGTGTGTACTGCCTTCCATAGGTAACAACAAGCTGTGTTTAGATGTCTCGGGGATCGGAAAAGCCCCGATGGACCTTACCAAGAAAAATAAAAAGAGGGAAAGAAAAGAGTACGTGACCATTTTAGGCGCGTTCATATTGCCTTACGTACCTAACAAGATGGACCTTACCAAGAAAAAGAAAAAAGAAAAAGGAAAAATAGGACTCTAAATAGAAAAAAATATTATAAAATTAAAATTAAAATTAAAACTGGTATCTAGAATATGTCCATATGCCTTGCTATACTTGAGTAACTCGCATTATGTGTTAGAATCTCTGCAAGGACCTTGAAATGGGAAAACACTAAAAGTGTGATAACTGTTATGATCCAGATATGGGATAATGAATATGAACCCTTGATCACTCTCTACCAGCCCGTTATTAATCTCAATGCTAAAATCATTTCCTTCTCAATCATTCAAATTATACCACCTCATGTTCCAGATTTGGATCAAGGATTGTTGTCCGACTGTAGGAGGGTCGAAATGTTACCTTCAAATAATGTTTTATGATAGTAAATGTAGTTCATGGTGAGGAAGTGAACTCATCTACGCCACAATAGAATCATAATGGTGTGAGAGTGGTAAATTTCCCCCACAAGTTCGACGAAAAATAACTTCAAGTTCAAGAACTAGTTCAACTTCGAAAAAATTGCACTCCTAGAAAAAGTAGGGGAAGAAAGAACCCGAAATTCTATTGGGTCGTCCACAATACCCGGATGAGAAGGAAACCAATCTAGAACCATCTATCCTTGAGGATCCAACGGTCCATTAAAATTCACCGTCTCCTTCCTGTTCTTATAATTAACGAGGAAAACACATCTGAAAGAAAAAAAAGAAGAGGAAAAAAAAAAGGGAACCCTAGTCATGGCGACAAACCTAATCAGAAGGTCCAGAAAACTATTCACATCAAGTCGTGGTATCCTTTCTCTTCAAACTACTAACAGATGTTTATCAACATCACCTGCAATCGTATCGGATTCACCCTCAGAATTAACAGGTCCGCCACCACCTAATTTTATGATCTATGATCGTCTGGCTGAAGAAGCTAAATCCAAAATAAAAAAACTTGAAAACCCAGATTCTAGATTTCTTCAATATAACTCTCCTCATCCAGTTATATCTGATCATTCAAAAATCTTATCTGCACCTGAAACTAGGGTTACGACTTTAGAAAATGGTCTGAGGATTGCTACTGAATCAAATCTAGCTGCGCGTACAGCTACTGTTGGTGTCTGGATCGATGCTGGTAGTAGATATGAAGATGATGAAACTAATGGTACTGCTCATTTCCTTGAACATATGATGTTTAAAGGAACTGAGAAGAGATCTGTTAGGGCTTTGGAAGAAGAGATTGAGAATATGGGAGGTCATCTCAATGCTTATACATCTAGGGAACAGACTACATATTATGCTAAGGTTATGGATAAAAATGTTCCTGATGCATTAAATATTCTTGCCGATATTTTGCAAAATTCTTCCTTCAGTGAGGATCGTATTACTAGGGAACGTGATGTTATTCTGCGGGAAATGGAAGAGGTAAAGTTTACATTTTTTTTTATTGTTATTTAAGGGTTTTGATCTATTCAAGCATTGTATGAGAAAATATGATTGTGGAAGTTCCGGAGTTATCGGCTGTGCCCTTTGCTGATTCTTAAAAATGCAATTTTTTGGAGAATGCCAAGAATTTAGGTATGATTACTGTTTGAGCTGCTTTGAACTATTGGATAGTTACATTTATCTGGAAAAAGAAAGTGTGACAAGAGCGTTTTTATAGAGCTTATATTAAAGTTAGTAAAGATGAACCTCAAGTAGTGGCATATAAATGGTTTGCGATGGTATTTTGACCCCCTCGGATGTTTTTTTTTGGAGACTGCATATGAATTAGCGAAGCTTGATTGCCCCTGCTATGTGTTTATGATAGTACATCGGCCTATCTACTAGTTTAAAGAGTAATTTGACTATTCTGGTTTGTGTGTGTGATTGTACCTTGTCTTGCTGTCCAGAATTGTGATGGATAAAACTATAACATCTATATCTTTTTTTTTTCTTGCAGGTTGAAAGTCAGAATGAAGAAGTAATATTTGACCATTTACATGCAACAGCATTCCAGTACTCTCCACTAGGTAGAACCATTCTGGGACCGGCTGCGAATATTAAGGCTATTACCAAAAAGCATCTTGAGACTTACATTAAGAATCACTACACGTCTCCAAGAATGGTAATTGCTATTGCTTTTGTAGTGTCATGTATTAAGTTATCATATAGCTTCTGTGTGACATTAGTTAGTTTTCAGTACCCGTCTACCTGACTTGCAGCTTATATAAAAATGTGCCATCACTATGGAGTTTGATCATCGTTATGGTTGTTTGTTTTTCAAAATTTTATTTTCAGGTTATAGCAGCTGCTGGGAATGTGAAGCATGATGATATTGTTAATCAAGTAAAGAAGCATTTTACAAAATTGTCAACTGATCCTACAACAACTGCTGATCTGGCTGCATTTGAACCAGCAATTTTTACTGGTTCGGAGGTACGTTGATCTGTTTGGATTTCTTAACCTTTCTTGTTCTTGCAATAAGATTTTATGCTAAGATGATTCCTTACTGGCCTACTAGGTTAGGATAATTGATGATGATGTTCCTCTTGCACAATTTGCGGTAGCATTCAGTGGAGCATCTTGGACAGACCCAGATTCTGTTGCCTTGATGGTCATTCAGTCCATGTTGGGTTCCTGGAATAAGAGTGCGGGAGGTGGAAAGCACATGGGGTGAGTCACAACTTCTCTAATACCTATGCTTCTTGTTGGGGGACTGTGGCTTCCTGGCATATGTTTTTATGTTAGTTGTCTAATTGGTTTCTTTATGGTAACCAATGAACAGTTCAGCGCTTGCTCAGAGGGTTGGCATCAATGACATTGCTGAGAACATGATGGCCTTTAATACCAACTATAAGGACACTGGTCTATTTGGTGTTTATGCGACTTGCAAGGTGACTATTTCCATGAATTAGTCTTAAGGGAAAGGTTATCCTAATGTTAAACAACTGATAAAAGTTTTTATAAGAGCTGGTTCCTTTATCTCACAGAGTGTATTTCATTCTGATTGTAAACTGATTGTATTTTCTCCTTGCTACCTTCTTTTAGCCCGATTGCTTGGACGATCTGGCCTATGCCATTATGTATGAAGTAAGCCAGTTATCCTATAGAGTCTCAGAGGCGGATGTCACTCGTGCGCGCAATCAGGTACTGTATTGGTATTCATTTCTTTCACATGTTAGGTTTGGTTGCTGAGGATCCAATTATATACTTTTTTATCCCAATCTCACTGTAGCAGCATTAATGACTTTAAGCTTAAATTCGGCCAGCTATATCACTTACTGGATATGTAGTCCACTAATGACATGCTTAAACAGTAATTTCTTTTATCTTGAAGTCCTGAAAATTGGTAAGCTGACATACTAAATAGTTCATCCCATGGATAAATGTAATTGTAATGCACATAACAAGGTAAACATACAAAGCAACAGCTTCATCCTGATTCACAGTGTGCTGCCTGTTTTGGCAGATTTTTTTTGTTTTTGTATAAGACTAACATTTCAAAAATGCAATGGCATTAAACCGGCGTACTAGTATTCCAGAAAACTTTGAGCATGACTTTGAGTTGATGTTTGCAACATTAGCTGAGATGTCGTCCTTTTAGTGGATAGTAGTTACAGTCATAACAGAGAACTAACTTAGGGCTACCACTTTCGCGTACATATGGGGTTGCAAGAGATGGTCCTTACATAGCCACATAGGACCAACATGTCATTTGCGGACTCTTTTTTCCTTGTATTGACTTTAGTTCTCGCTGTAATTCTTATAGTAACTTCGTTGTTTGGCAGTTGAAATCTTCTCTTCTACTTCACATTGATGGAACAAGTCCAGTTGCTGAAGATATTGGCCGTCAGGTAAAGTTTTTTTCTTTTGTATTGAGAAACAGAATAGAGAGGGAGCTAAGAATGAATCATTTCTAGAAAAAAGTACTGTACAAGTTAGGAGAGCCTCTGTTAGGTTGGTTATCAGTTCAGGAAACCATCTTAATTTGGAAAAAGGCCTTTTGCCGATAAGAAAATTTTGAGGCACATTTGTCCACTGCGATTTAAGTGGAGTAATTTGCAAATGTATTTAATCCTTTTCTTCAAGTGATGGTACATACATATGCCCTTCTTAGGTTGCAAGACTCCACCTTCACAGGGTGCATGCGGATACCTCAATCTGCTTTATTCTGCAGTAGGTGTCGATTGGAGAATCGATCTACCTTGTATCAATGCTTAAAATCAACATCGGAAGTAATTTTCTTGACATATGCCTGTGTTTGATTGTGCTTCTGCAGCTGCTTACATATGGCAGAAGAATACCGTTCGCTGAACTGATAGCGAGGATTGATGCTGTTGATGCAAGTACCGTAAAACGTGTTGCCAACCGTTTTATCTTTGACAAGGTAAGGACTAAACGACACTTACATTTTAAGAACTTCACACGGCTTCTAAAACAAATTCATGCGTGTTACACTGCAATACTGATCAAATGATTTTTTTCTTGTCCTGGTATTCTCATTTTCATTGTGTTCTCCTTTTTGGTAGGATATTGCGATTGCTGCAATGGGACCCATTCAGAAGCTCCCAGACTACAATTGGTTCAGACGCAGAACCTACTTGAACCGTTACTAGGTAGAGGGGATGTGTTTAATCTTATTAAGTTACTCATGTTCTGTCATTTTTTTCTATGGTCATTTGGATTGCAAAGATCCTACAGACAGAGGATTACAGCCGCACACATCTTTCTTTTCAGGAACCCATGGGGCCTTTATAATTTTACCTTGTTTTATGTGTCTATTTTGGTTCTGTAAAATCCCTCGAATTCTGGGGTCAAAATAATAATTTCATCTTAAATGACAAAGCTGCATTTTGCATACACAGACGATGTTATTTCTTATAAACATGTCTTCACAAGCTATTTCCCTTTATTTTTCTGGTATTGAGCTTTTATATTTTATTGTACACTAGTTGGAAAAAATTCCTCATTCTGGGCAGTCTCTGAACATGATCAAATCTCTATGGAGTGGTTAGGTTGGTGAGTGGTACCCGGGAATGTACAATGTTAAAAAAAATATATTATGTAATGGTTTTTAGTCCACACTTCAGAACATAATAAATTTATCTGGCTGCATTGCATCAATATGGATCAAACAATCCTTTAGGTGTACATGCTGAAATGGATAAGATTGCCTTCTATCCTTATTTCTATGTTAAGGGGATCTAGTAGGGTGGGTAGCTTTTGCTATCTTCTTCTCTGTTTGGATCTTTTATGCTCCTAATGTCTTGGGGCATCCAGACAATTACATACCTGCTAATCCGATGTCCACTCCAGGATTTTTTCAGTTTTTTATTAGAGCAAGTCTTGTGGAAGAGTTCCACCTTCCACGCCACCTCAGCATTTGAAATTGTGGATGGAAGTGCGAGTGTAGTGGTGGAACAACAAAAATGCTAATCAAAATAGCGTTAGAAAAATGCTATTCAGAATAGCGCTTTACGCTATTAAGATTAGCGTTTTCTTTTCTTTTCCTTTTCCGGCCATTAGATTTTCAAGGGTTCGTTTCAAAATGCTATTCAGAATAGCGTTTTACGCTATTAAGATTAGCGCTTTTTTTTCTTCCACCCATTAGATTTTCAAGGGCTCGTTTTAAATCTACGGATAAAAAAAAATGCTATTCTGATTAGCGCTTTCCGTCTTCTAATGCGCTATTCTGAATTACGTTCTACGCTAATCTGATTAGCGCTCCCATGGATTCCTCGAGACATCCCACGAAATGATGGAACACTGCTTGGAGTTTTTGTGGAAAGCACCAACTTGGAAGCCACTAGATTTGACATTCCACAATTTATCCACATTTGGAATAGGATGGATTCCACCATAAGACTTGCTCTTAGTCATGTAAAATCAAGTTTCACCGACTGCAAGACAACTTACATATAGAAGGAAAATTACATCTGCTCTCCATTCGAACCTTTCAAAGCCGCACTGCCAACTATAACTAGAGAATGACAAGCTAAAACAAAATAGCAGACACTAATAATAAACATTGGATCTGCGGATTGAGTGTTATTTATTAATAATAATAAAATAGAGGAGACTGTTCCAAGGAACAACTACTCAATGATAAAAATTCGGACTTCAGGGTTAGGGCTTGCACCATGCAGAGTCCCAGCGTTTGTATACAATAGTCTGTCAACACCAAAAGTGTCAATCGATTGGAGAGTAAAAATAATTTCAACCAGCTTGCCAATAGTTTCTAGAAGCCATATAACTGACAACTAATTTAGCTAAGAATAATTGTCGTTATGTTATGATCATTTCCACTTTGACCAGATTACCTAGAACAAAATCAATGACTTCAAAATTTCACATTTCATCTGGTGGAATCTCAGTTAAATCTGCCTTGAACTAATTTATTGTAGAGTACCTTAATTTCTTCTAGAGTTGCATCATCATGAGTTTGAAAATCTATGTTGGTCCTTTGCAGCTCTTTTCCCCAACTCAACGCTAGATCTGTTTCTCTCCTTGCTCTACAGTTTCCAGGGATAGAGTCTTTGAAATTTCTTGCTCCCACACAGTTCCCTGAGAAAAGCACAGCAACAAGAAAAAAGTTAGTATATTGGTAGTAGGTACTATTATCATCAGTGAAATGAACATCCAAAGTGCTAATATTGATGGTGACTCCAATTTTCTATGTGATGTCTGATAATTCTTTCCATGGTGTCATGAGTATCCCTTTGATAATGGAGGTTGTTCAGGATGTGGCTTTGATTGTGCATAACTCTGTTAAAGGAGCAAATGTGTTGTCTGACATTGTTAGCTATAAAATCAGCAGTACATGAGTTATCCATATGAAAATGAAAGAACATCTGGATTTTCCATATGTACCAACAAGTAGTGGCATAAGTAGGAATCCAGCCGCTCAGAGTAGATATGAATGTTGGCCACTCCTTTTAAAATGCCTTTCCAAATCCAAGAATCGATATCCTTTGGTTGAGTGCTCATTCTTATGACTTCTTTGCCCTCAAAGTGAATGGCTCTCATAGTGGAGGACCATAGTGAGTCTGGTTCAGAGATAAGCCTCCATCCTATTGTAGTTATCATAACATAGTTGAAGAAGTGCAAACTTATAATCCCCAGACACCCAACTCTTTTGGCTTAAAAAATGAGTCCCAAGCAATGTAATATAACCCCTTAGATTTCTCAGGATCCTTACTCCAGAGGAAGTGCCTTTAAATTTTATTCAAGTCCTTGCAAGTAGATTTTGGCAGTTTGAAGCAGTTCATATGGTATGTGCTGGATATTGAGGTAACATAATTTTATCATAGTAGATTTTCCTATAGTGGAAAGAGTTTTACTCTTCCAACTAGCAAGTCTGAACTTAAGCTTGTCTATACATGGCTTGAAGGATTGAATTTTGCTTTTGTTGGTGAAGAAGGGTGAGCCTAAGTATTTATCTTTAATGTCAATCTTCTGAACTTGCATGAAGTTAGTGATGCCGTCAGTAATACCTGATGCAATATTTTTTCTGAAGAAGAAACCTGATTTAGAGAATTTAATCATTTGGCCTAAGGAGTTACTAAATTTATTGAAGCCTTGTACCAGGTTCTTGCAATCATCCATGTTGGCTTTATAGAGACTATACAGTCATCAGTAAAAAGGAGATGGCTTATGGAAGGGGCTTCTAAACAAATTTTGGTCCCATGAATCAATCTCAACTGCTCAGCATAATCAGACTTCTAGATAGGGATTCCATGCAGAAGAGGAAAATATATGAGATAAAGCCATTAATAAAGACACTTAGGTTGGTGGTGGATATACGTTACTAAATCCCATATGAGTCATTATGGCCATCAGAAAACTCCAATCAACTCTATTAAAGGCTTTTGCCATATCAATTTTGATTCTCATAATTCCTTTGTCATTTCTTTCCATATCTGGTATTCATGCGGTGAATTAACTCATGGGAAATGAGAGTGTTGTCAGAGATGTATCTACCATGGATAAAAGCATATTGAGATGGGGAACGAGCTTGGGTAGAAAGGGGTTTTAGTCTTTGAGTAACCAACTTTGAAATAATTTTATAGGGGGTGTTACATAAAAATATGGGTCTGAAATGGGATGGGGTGGTAGGAGTGTCAGTTCATTTCTTTGAGCATGAAACCAAAGGTGACGAAGTTTTGTACCATATCTAAAATGTATCCCCTAATCACCTCTAAGTTTAATTGAAAAAAATTGAGAGGAAGCCATTGGGACCAGAAGATTTATCACCAACCATATCTCCAAAGCATCAGGGATTGCTAGAAGATTGGCATTTTCAAAGTTTGAGATGGTTTTGGGTATGAGGTTAATGATGCTTTCGTTAATAATGATTGACTGCATTAACATATAAGGTCATTTTTTGTATGAAAACGACTCGGAAAATATGAATGATCACGAATCACTATATATAAGGTTTTGTGTTTCTTCGCAAAATTTCCCAGGAGTGTTATGCCAGAGTATGAGTTTTATTTTTGTGCACCATTGTTAGGATTTAGTGTGTAAAACACATAAGTTTTACTGATAGCTACATCTTCCTCTAAGATATTTTGGACCACAAACTTTGGAGCAGCTTGAGATGATGTTGCCATATTACAAGAAATTATTGTTGGACAAAAGATATTTGTTTGAAACTATATGAGATTTGTGTGAGACTAAAGATGCAGAGAAGGTGCAAGTCGAAATGAGATTAGAGTGTGGATAAGTTGATTAAATATCGTTCATATATTAAAAAAATTTAAATCCCAATATTCCTCTATGTATACATTTTTTGTTTAGCGAATGTGTCTCAGCGGTATCCAAATATTATAGACCTAGGGATAATGGATCATCGTTTCAACCATGGTTGCTAGCTACTCCTTCCGATCTCACAAAATGACCACTGCCACTTCAAAAGGAAAACTCATAAAATACACGGGTTATAAACTTGAAGTAACTCTAATCTTGCATCCTACGTAACTAATTTCTATTTAAAATCACAATATTTCTTGGATATGACAAGACTTGGCTCCTTTTGGGTTTCGACTAAATTTAAATAATAATAATTTTATAGATAGTTCATGGTTTGTCTTAGACTAACCAATAAAATAAATTTATTTTGTGCACACTCTTCAAAAGAGTGTGCATGAAGGAAAGAAAATGTTTAGTACCCCCTTCTTAAACCTGGCCTCCAGATCCCTGTCCCACGAGGTGTCGCCAAGGTACTGTCTATGAGTGTCTATCCGAGACCCATCACATTCCTTAAGAGCAGCTCCAATACAAGTGAAAATGCGGGGGTCTAACAACCACACCCAACAATTCGTTTGGAAATCTGAGAGGACTTACTCCAATACACTTTTTAGAGAATCAACTAGACAGTCAGACTCAATCCAGAATAAAGTATATCAAGGAGTTTAATATCTCTAACTCTTAATTCAATCCTCAATCAGTAAATAGAAATCTGCGAGCCTGATTGAATATAAGAGGAGTAACTTGAACGGTACCAAAGACCAATGTTCAAGTGTCAATCAATGTAAATCAACAACCCAAGGTTGGATATTCTAATTGATTGATCTTAACGCACAACCTGTGATATTTCAATTATATAACAAAATATAATGCAGAAAAGAAATAACACAGACACCAGAATTTTGTTAACGAGGAAACCGCAAATGCAGAAAAACCCCGGGACCTAGTCCAGATTGAACATCACACTGTATTAAGCCGCTATAGACACTAGCCTACTACCAATTAACTTTGTACTGGACTGTAGTTGAACCCTAATCAATCTCACACTGATTCAAGGTACAGTTGCGCTCCTTACGTCTCTGATCCTAGCAGGATACTACGCACTTGATTCTCTTAGTTGATCTCACCCACAACCAAGAGTTGTTACAACCCAAAGTCGAAGACTTGATAAACAAATCTGTCTCACACAGAAAAGTCTATAGGATTGAATAAATCTGTCTCCCACAGAAATACCCAAGAGTTTTTGTTTTGTCTTTTGATAAATCAAGGTGAATGGGAACCAATTGATAACCCGGACTTATCACCTCACAATAATCTTAATTGACTAGCGAAACAAGATATTGTGGAATCACAAACGATGAGACGAAGTTGTTTGTGATTACTTTTTTATCTTGCTTATCAGAGATATAAAATCTCGAGCCAATTATTTCAATTGCACTCAACACGATAGAAACAACAAGATCACATCACGCAACTACAAAGATAATAGTTGGACCTGGCTTCACAATCCAATGAAGTCTTCAAGTCGTTAACCTACAGGGTATCGAGAAGAAACCTAAGGTTAAAGGAGAATCGACTCTAGTTATGCAACAAGTAACACACAGAAGGTGTGGGGATTAGGTTTCCCACTTGCTTGAGTTCTCCTTTATATATTTTTCAAATCAGGGTTTGCAATCCAAGTTACCTTGGTAACAAAGCATTCAATATTCACCATTAGATGAAAAACCTGATTCAACCAAGCTAATATCTTCAAACCGTTAGATCGAACTTAGATTGTTACACACAAATGCAATTTACCCTCATTTAGGTTTATGTAACCATACCTAAACGTGTACACCATGTTGGTTCACAATTAGTTAACCGAGGTTAGCTATATGATTACTCTCATATCAACCTTATTCATCTTAACCATAACTAGTTCAAATGAATCAAATAAAACTAGTTAAAGAGTTGTTCAATTGTATAGAAAACACAATCGAAACCAAATCGGTTTGATTCACTTGAATCCATCATAAACATTATAGCCACGGTTTGCAAAGATTGCATCCCTTATGATTTAAATGTTTAAGTTCATGAAATGACCGATTTGACAAAGTAACCAGCTTAAGTATGCGTACGGGTATGCGTACATAAGCAACGAGAATTGAGTTTGTTTATTTTCCAAACTCAGCTGAAATTTTCGATTTGAAAACTTCTGCCAGTATGCGTACATGTACGCATACTTAACCTGTCTCCTTCACCAATTTCGTATACACACATATGTATACTCTTGGCTCCCGGTTTATGGATTTATATACTAATGTGCGAACACACTTTATATGCTTATATCCAAACACGGTTACATTCTCAACTCTTTATTTCAATCATTGAAATATTCTTCTATAATGACAATAGCCGTTTTCACACACTATTAACATCAAAGCAATTTTCAAGATATTGAAATAATCATTATCGAAACATTCCAAGCCTACATGAAATGATTGTATCACACAAACCATGTAAGATGTTACTCAGTAATTTTCTCATGATATAAGATGAACTTGGTCGAAGCGAAAGCATACCAACACATATTTCGAGAAATATATAAGCGAGATAAACTCAGCTCGAAATCTAGCTCAAATGTGTATATAGAAAACTATATCGTAATATGACTTATGTCTCAATATAGGAGATATAATAGAAATAGACTTTCCAAGTGATAGATGAGTTCAAGTCTCCACATACCTTTTGTCGATGAAGTTCCACAAGCTCCCCTTAGTAGTTCTTCGTCTTCAAATGATTAACGCCGTGAAAACTAAGCTCAACTACACAATCTATGTCCTACTCCGAGACATCTATAAATAGGCTAGAAATCAAGACTTATAGTTTTGATCACTAACATTGACAAACATGCTTGAGATAGCAACGCATGTGAGTTTGACCGAGCAGTGCTCTAACAACAAGGGGTCAAGGTCATTATAGGTGGAGGTCTTATTAACACCTTTATTTTACGGGTCATTGCTAAATAGCAAAAAAAAAAAAAAAAGATAAAAGCCTTTTACCTAAAATTCATCTCCAATCCCAAAAGTCTTATTTAACAAAAATATTTAAATTTAGAGACAAATTAATGGTGTGGACTTAAGACCAAGGTTACGAAGAAAGTCTAACCTATACTTTCTCCTTTACCTCCATTTAACCATGTCATCTTTTATCATGACCTTCACCCTTACATTGGAGAAAGAGGTCTTAAATCCTACGTGTCATGCTAGTTTAAGAGCTTACCCATCGCCTTGGAGATGCTCTACCAATGCAAAAGGTGAAGGTCATCCTATGTGGAGGTCTTATTAACATTTTTGTTTGTTGGTGTAGGTCATTACTAAATGACAAAACAAGATAAGGATAACAGTTTGAGCTTACCCATCGCATTGGAGATGCTCTACCAATGCAAAGGGTGAAGGCCATCCTATGTGGAGGTCTTATTAAACCTTTTTTTTTTTTTTTTTTGGTGTAGGTAATTACTAAATGACAAAACAAGATAAGGATAACATTTTTTATCTAAATTTTATCTTCAATCCCCAAGATCTTATCTAACAATTTTTTTTTTTAAATTTAAAGACAAAATGATGATGCGGGTTTAAGACCTAATATAGATTTTCTCCATTACCCCACTTGGCCATATCATCTATCTTTATTACCTTAAGCCTTGTGTTGGAGATGAAAATTTATTTATGAAAAGGTGTCATGCAATTTTAACATGATTGCTAAAGGCCGATGCCAATTCTTTCATGGGATACCATTTGAGTGATCCAACGGTCAGGATTGGTCTTTGTCTTTTTGTCTTATATAGAATGGTATCCCCTAAAAGAATTGGCATTAGCCTTCATCAATCATGCAATTTTAAGGCCTTTACGTTTAAGGCTCACATATGAAGGCTCTGGGGGTGGGTAAATATGGGGTATCAACAACCTACTCTTTTGTAGAAAAAAAGCAAAGCAGAGACGGGGCGGGGCGGCGAAAATCTGAAACCGCATACATTTGGGTCCATATTCCATAATCAAAGATTGATAAACAAGTTTTTTAACAATCGAGCTTCTCTCTCTATGCCTCTCTCTGGCGATTTAGGAAATCCTAATCATGTTTTCTTACAACCTTCTGATTCACGTGTTCTTGATGATAATCAACCTCCTTCTCCTTCTCATGATCTATTATGCTAGATAATTGTCCTCCTCGTCAATATTTCAAAGACTCTCTTATGGGGTTACTCAGGATTGGTCTTTGCTTGATGATGATGGTTTCCTTGATCACTTAGATGATCATTTGACTTTCTTGGACGTCTCTGATTCCTCCACCTCCTCTTATTCTTCTTCTTCTCTAGATGTTATACATTCTCTTTCTATTTCCTACGATGATCGATCTTTATTTGGTAAACTTTTTGAAAAAAGAGTTGGTTTTTATTTCCTTAAGGAAAAGGTTCACCAACTTTGGAATTTATCTGGATCAGTCCAAATCTTAGATTTGGGTTTTGATTTTTATCTTTTTGGTTTTACTGATGTTTTGGATTTCAAAAAAGCTCTTTTTGACAGTCCCTGGTTTATTCTCGGTCATTTTCTTTTCCTTAAATGTTGGAAACCTGACTTTAAACCCTCTTCTGTTCGAATTATTCATGTTGTTATTTGGGCTCGTTTTCCTAAATTGTCGATTGAATATTTTGATAAAAAGGTTTTGTTTGATCTTGGCAATTTAGTAGGAAAGACTTTGAAAATTGACCTGAACAAGTTGTTCGCGGCAAATATGCTCGAATTTGTCTTGAACTTGATCTTCATAAATCCTAAACTCTTCTAGTTCGTGTTGGGAATCTTCTTCAGAAGGTGGAATATAAAGGAATTGACTTTCTTTATTTTAATTGTGGTTTACTCTCTCATACCCAGGATGCTTGTCATCTTCTTCTTAAAAGCGTTTCTGTTAATGATTTAAGCATCCAAAAGCCAATTGTTATGAATCAATCAACATCTCCTATTTCTGGCCTATGCCCTTGGTCTTTAGTTCAACCTAGGAAATCTTCTACCTATTCTTCTCGTTCTTCAGGTCGATTCAGTTTTGGTTCTTCTGGTTCTAATTCTTTGGTGTCTTTTAGTGTGAATCGGTTAAACTCAAATCGATTTGATAATCTCAGTAAAAATAAATCTTCTGGTAAAGCTTATCCGCCAACGGTCAATCTTCACAATTCTCATCCTAATCAACCTTCCATCTCATCCTCTTTTGCTAACGTGTTACCTTCTTGTAACCCACCTCAGCCTTGTTCTTCATCTCTCCCTTCTCTATTGGGTACAGGTGGTTCTAAGGTCTCATGCAGTCTTGCATGTTGACTGACAAGAATTTTTTCCGCTTCTTTCTTCTCCTCCTGCAATTAATGCTAACATTCTTTCTCATTCTTTTTCTTTGTCTTCTCCTTCTGCAGTTTTAAATTCTGGGTCTCCTGTCTCTTCTTCTGTTTTCTCTTTTACGCCTTTAGTTTATTTTTTTTCATCTCTTTCTTGTCCTTCTTTAGTTTCTTCGTCTATATCTAATGTCGATTTCTCCTCTTCCCAATATCTTTTCGGGAGAATACAATCGACCTTTTTTGGAGTCTTGGATGGTCAAGGAACTCAACCGTGCTTTCAAAAATCGTAGACACGATATTTTTCTGGCGGAGGATGCAGTGGAATAACATCTTCTTCATAAGCGCAGTCGTTTGGAAATGTTACCTCAGTTAAGGGAGGAGATTTTGTTTCCACATCGTCGACTTCTTCAAAGGGGAGCACTCGACCAAATCCCTGTCTCGGTTTTAGAACAGATAGTACCTATTCCTCCAGACCCAATTCTATAATTTTAACCTCTTTCCCTCTCGCTTACTCAAGAAGATCTCCTTATTCTAAGCCTTTTGGAGAAACAACCCATTCCAAGATGCGACTCAAGGAGTTGGCACCAAAACAAGATCATGGAAGTGTACATACCGCCTCTGGTAGAAACCCCGGCTCTCATTTGGATACACAAGAACATGCTAATTTTCCAACTGCAGATAATAGCTCGATGGGACCTGCAAATATTCGACCATAAATTTTTTCGAATGAGGCTTATTACACTCTTTTAGGATCCACCTCTAGTTCAAGAACAGAAGTTTTTGCTTGCTCAACACAAACTGTTGGATCATTTGACTCGAACTTATTATCCCAATCTTTTTCCACTTCCAAATCTTCACATGAAAATCATTCTCTGGAATAGTCGTGGCACTTGTAGGCCTTCGTTTGTTAGAGTTGCTAGAAATATCATTCTTGAGCATCATCCAGTAATAATGGCTATTGTTGAGATGAGGGCTTTTGCAGAAAGAGCAGCAGAGATTGTTAATAAGTTAGGTTTTAGTAAGGTGTTTTTTATTGATCCATTTGGTTTCTCAGGGGGTCTTTGGTTACTGTGGAATCCTTTTATTGTGATTATTGAAAAAGTGGGGTACAACAACCTCACCCAATATTTCGCTTAACAATCTTTATGGACTAACTCCAATATACTTTTAAGAGAATCAACTAGACAGATAGACTCAATCTTAATAAAAACTATATCAAAGAGTTAGATCTCAATTTCCCGATTCAATCCTTACTCAAATAATAGAATCTGCGAGCCTGATTGAATACAAGAGAAATAACTTTAACGGTACCAAAGACCAATGTTCAAGGATCAATAAATTTCAATCAACAACCAAAGGTTGGATTTACCAATTGATCGATTCAACGCACAACCTGTGATATTTCAATTATATAAAAAAATATAATACGGAAAAGAAATAACACAGACACCAGAAGTTTTGTTAACGAGGAAACCGAAAATGCAAAAAAAAAACCCCGGGACCTAGTCCAGATTGAACACACACTGTATTAAGACACTACATACACTATCCTACTACAAACTAACTTCGGTCTGTACTGTAGTTGAACCCCAATCAATCTCACACTGATCTAAGGTACAGTTGCGCTCCTTACGTCTCTGGTCCCAGCAGGATACTACACACTTGATTCCCTTATCTGATCTCACCCACAACTAAGAGTTGCTACGACCCAAAGTAGAAGACTTTAATAAAAAAATTTGTATCACACAGAAAAGTCTACAGGAATAGATAAATCTGTCTCCCACAGAAATACCTATGAGTTTTGTTCCGTCTTTTGATAAATCAAGGTGAACATGAACCAATTGATATACCAGACTTATATTCCCAAAGAACAGCCTAAAAATATCAATCACCTCACAATAATCTTAATCGACTAGCGAAAGAAGATATTGTGAAATCACAAACGATGAGACGAAGATGTTTGTGACTACTTTTCTATTTTGCCTATCGGAGAAATTAATCTCAAGCCAATCTTACGATTGTACTCAAACGATAGAAACAGCAAGATCAGATCACGCAACTATAGAGAAAATAGTTGGGTCTGGCTTCACAATCCCAATGAAGTCTTTAAGTCGTTAACCCACAGGGTCTCGATAGAAACCTAAGGTTAAAGGAGAATCGACTCTATCTGATACAACTAGTATCACACAGGAGGTGTGGGGATTAGGTTTCCCAGTTGCTAGAGTTCTCCTTTATATAGTCTCCAAATTAAGGTTTGCAATCTAAGTTACCTTGGTAACAAAGCATTCAATATTCAACGTTAGATGAAAACCTGAATAGATTCAAGCTAATATCTTTCAACCGTTATATCGAACTTAGATTGTTATACACACATGAAATGTAACTTCATTATAGGTTTGAGTAACCCTACCTAAACGTGTACAAGTCATTTGTTCAACAGTATTTAACCAATGGTTAGGCATATGAGCACTTTCATATCAACCTTATTCATCTTCACCATAACTAGTGAAAAGGCGAGGGTACCCAAATATACCTCAAGCTAAAACCTTTCCTACCTATTAGTCCTTTCTCCGAAATTGATTGTCTATGGACTGAGTCGAAACAATACATTCAATCGGTTCACACTTCGTGTGATCGTCTATGGATACGAGATCCAGACAATACAACAACGAAGTATTGTAGATGGGGAAAAATGATTCGCTGTTTTTACGGAATTGAGGAGATGATCGCGCGGAGGAGACTCCTTGAACCGAGCAAAATGCTTAACCTCACACAGATGCACTGAAAGAAGGGAGTGCTTTGAATTCGAGAGATCAATCTGTAGTACTCCGGCCTAAACCAGGACAATGGCCGTTCCAGAGGAAATTCGGTCACAAGAGAGGATGGGTCGGTCTGTAGGAGGGAAGCTGAGAAATGTGTGAGATCAATGGTGATCAAAGATTGTAGGTGTGTTGTGTATTCTGAAAATAAGATAAATTCTGAATGATTGAATTTGCTCTGTTGAGAGTTGTATTATTAATCTCGTGTTGTCTGTTTGACATGAGATTCTCCTTGTTTCAATCATGATTCAGAGATTTATTTATATTGCTTGGAATTGAAAACACCATGATCTCATGAAGTGTGACAGTTGATGGAATCAAAGAATGGGAAGTGGAAATCGTGTTAAAACCAGTTGCTCAACGTGCGGAGACTTGGTTGATTTTCCATCCACTACTTTGTTAACTCCTTCAACTGATTGCACGACTTGCTCATATTCTCATCGTGTGTATGAACACACGTGCCATAGACCACTTGAGACCAAAACCCTAGTTAATATCCCCCATGTAACACGATTGATGTCTCGTGTGATTGTGGAGTCTGCAAGGCAGGCGTGTATTTAGTTAGTCAGTTGCTGACTTCATGGGACGATGAGTCCTTGTTTTGTTGAGTAGAACGTGATTTGGAAATGTTCTGAGACTCATGAATTGAACATGTCTGTTGAGACAGAGATATAATGCGTGAATAAGCTAACATGAGCAAATATTGCTCATTCGATGAATTGTTGAATATTGATAGTTGAACCAGTATTCCTTGGTTTGAGCAAATGTTGCTCATTCGATGAATTATTGGAAGCATGACCAAATAAGATACTAGCAATTGAACCGAGTATGATAAATAAAATGTTGATCATGGGATCAACGTAAAAATTATTAGCGTTTGAATCTGGAATTATGAACCTTGGACTCAAAACCCTAATTTGATCAATTGATGATTAACTGATGGTTTATTGAAAATTAACCACGGAGCGAAGGAGGGACCGGCTACATGGGATTATGAATCAACCATGTAATTCCCAGATGCTCTCGTGAGCAAATATCAAGGTCTCCTGAAGACCAGTTGATTTGATGAAAAAGATGATTAAATGCTGGTTTAATCATTTATTAAAATAATGCTCGTCTGAACCTTAGGTAACAAAACATAATTAATTATGAAGATATGAGGGACCGACCAAGGGGTCATGAAACCGGCCCTGGGTAGTCACGGGATCGAATATTGATCGTCTTATGAAGTTCCAAGTTGTTTGGAAGAGTTTTGGACCTAATACGTGCAATTGCGCAAATTAGGTCAAAATTGTCGAAATACATGGGACCGGCCTCTTGCAAGCCAAAGAGCCAACCCTAGTCGGTCAAGGTAATATGCTCACGTCACCAAAGTGTTCGTATCTCAGTTATGAGAATTTTGATATTTTCTGGTGTGCGTTTGAGCAACATTTTGAGAAAATATGAAGAAATCAAGGATTTTTGCTGAGACCGTGAAAACTTCATGAGATGAAGGAAAAATAATAAAATAATGAAGGAATCATAAAGTGTGGGACCGGCTATGGCCAAGACACGGCCGGTCCAGCCAAGGGGCCGGTCCCATGGTATTTTTCCTAATTTTATTATGTTTTCATGATTTTAGGGAAATATCATAAAACCAAGGAGTTTTGTTGAAATCAAGGAGTTTCCATGAGATGAGGAAAATATAAAATAATAATAAAAAAATAAGGGACATGTGGGACCGGCTTGGGCATGGTTGGCCGGCTAGGGCCCGGTCCCGTGAGTTTTCCCTAATTTTATGTATTATTTCATGATTTGAAGGAATTTTCATAATTTGAAGGGAAACATCATGAAATCAAGGAATTTCATGGGATTAAGGAAACATGAAAAATATAATAATAATAAAATAAGACGTGTGGGTCCAGCTAGGGCATGACCGGCCGGCTATGGCCCGGTCCCACGGGTTTTCCTAATTTTATATTATTTTCATGGGATCAAGGAAATATCATGAGATTAAGGAGTTTTCATGAGATTAGGGAAATAATAATAAAATAATGAGGAACCATGAGGTGTGGGGCCGGACGGGATCAAGGCATGGCCGGTTGGCCAATAATCACGGCCCCACAATATTTTCCCTAATTTTATATTATTTCCTCAGTGTGAAGGAAACACCATGAAATTGAGGAGTTTCCTCAAAACGAAGGATATTTGTTCAAATGAAAGGATTTTCATGAGATCGAGGAAAATAATAAAATAAGATAAAATATAGAATTTGGGCGTGGGACTGGTCACGGCATGACATGCCGGCCGGTGAGTGATAAGATATGGGAATACCCTATATGTAATAACCGCAATCGCACGGTGTCTAACTAGTAGACAGAGGCAATACATATGCAAATTTCTCGGAATATGGGAACCAATAATTGCCTCCTTCCACATGCGTACGGTCCAAATGGGTCCTAAGTTGCTCGACCAATGATTTCCTCCTTCGAAAAGTTGGAACACACCGAATACCCATTTGTCGAGATATGTTATATTCCTCCAAAAGTTCTCCATATGTCGCCGATAACAAATGATCAGGGGTGCAACTCAACATGAAAGACCTCTCGCCATCACTCAGATTCGCACCAGAAGCCAAAGCCATACTCTTTCCAGTATTGAAAGTTGTCAGCTGGGAAACATAAGAAGGGATTGACACCCACGGACGAAAGTCGAACTCAGATTCATTATCTAACACATCAATGAGACGTGTACGGGTCGTTCCCACAGGGAGCGGTGGAAATACTGTAATCAATAATTCTGATCGACTAACCAGAGATGTTGTTTTTGGATTTTTAGAATTGAAAATGAAATAGTAATAAAATTAAAGTAAACTAACAAAGTGAACTCGCAAAGAGAGAACCTAGGTAACTGGGGTTTATAGTTTCAACTATTGTTTCTAATCAATTACTGAAATGAAACATAACTCATGATTATATGTTTATTGTCCGTTCTGTCGACTTCACCTATTATATGTAATAGCGTCGCAAATATCACTGGTATACCCTAAGCATAGCACATCAAAAGACAAAACCCAAGCATGCACTATCAAATTGCATCAGCGAGAAAGTTATACGAAACTAATTTAGTTCACAAATATTTTTCGGCTTTTCTAAGCATAACCCATCAAGGAATTAATCGAAGCATAGACTATCAAATAATAAGAAGAAACATATTTGTAAAACTAATTCATTATGCACATAGGTTTGTATTAAAACCGGCGAAGCAACAACTAATTTTCAATAAATCAACAAACAATATTCAAGATTAATTTATTCATATCATAATGGTCTTTTGCTAAATTAATCAATTCAAATAGCCTAATCCCCCAAATAGTTTCAACCATAAACCCTAGTTACAAAAATATCTAGCCAAACATGGCTTTCTCAAAAGCCATAAACAAATTAAAGAGAAGTACTAGCAAATGAAAAATGGAATCAAGATAATGGAACTTCCAAACCCTAGCCAGACTCTGTCGTCAACCTCCTCTTCTCGATTTCCGCTCAGAGCCGCAACTCCTAAAACCGGCCTCCCAAAAGAACTCCAGTAGTCGGCCCCCCTTTCATCTCGACCTAAGTCTCCATTTTATTCACATCTAAATGACCATTGGACTCCTGCCTTCTTGGACTGAACTGAAAGCCCACTAAATTAAGTGACCATTGGACTCCTGCCTTGAAAATCTTGTCACAAATGGTTGCTCGTACTATCCACAACTAGACTCATTTACTCGACAGACACCCCACCAACTTTGCTCGATTTTAAAAAGGTGAAACCAAAACAGCCAAAACTCCATTGCTTCTTGTCTCGCCGCTTATAGCAGACTTCCTTTCCTCCGTCCATCGGCATTCCCCCAACCGTATCTTCATGGCGACTGACAAAGAACATACGTTAGCTCCTTCTCTCCATGGACTTTTCTTTGCTGCCAACAAAGGACCAAGCTTTGCCTTCTTCTCAATGTTAACATTATCACCACCGGTTCGACAATCCGAAACCCATTCCATAAATCAGCAAAAGACAGTTGCATCATTTCTCCGCAGATTCGACTCCTAGCTGCATGTAGATAATACCCAAATTCCATCACCATCCCGCCAACAATCGATTTCCATACAAACTCCACGACCACGAACCCATTAACTCGCATCTTCTTGTTCACCTGACAAAGAACATGTCCTTCTAACTCCGGCTCCATTCGAACCAAGCCCAGTCATACTCCCCGACCTTTAATCCGGCCATAAAACCCAATCGGCTAATAGCCTTCTCCATAACTTCATTATCGAGATGCTCCAACAATTCCGAATGAATCACTAACTCAATCCCCACCATCGATCATCTCTCGCCAACAAAGAACTACCGTACTCAATATCTCGTCTCAAACTGGTTGCACGAGCTCGACCATTAGAACAAAGGCCATGAACTCAACAACACATTCAAGCCTTTTATTGTCAAATATTTCTCAACCGAGACCGAGACCAAGGTATATAATTCAAACCAGCCATAACCAACACCATTGCTCGACATCTCGCACCACCAGCTTCTTCTTTATTTGCTCCATCGATACACAAGTGACCAAATGAACCTTGCAATGGAATCAAATCGACCCATCACATAATCCATCTTCATTGTTCGGTATCCTAACCGAGCATCACTTAAGTACAGTCTAAAAATGTATGTAAACTCCACTCCGGAACACACATTCCAGCTTCCGTATGTGTATCGGCTTCTTGTCCACGACCATGGCAAGGCAAACCACCACCAATCGGTTTTCCCCTTCTCTCCATGGTATACATTCCGGCCAAGTATGACCGATGAATTCGAGCCATTACTCCATTCGTTTCCGAGGCATGCGATATTGGTAAACCATCTAAAACTCCAGTCACCGCATTAACACCACCGGTTCGACTCCATCTCCATTCGACCACCTCTAACCAATACCAAAGATCCATATTCCTTTCTACTTCATCTCCGTTACGTCTGCTTGTAGCACCCAGCATATACACTCCAGTCGACCACCGAAATTACCATATTTCAGTAAAACCCATATTAGAGATACCAACCATTCATACACAGCAAACCCCGCACTCCATCTCCACCGCCTCTTTGCTTAACAAAGAAATGAGACTCGAAGTGCGATGCTCTTGAAAGTACTATTCAAACATGTGGCAGTGGAGTGAGCTACGTCCCACCATCTTTTGGACCAGTCACCTCCCCGATTCAACAAACACATTTCTCTCTGTCTCGTGAGATTGTTTACCGGGTACGACAAAAACAAATTACAGACAGCCCATAAGTTGAGCTCAGCCTCCTTTGGTGCCATGAACTGCAACGTTGGTGTTTTGAATCGCAAGCACCATATAACTCTTTATTTAGCCGTTTATCTTCCGGGTGATCCTTATCACTCGTACTTTCTACAAAAGCACTAAAATGATATTATTAGCCAAGATATCGAGTCCTAGCTAATATAAATATGGGTATAAAACGTAGCACTTTCGTGCTTATCAATACCCCCACACTTATATTTTTCTAGTCCTCGAGCAAAACAAAGAATTGACCCGCTCAACAGCTGGTCATCATTTTTTTTAAACCCGCTCAACAGCTGGTCATAAATTGATAAGAAACCGAAAATAGACCCGCTCTACAGCTGGTCATAATATTTATTTTATTTATTTTTTTTAAAAGCCTAACGAAAATGTCACTCCCCCACACTTAAACATTACATTGTCCTCAATGTAATTGAGTCATCCAACGTAAAAATTAAGATGGGAAATTCATAAAATGAAGTGCAAAAAGTAAAAGATAGAGAAAAGGGAACAAATCTGATGGGTTGACTCCCATGAAGCGAAAGGTATTTGTTTACCTGATTTCAGTAGCACGTAATCTCAGGCAAGGTGAGGTTGGTACCCCAAAATAAGATGCCAATCATATATATAGAGTCTGAAAAGTTGGGGATCAACCCAACCAATCCGATCAGCTGTGAATAAGAACCTGCACACACTATAAACCTCCAAAAAGATGTGTAAATTCATTCCCAATAGAAAACAATCCTTAGTCATCAAGTCATGCAAGGTAGAGATAAATAAATCTCTCACATGGACAACAAACATAGAATGTATATTAGTCTCTATTCGGGAAGCACACTCTAAATCAGGTTCTAAATCAGCTGAAATACATTCGGTCGATACATTATCTTCGCTAGAAATCAGAGGAAGCAATGCATTGACAATGTAAAAAGGCACTGAATCATCGGCACAATGGTTTAAACATGCATCTAGTGATTCAAGTTCGTCAAAATTAGTAACTCTTAAGTCTGGTTCTAAGTCTACGGAAATAACTTCCGTTGGTGAGTTACCTTGATTACACATTGGAGACTGCAATGCATTGACAATGTCAATAAGCATATGATCATCAGAATCTGCAAAGTGGGCTAAACAAACTGAGATTGGTTCAAAATCAGTAGTTATCTGACCAGTACCAATCGCTTCCACATTCACATCAGCAATTAGGTTATCACAAGATGAGTCAAAGAAAATAGGAGTTCAATGGAGCAACAATATCATGAATAATCGCCTCATTGTTGTCTGCAACTAAGTGACTTATAGGAATCTCGTTATTCAAATGATTAGAAAATATCTCATTATGCACGTCTACTGTCTCTAAGTCATCAGACTCAACAATAGTATCTTCTGTATAAATATGTTCTTCTAAATCATCATTATTTGAATAAATGGCGTCTCTAACACAACTCTCGTCCTTTTGAATAGACATATAATCGGTCAAATTATCATGAGTTGGGTAAGATACAATAGATTCAGATATTATATCGGTATCATAATTCCTAAAATCACTTCTAGTGTCAAGTACATTTTCACCCTCATGGTATTGGGGTTGATACTCACCTGAATAACCACCCATAGCGAAATTACGTGGATTCCAAGTTCCATACCTGAGACGATTATAAGCAAGAACTTCTTTATGATGTGACCCATACATGTATTCACCAAGCGTCATATGAGATGAAGTCTCTGAGACGCGCTCGGCATCCTCAAAAAGGTACCTGAAATAAAATTCTAACAAACAAAAAAGTCAAAAGGAAAAAGAAATGCTAAAATAAAAATATTGTACAAAAATAAAAACCTAACTATTTACAAATCAAAAATACTAATTACAATATTCCTTACCCGCTCCCCGGCAGCGGCGCCAAAAATTGATAAGATATGGGAATACCCTATATGTAATAACCGCAATCGCACGGTGTCTAACTAGTAGACAGAGGCAAGTGCGGGTCGTTCCCACAGGGAGCGGTGGAAATACTGTAATCAATAATTCTGATCGACTAACCAGAGATGTTGTTTTTGGATTTTTAGAATTGAAAATAAAATAGTAATAAAATTAAAGTAAACTAACAAAGTGAACTCGCAAAGAGAGAACCGGTAACCAGGGTTTATAGTTTCAACTATTGTTTCTAATCAATTACTGAAATGAAACATAACTCATGATTATATGTTTATTGTCCGTTCTGTCGACTTCACCTATTATATGTAATAGCGTCGCAAATATCACTGGTATACCCTAAGCATAGCACATCAAAAGACAAAACCCAAGCATGCACTATCAAATTGCATCAGCGAGAAAGTTATACGAAACTAATTTAGTTCACAAATATTTTTCGGATTTTCTAAGCATAATCCATCAAGGAATTAATCGAAGCATAGATTATCAAATAATAAGAAGAAACATATTTGTAAAACTAATTCATTATGCACATAGGTTTGTATTAAAACCGGCGAAGCAACAACTAATTTTCAATAAATCAACAAACAATATTAAAGATTAATTTATTCATATCATAATGGTCTTTTGCTAAATTAATCAATTCAAATAGCCTAATCCCCCAAATAGTTTCAACCATAAACCCTAGTTACAAAAATATCTAGCCAAACATGGCTTTCTCAAAAGCCATAAACAAATTAAAGAGAAGTACTAGCAAATGAAAAATGGAATCAAGATAATGGAACTTCCAAACCCTAGCCGCAGCTCTGTCGTCAACCTCCTCTTCTCTGATTTCCGCTCAGCAGCCGCAACTCCTAAAACCGGCCTCCCAAAAGAACTCCAGTAGTCGGCCCCCTTTCATCTCGACCTAAGTCTCCATTTTATTCACATCTAAATGACCATTGGACTCCTGCCTTCTTGGACTGAACTGAAAGCCCACTAAATTAAGTGACCATTGGACTCCTGCCTTGAAAATCTTGTCACAAATGGTTGCTCGTACTATCCACAACTAGACTCATTTACTCGACAGACACCCCACCAACTTTGCTCGATTTTAAAAAGGTGAAACCAAAACAGCCAAAACTCCATTGCTTCTTGTCTCGCTGCTTATAGCAGACTTCCTTTCCCCGTCCATCGGCATTCCCCCAACCGTATCTTCATGGCGACTTGACAAAGAACATACGTTAGCTCCTTCTCTCCTGGACTTTTCTTTGCAGCCAACAAATAGGACCAAGCTTTGCCTTCTTCTCAATGTTAACATTATCACCACCGCTTCGACAATCCGAAACCCATTCCATAAATCAAAGAAGACAACAGCATCATTTCTCCATAGATTCGACTCCTAGCCGATGTAGATAATACCCAAATTCCATCACCATCCTGCCAACAATTGATTTCCATACAAACTCCACGACCACGAACCCATTAACTCGCATCTTCTTGTTCACCGGCAGACAACATGTCCTTCTAACTCCTGGCTCCATTCGAACCAAGCCCGGTCATACTCCACGACCTTTAATCCGGCCATAAAACCCAATCGCCTAATAGCCTTCTCCATAACTTCATTATCGAGATGCTCCAACAATTCCGAATGAATCACTAACTCAATCTCCCACCATCGATCATCTCTCGCCAACAGCAACCACCGTACTCAGCTATCTCGTCTCGGTGGTTGCACGAGCTCACCATTAGAACAAAGGCCATGAACTCAACAACACATTCAAGCCTTTTCTTTGTCAAATATTTCTCAACCGAGACCGAGACCAAGGTATATAATTCAAACCAGCCATAACCAACACCATTGCTCGACATCCGCACCACCAGTTCTTCTTTATTTGCTCCATCGATACACAAAGTGACCAAATGAACCTTGCAATGGAATCAAATCGACCCATCACATAATCCATCTTCATTGTTCGGTATCCTAACTGAGCATCACTTAAGTACAGTCTAAAACAGTATGTAAACTCCACTCCGGCAACACACATTCCAGCTTCCGTATGTGTATCGGCTTCTTGTCCACGACCATGGCAAGGCAAAGCACCACCAACTATCGGTTTTCCCCTTCTCTCCATGGTATACATTCCGGCCAAGTATGACCGATGAATTCGAGCCGCCTACTCCATTCGTTTCCGGGCATGCGATATTGGTGAAACCATCTAAAACTCCAGCCACCGCATTAACACCACCAGTTCGACTCCATCTCCATTCGACCACCTCTAACCAATACCAGATCCATATTCCTTTCTACTTCATCTCCGTTACGTCTTTTGTAGCACCGCATATACACTCCAGTGGACCACCGAAATTACCATATTTCACCAAACCCATATTAGAGATACCAACCATTCATACACAAGAAACCCCGGACTCCATCTCCACCGCCTCTTTGCTTAACAAAGAAATGAGACTCAAGTGCTTTGATGCTCTTGAAAGTACTATTCAAACATGTGGCGGTGGAGTGAGCTACGTCCCACCATCTTTTGGACCAGTCACCTCCCGATTCAACAAACACATTTCTCTCTGTCTCGTGAGATTGTTTACTTGGGTACGACAAAAACAAATTACAGGACAGCCCATAAGTTGAGCTCAGCCTCCTTTGGTGCCATGAACTGCAACGTTGGTGTTTTGAATCGCAAGCACCATATAACTCTTTATTTAGCCGTTTATCTTCCGGGTGATCCTTATCACTCGTACTTTCTACAAAAGCACTAAAATGATATTATTAGCCAAGATATCGAGTCCTAGCTAATATAAATATGGGTATAAAACGTAGCACTTTCATGCTTATCAGTGAGCCAGTCCCCTAGTGCCTTGATTAATATTTTATTATTTATTATTTTCTTCCTATTTTGCATAGGTTCATCGTCTCGTCGTATTCTGAAATACTCGTTCGTGCGGTGATTGTTAGTGCATCATCGTTGAGTACACTTACACCATTTTGGTCGGGGCTTACTCAAAGGTATCTCAGATGCCCGTGTGTTGAATATTTATTACTAACCCATGGAATTCTGCTGAGAAGAACCATAAATAAATTGAAGTAACGAAATATTATGAAAATATTGAATATTTTCCAGGGATTCAGTTAATGAATCTATTGATTTCGAGAATAATTAATTAATGTCTCTATATTAGCACGATCATCTAGGAGCATTAATTATTCAGAAATTGAGTGATATGAGCTTGTTGAAGCGTCACATTTTCTTTCATATAGTCAGGAAAAACATTGTTACATCCTGAAGACGTTATTGTTCTATACTAGCAGGCTAGCTGTCTAGGAGCCGTCTAATCTTTTGATTCTATATAGAAGTGTTGATGGGTGAAAATTACTCCTGCTGAATTTGGTAATTTGGGGTGTGATGAGGAATGAATTTAAACCTACAACAAATGCAACTGCGCGGTGAGTGCTTGTAGATTCGAGAGATCAATGCGTGCAAGTCCTACTAAACCAAGAAATGGCCGTTCCGGACTTGTTTCGGTCACAAAGTGAAGGAGATGGGGTTGATCTTAGGGAGGAAGCGAAGAAGGTGTTGAGATTGTGAAGGTGTTGGCTTGCTTATGACTTGTAACAGAAAATGGTTGAATGTGACGGTATCAACACTTGGTTTTTCTGTCTTGTCTCGGATTGTGTTTCCTTGTTGTTGGAAAATAGGGCGGAGAACCTATTTATACAAGTCATTGAGCCTCATTCACGTTTCTCGTGGGAAGTGGAGGTAGTGGAATGATGGAGTAGTGGAGTTGTGTGTCGGTAAATACACGACCCGGTCTTGCCCACTTTTCTGTTCATCTCTAACCGTCCATGACTCCCTAACACGTTCTTGTGATGGCGCGTTGCCTGTTCGCACGTAAACCGCTGAGACCAATACCCCGATAAGTATCCCCAGTTTGTGACATGATTGATGTTCTGGAATGTGGATCGTGGATCCACGAAAGATAGCATGTAATGCTTTGAATTGAATAACCTGCGTTATTCGAGAAAGTCGATACTTGTGCGTGTCGTGTGTATTTTATCTGGTGCTTGCATTACGGTGTGGTAAAGTGATGTGTAATGACTGCTCACTAACCAAATAACTCTGACCGGGGTTGTATAACCAAGGCGGGTGAAGTCGGACGGATGAGATGATGATTGAGACACTCATCTGCGACCAGTTGATGAAATTAGGGTTTTTAAAGAGGTGCGCAAGCATCACTCTTCACTTGGTCGAAACCAAGCATGGGAAGGATTTTGGAGAGGGGACGACCATACATGCGTGTTAACGGCATGATGGTGTAGGCGCATGTATTCCGTTCCCTCATGAGAGCGCGATCTGGGCCACTCAATTTGACCGTCAAGGGGAGTGGTCGAGATTGATTTTGCGACGGAAGTTTGATACATAAAAGCGCGCGCCATACTCCTTTAGGCGCATTTTCCAAGACGACCTAGCTTGGTCGGTCTTGGCCGGTTGGTTTGGCGTGAAGACGGTAGGGCGCGTTCATGCCTATGTCTTCACCGTCTCATGAAACGTGATCTAAGCCACCCAATTCGTCCGGTGAAGTTGAGTGGTCGAGATTGGTTTTGCGGCGGAATATCTCTTACCGCAAAGGAATTGGTAACCGTGTCATCCCAAGTTTGGGCGCGCGCCCCAAGACGACCCATCTTGGTCGGTCTTGGTCGATCATACCACCGTGTAGGTGGTAGGTTGGTGTTCACACCTATACACGATTATCCCATGAAAACGTGATCTAAGCCATCCAAATCATCCAGGTGAAGTTGAGCGGTCGAGATCGGTTTAGGATTTGGGAGGTGTAACCGCACGAGTTTGGGCGTGCGTTTTGGGTTGGCGGGCATGGTATGCCTTGGCCGACCAGAAGGTAGATGGGCCCACGGTGGTCATGCTGGTATGACCGGCCTTGGTTAATCAATTTGTGACCCTCCATTAAATGCTAGGAGAAGATGGACGCGCGTGATGACTCGAAACCCTAATTTTGGCTTTCAAAGCCGCGACCATGCTCTTTTGGGCGGACGGTTTGTTGTAACCAACCACGGTTGGCTTTGACCGATTGGCCAAGTGTGTAGGCGGTCACATGGTGATTGTGTCGACATGCTCCGGGCCCTTTGAGTCTACATCTACACCCTCCATCTATACTGCGAAGATGGATGGTTGAGACCGTTTTGCGGCACATGTAATATGCCGCAAACCTAATTTAGGGTTTCGTCCATAATGCTTGGTATGGACGGTTTCTTGGCAAGCAAAGGCCAATGGTGGACCATGCGGGTCGTAGTGTGTATTCCATACACGCTTGGGGGTGATGGAATTGATCTGTGGTCATCCAATCATGCTTGTGGAGTTGGATGGCTGCGATCGAATCATATTTGGCAAGCTAAGGCCGTGTGTATTCCATACACTGCTTGGGGTGATGGAATTGATCTGTGGTCATCCAATCATGCTTGTGGAGTTGGATGACTGCGATCGAGATCATATCAGGAGACCGATACGATCAAGTCCGGATGCTCAATCGGGCTAATATAACACACCGAGAGGGCTCAATCGGGCTAATATAACACACCGAGAGGGGCTCGGGCTAATATAACACACCGAGCATCGGCACTGTCACGGGTATTTCGTACATGGTTTCATTATAGTGCTTGGAGGTTCGTGTTACTCTATATATGAGTAACACTCGGTCGTCATGCCACAGCGATAATGAGTACGGAAATACAAGGCTGATATGAAATTCACAAGAAGGGATTGTTGCTACATGATCCATTCTTGGTGAATTAAGTGAGGAATATCCAACACTTATAAATGGCTTTATCTTTTACAAGATGTCAGCGCATGATTTTTAGGTTTTTTACAAATCTAACCTTGAATGAAAATCCACCATCAACATTAAGTCCCCTGCCTAGCACCAATGGTTACACTATTGTGTGGTAGGCATGAGATAGTGACGATTAAAAGATAAAACTTATGAGACAAAGTTAGATGTTACCGGGAGAGACGGGTCGTCCGTCCTTCGAGCATGTCACGTTCAAGAAACGTCCGGAAAGTGTTCCCCCTAGCATGATGTCGGTCTTGCACTGCGATCGACCTTGCGATGGCCGGCGGTCGAGGGCTGTGCGCTGCTTCGTTCAATCGTGGGGATGTGCCTAATCGGCGATGATTGCGCATGCTTCGTTCGTGGGGTTCTGCGCTGCTTGATCGAACGTGGGCTTGTTGTGTCTGCCTTGGTTGAAAGTGGGTCCACCGTGTACATGCTTCAAACGTCGGCCATGTGCTTCGTTGGCAGGCCTTCTTTGTGTGCGCCGGACTTGAGACTTGAGCAATACCGGTCTTGAAACTTATCTGGGACTGAAATCAATACCCGAGACATACTTGAACGATGTTTGGACCGGTCATTGTGTGCTCCGATGTGAGTTGTGTCTTGCCGTGTGTGACTACACTTCCCATGTGCTTTCATAGAAGTTCTAACTCTGTCTTTTATTTCATTGCGGTAGAAAGAAAAGAACTCCGTTGATATATCTTGAAGATAATCTTGGTGGAAGTGTTGACACTTCAAATACATGCCCGAACATTGATGATGAGTTGTTCACTGCGCTCTCTCTACTATATGAAAATATTCGTTCCACGGGATAACCCTCCTCCTATCGACTTCGGGTTTTTTTCATGCTCTGCTGGATCCTCATGAAGGATGAATGAGGCGACGTTGAGCAATGAGTACATCAAAGACAACTTGACCGGAGCGCAGATTATTGGTGTAGCTTGAGTGTTGAAACGACTCGAGAGGATGTTAAAGTGGCTTACAGTGCGAACGTTGAGGTAGATCCTGGAGAGAGTGTTGAAGCGATTACAAGTGAACGGGGGTCCCGGAGAGAGCATTGAGGCGGCTCTTGGATAGACCATTGAAGCGGCCTTACTGCTGGAGGAAGCGTTGAAGCGGAGCGGCTCTTGATTCGATTTACCCTTGCGAATTCCATGCTTCTTGGTGACCATCTTTCTCGTGTTGAAGAAGTCTTTGGCTGAAGGTGAAGGAACTTCGTGCGAGCCTCGGTCCCAAGCGTGGTTTACATGGTTTGTTCGTAGTAAATCTGTTGACACAGGGAGGATCATTGTGAGGATCGGTCCCAGGTGTAGGAATCTCCATGACAGGACCGTTCAATCGATGTCGCTCATTTGATCGGGTCCACGTAGGTCTGCTTGGTGAAATACCTCTTTACGAGTTGCGGCCATATCCGTTTGAGTCTTAGCAAGAACTTCACTGCTTCTCCATCAAGTCTGAAATGGTAATGGATGGTGGTCCTCCTCTCGTCCCTCAGGCTCCTCATCGATGCGGGAGTGAAAGTTGTTGCTGCGTGACTCTTTGGAGGCGTTACGCTTGAGGAGTTATTGGGATTTGCGGCTGCTCTCGACTCACGAGTGACGGGAGGTGTTACACTTGTTGGAATATCTCACCTTTCTGGCCTGGCACCGGTGGTAGAAGTGACGGCTGCATAAGGTGTATTGACCACGGTAGCTCCGAAATTATAGGACGGAGCCCCTTACGTATCTTGTGTTACTCGCCGGGGAAGAAGAGGTTGAAAAGTTGCCTAAGGAATCAAGGCAGACGAGTTGTACTTCAAAGGATGAAAGTCTCTCTTGCCCCGAGAAGGATGAGTTGCTGTTGAAGGACTTCCCTTGAAAGATTGTAGCTACCGACTTGTTTTTCCTTTTAGATTTTTTTTTTTGAGTGATAGGGAGGATTTTCTTATGACTTCCGGTCTTGAATAGGTAATTGAATTGGCTTATTTTGAGATAGTTTTGTGAACAAACTTTTTGAAAGAGATTATGTTAAATGAGGTTTGCATCTTGGTCATGAATGATTGCACATATATGAAGTTGCAAATGTTATGTAAAAGGGAGAATACGAATGGAAACAAACATGGCGTTTGATCACTGAGCCTCTTTCTCCACGTGCGGGATGCTAAGTCCCCGGTGAATTCTAAACTATCTTTCTTGTAAAGTTGTTGAGTAAAACTTACTTGCCTTTTGAAGCCTCACCATATCAGGCTGGAGTAGCCTCTCTAAGAAAATCCTCCATAAAGCTATCTACGAACCGAGCTTCTCTGAACAATGCGCTTCAAAGCGTTGCATTCAGTGGGGTGATGAAGGAACCGATGGTAATGACGGTACCTCGGATCCATTACTTGTTGATCGGTAGGTGGGCGCCGTACAGGGGGTAGCTTCACTCTCCATTTCGCACCCACGTCTCTAGTAGTTCCGGGGATCTTCTTCAGGGAAGGGGAAATGTAAGTACCTTGAGTCTAGCTTTTCTGCGTTAGCGGCGTTGCAATGTCTCTCTGTGGCCTTGATGTGGAATAGGAGATGAAGTTGTAAGACTTGCGGATGTCATCATATCCGTGGATCGCTTGCCTAGGCGAGTGATGTGGAAGGTGTCGTAATGTCATGAGGTGATCGAATTGAACGTTCCCATCCTCTGTACTCACGCATTCCTTGATTGATCTCTCCTTCCTCAAGCATTTCTTCACTCGGTTGAAAGGTTGATGCGGGTCGAACAGTCTTAGGGCCGGCGAGGTTTTGAGATATAAATCTTCTAACACGGTTCCATAGGCTGCCCAGGCTCCCTTTCTTTATCAGCGGCAGACATTGTAGTGCTCCGGACAAGTCTCTTCTCCCGTGGAGTCGTCTCGGATTCTCATCGTCGGCCCGGACCTGCTGTTCATCTTTCTGGTCCCTAACGATTACGCGCTCTTTTTGTTTCTCCCACAGGTAAAGGTGTGATCCCAGCTAAGGATTCACCGTTTCTTGCGGAGTGGATGCATCCTTCTTGTAATTGTCTTCTATGTCATTCAAAAGGCAGAAATGTCTCGCTTTCTCTGCCTCCACAGTGATACCGGCTTGATTTGCCAAGACATCCTCCGGCATTCCAGCTATGCTTCCCATGATATACGAGCACTTTGTAGTTTCGGATACATTGCGAGATGAAGCGAAAAATTGAGATTCAATTTTATGCAACCGATAGATCAATCTCCCAACGTGGTCGCCAATTGTTGATGGGTGAAAATTACTCCTGCTGAATTTGGTAATTTGGGGTGTGATGAGGAATGAATTTAAACCTACAACAAATGCCTTTGCGCGGTGAGTGCTTGTAGATTCGAGAGATCAATGTGGTTGCAAGTCCGGCCTAAACCAAGAAATGGCCGTTCCGGACTTGTTTCGGTCACAAAGTGAAGGAGATGGGGTTGATCTTAGGGAGGAAGCGAAGAAGGTGTTGAGATTGTGAAGGTGTTGGCTTGCTTATGACTTGTAACGAGAAAATGGTTGAATGTGAGGTATCAACACTTGGTTTTACTCTTTGTCTCGGCTTGTGTTTCCTTGTTGTTGGAAAATAGGGCGGAGAACCTATTTATACAAGTCATTGAGCCTCATTCACGTTTCTCGTGGGAAGTGGAGGTAGTGGAATGATGGAGTAGTGGAGTTGTGTGTCGGTAAATACACGACCAGTCTTGCCCACTTTTCCTGTTCATCTCTAACCGTCCATGACTCCCTAACACGTTCTTGTGATGGCGCGTTGCACGGCCGCAGCGTAAACGCTTGCCAGACCAATACCCCATAAGTATCCCCAGGTTTGTGACATGATTGATGTCGGAATGTGGATCGTGGATCCACGAAAGATAGCATGTAATGCTGAATTGAATAACTGCGTTATTCGAAAAAGTCGATACTTGTGCGATATCGTGTGTATTTTATGCGAGTGCGCATTACGGTGTGGTAAAGTGATGTGTAATGTGCTCACTAACCAAATAACTCACGACCGGGGTTGTATAACCAAAGGCTGGTGAAGTCGGACGGATGAGATGATGATTGAGACACTCATCTGCGACCGTTGATGAAATTAGGGTTTTTAAAGAGGTGCGCAAGCATCACTCTTGACTTAGTCGAAACCAAGCATGGGAAGGATTTTGGAAGGACCGACCATACATGCGTGTTGACGGCATGATGGTGTAGGCGCTTGTATTCCGTTCCCTCATGAGAGCGCGATCTGGGCCACTCAATTTGGCCGTCAAGGGGAGTGGTCGAGATTGATTTTGCGACGGAAGTTTGATACACGCAAGCCGCGCCATACTCCTTTCCGGCGCATTTTCCCAGACGACCTAGCTTGGTCGGTCTTGGCCAGTTGGTTTGGCGTGAAGACGGTAGGGCGACGTTCATGCCTATGTCTTACCGTCTCATGAAACGTGATCTAAGCCACCCAATTCGTCGGGTGAAGTTGGTGGTCGAGATTGGTTTGCGCGAGATATCTCTTACCGCAAAGGTGAAGTAACCGCGTGTCATCCCAAGTTTGGGCGCGCGCCCCAAGACGACCCATCTTGGTCGGTCTTGGTCGATCATACCACCGTGTAGGTGGTAGGTTGGTGTTCACACCTATGCACGATTATCCCATGAAACGTGATCTAAGCCATCCAAATCATCCGGTGAAGTTGAGCGGTCGAGATCAGTTTAGGATTTGGGAGGTGTAACCGCACGAGTTTGGGCGTGCGTTTTGGGTTGGCCGGGCATGGTATGCCTTGGCCGACCGCAAAAGGAGGTAGATGGGCCCACGGTGGTCATGCTTTGGTATGGCCGGCCTTGGTTAATCCAATTTGTGACCCTCCATTAAATGCAGGAGAAGATGGACGCGCGTGATGACTCGAAACCTAATTTTGGCTTTCAAAGCGCGCGACCATGCTCTTTTGGGCGGACGGTTTTGTTGTAACCAACCACGGTTGGCTTTGACCCGATTGGCCAAGTGTGTGGCGGTCACATGGTGATTGTGTCGACATGCTCCGGGCCCTTTGAGTCTACATCTACACCCTCCATCTATACACCAAGATGGATGGTTGAGGCAGTTTTGCGGCACATGTAATATGCGCAAACCCTAATTAGGGTTTTCCGTCCATAATGCTTGGTATGGACGGTTTCTTGGCAAGCAAGGCCAATGGTCGACCATGCGGTTCGGTGGTGTGTATTCCATACACATGGGGGTGATGGAATTGATCGTGGTCATCCAATCATGCTTGTGGAGTTGGATGACTGCGATCAGAATCATATTTGGCAAGCTAAGGCCGTGTGTATTCCATACACCTTGGGGTGATGGAATTGATCCATGGTCATCAATCATGCTTGTGGAGTTGGATGACTGCGATCGAATCATATCAGGAGGCCCGATACGGTCAGTCAGGATGCTCAATCGAGCTAATATAACACAGAGAGGGCTCAATCGGGCTAATATAACACACCGAGAGGGCTCGGGCTAATATAACACACCGAGCATCGGCTGTACGGGTATTTCGTACATGGTTTCATTATAGTGCTTGGAGGTTCGTGTTACTCTATATATGAGTAACACTCGGTCGTCATGCCACGCGATAATGAGTACGGGAAATACAAGGCTGATATGAAATTCACAAGAAGGGATTGTTGCTACATGATCCATTCTTGGTGAATTAAGTGAGGGAATATCCAACACTTATAAATGGCTTTATCTTTTACAAGATGTCAGCGCATGATTTTTCTGGTTTTTTACAAATCTAACCTTGAATGAAAATCCACCATCAACAAGAAGTAATTACTGAAATTGCTCAGTATTCGTGAGATATGCCGCTGCCTCAGTTGAGAGACTACATATCTATATATATATATATATACTCTGCGAGACAGTACTCTCAGACAGAGATTCTTATAGCATGATCTTTCATGCTTCCGATAAGAGACATGAGCCTCAATATTTATCTGATTGCTGGATCAGGAATACGTATAAGTATGGGTTTACGATTTTAGCCTTTGTCGAATATCCACCATCTACATTAAGTCCCCTTCCTAGTGAGGGACATTCATGTTCCTCGGTCGACCTTTGAATGGTGATTTTCCCAGGTCACAAACAATATAAGCAATTGAACTTAGTCATTAGATAAGACCTTACGATTTTGATAAAGACGAGCAAACCACGACTTGAATGAAGATTCCGGTGGCATGATAGAGCATCGTTTAATGAGCATAAATTGGTGTTGAACCACTTTGGTTTTGATGACGGGACCTTGGTCGTTTTGGATTCTCGGGGGCCCAATAAGGAAATCCTTGTGAGATTAGGTTTTGGAAATAAGATTTGATATAAAGGGAATTAATCCCCCTTTTTTTATTTCACCTTGAACGACCACCACCTTCATCAACTCATCATCTCCTTCACGTCAACGGGATAAGAAAAAATTTTCCGGAGGCCGTGCCGTCAAATAGGGGTAATCACCGTCAGGCCAAATTGGTGGCCAGGCCAGGTATTCCGCACATTTTTTTTTATACAGAAGTTTGCTGAGTTCATGAGTTGTTCATGCTTTGATCATGTTGAAATTATATATATATATATATGTGTATATTTGAGTGTGAGTTTTGTTGAAAACCCTTATTTTTAGAAAACGTACGTTCGTTTCATCGTTAGTTTGAGAACCCATTAATAATCCCTGACCTAGTAGAGATTTTTTTTTTATGTATAGACCTGTGTCTAGTGATAAAATTTTTGTCTATGAGCTTTCATGAAGACCAAAACTCCACCTTGAAAAGATGTGAGCTTTCACAGAACCGAAATAAACCTTCGTTTCAAAGAAAGACGATTGTACGAAGGAAAATTTTTTTTTTATAAAACCATGGCCTGTTCATGGATATGTATTTTTTATGAAGTCGTGGGATATCCCACGGATTTTATTTTCATGAGCTTTACTCGTCTCAAAACATTTTTTTTTATTTACGTGAATTAATCACGTTATATATATATATATTTTTTATATATAAATATAAATCAAAATTTGATTTTTGTGTATTCTTTGTAAGTAAACAATTATTTATGATGAAATAATGTTTTAGTTTTCATAATTCCATGGTGAATTCTCACGCAGTAGAAATATTCATGATTTTATGAAAATCTGAGTTTATGCTCGTCTTTTGTACATTTGAAGAAACGAGCAAGTTTTGAAGTGTTAACTTTTGCATTACAATCACTATCGCTAGTAGAATCGTAAAAGGTAAGAGTTGAGAATTACCATTTTGTAGACGTTTGCATCTTGTATGAATGGTATACTGAAGCGAAGTATTGTGTGCACGTTACAGCTACTTTGCAAGGATGTCGATTCTCAAGTCAATGATGCTTCCAGAGATGACATGTGTGTGGACAATGATGCTTCCAGAGAAGATTCACACATAGACAATGATGCCTCTAGGGATGATTCATGCACGGATGAGACTTCCATTGGCGAAGATGAAACTCCTGGAATGAAGAACGTTCCGAACATAGAAGATGCATTCTTCATAGATCAAGGGCCTCAAAAGCGTCTCAAAACTCCAGCATTTCATCTTCTGATAAATCCCAGAGAGGTTATTCAGAAAAAATTGGTGACTCCTCAGGCAGCTATTCGGTTTTGTATCGAAAGAGGATATTTTTCTGCATCAATCATTGAATTCAAGCTTTCTCGACAGCTGATAGGTGTAGAATACACCGTATTTACTATCTAGTAGTTACGCTTTCTTTGCTATTTTTTTCTTGTGAATTATGTACTTTACGTTTGTTTTTGAGTTATTAGGTACTCTGGAGTCGCACAGAGGAAAGGAAGAAGAAATTATCCAATTTGGAGCGAAAAAGGCAAAAAGGTCAACTCGCAGACGATATTTGGCGCATGCTAGGTTGCAAAAGAGGAGTTACACTGGAAAATTAAGGCTGTCGGTCTCCCGGGCGACCGGTTCAGATCAACAAGAGATTATTGAGGTGGCCCATATCCATCGGTCGGGCGCCTAAATACTGGCTGTACTACAACCTTATCAACTAAGTCGAAGAAGAAAATCATTTTCTTCCCCAAATTCAGTCTGTTACTTCCATGAGAGACTCGAGAGCAGATTCACGTAGAGATTGAAGCCAAAAGAACAATGGATAGAAGTGAATCTGTGATATGAGTTTGTATTATCAGTCCAAAGAGAGAATCAAAGAAAATAATGGAGTTGCGATTGGTGGACTGATTGATTTATGATTCTGTGATGTTCTAGGTTTACAGGGCTTGATTAGTTCGAATCGGAAGAGATGAGGGTCAAATTATTGAGCTGAACTTCAGCTGATTTGGTGGATTGGTTTACATTGGTTTGAACCGAGTTTGTATGGATAATGTAATGGCTTGGAGCTGTGTTGGTCTCGGGCTGAGTTTGGATCAGATTCTGAAGCATGAATTAGTTGAGAGAAGTTGTTTAAGACTTGGGTCTGGCTCAGATTCAATGAAGATTGTAGGAGATGAAGATGGGTTTCTGACATTGGTTGATGTGGGTTTGTTGTTGGCTGAGAGAAGACAAGTTGGTGTTGGTACTTGGCTCTCATCTAAGACTTGTTGGGATTGTGGATGGAATTGTAGTTGTGCTGCTGATGCTATAGGCTCTGGTGGTGACTTGAACTGGAGATGGAATGAAGCCAGTGGTCTTGTTTGGCTGGAAACTGCAGGTGGAGTAGGTTTTGGTGAGATTGTTGGAGCTGATAGATGCAACAGAAGTTGAAGGTTGGTATGAGAAGAACAAGGACTAAGAAATGGTGGTTTTACGTGGAGGAATGGGTTGGCTCAATTTGCTTTTGTTGATGATGTTGCTTTGTGTATGATGAGTGAATGCAGTCCCGGGAGATAATGGAGGCGCAGCCTTGTGAAAGTGATAAGAAGACCAGGTCATGGTGAAAATGAAGACTAAGTTATAGTGCTGTGGGTCTTGTGAATGGCAAGAGATAGCTCATATTTGAGCCACAGTGGATGGCTGCAGCTGATGGTTGGCTAGTGTTAGTCCGGGTGTGTGGTGCTGTTGAGCTCAGGCATTGGCAGATGGAGCTGAGCTGCAGTTGCTGTGTGTTACTCATCAGATGGGGTTATGTGCTACTGGAGTGGTGTCAAGCTACATGAAAAGCTGGTGCTACAAAAGCACCAGCTGAGCCAGGTAATAGCAGTATGTGCTGTTGGTCTTGAGAAGTTGCAGGTGGAGCTGGTGTTGGATTGCTAGAGCTGAGAGGCAGGCTGGAATTGAACTAAGACATGAAGTTTGTGTTGCTGCTTCTAGCTGTTGCTGCTGCAATGGCAGAAGAATTTATGGCCTGAGCACATATGCTGCTGTGAGATTGGAGCTGCAGGTTACAAGAAAAGGATACTAATGAGCTGTAGCTGATGAAAACTGTGTCAGGTGGAATTGCAAGCTGCTGTGAGACTGGGCTGAAGAATAGGGGATGCTGATAAGCTTACAAAGCAGTGTGTTTAGTGCACTTGGTTTGGTTGCAGGGAATGGAATGTAAGCTGAAGCTGAGAATTATTGCAGCTGCAATTGGGTATGAGATTTATGCATTGAGATGTTGCAGCTGTGAGATTGATTGCAGGTGCTGGTGCCAAAGACTAACTCAGGAAGAAATTGTGAGTGATGAAGAGAATGAGTTTGTGGTTGCCATTGTGACTTGAGCTGTGTAGATGATGCATGTGAGATTGAGATAGAGCAGATGGGTTCCTATGGTGGTGGCATTGAGATGCTGATGATAAGTGAATGAAAGCAGAAAAGGGATGAATGGATCTGTGAAAGAAGAGGTGATGTTTTGGAGATGAGTTGCAGGGCAGGATATTACAAACATGGTGCATTACAGGATATGCACTGAGGTTACAGAGAAGTTACAGCCATCTTGGCTGAAGTGCAATGATTGCACTGCAGAGATCAGGCCTGGCAAGTTGGCCTGGCAAAATGGCTTTGGCCTGACAACCAGTTAGCTCACCAGAATCAGCCCTGACTCACTCTAACTCAGACCTGACTGGTTCTGACTCATGAACCTGACTCGGTTTGACTCGGCCCGACTGAGCTGACCCGTTGACCCGACCGTTTCGACCCGTTGACCCGGTGACCGGGCGGACTTTGCCGGTCACCGGAACCGATTTCCGGCGACTTTTCCGGCCGTTTTCCGGCCACAATACCAGTTTTCCGACGACGCTTTTTGGGTCATATTTTCTACATGGGTTTCTCATTCTTATGGGCTTGGTGGATTTTCATATAATGGACTTTGAAGACTAGACCTAATTTTAGAAGTTGGAGAAAAGCTATAAAGGGAAGGTCTTCTACAACTTATATGATATCTTATTCTTGGAACTTGGGAGGAACTAGTTTTGGTTGCACAACTAGGGTTTGCTTTTGTTTATCTTCTTCCTTATTCCATTGATATTTTTGTGATGAACTCCATAGCTATGAGTAGCTAAATTCTCTATTATTGGTTAATGATGTAGTCCTATTTCTAAAACTTGTGTTTGCTTTATGTATTATATAGTTTTCTCTCTCGATTATCGTTCAATTCTCTACTGTTTTTATGATCACATGATTGAAGTATTGTGATAGGATTATGATGTTTGATTAGTTAAGTGGCCAATTAATTGAACTTGCATCTTAGTCCATAGCTATTTTAGGGTTTTTCATCGAGCGATAACCTTGAATACAAGTAGCATGATATGTTTACGGTTTGTAGTGATACACTCTCGTAATCATATGTAGAGTTTGACCATTGTCCGAATTGTTATGTGCAACGCATGACAATTGCATTGATTAGCCTATTTCTGAAACTTAATGCTCCTAGGAATTGAACTTGATTAGCGCAAGGCGTTAGGTTATTCTTTAGGTAGAATTCACATACAAACCCTAATGTGTGTGTTGATGAACTTAGGAAATTAATAGATTATCTTGCTCTCTTGATTCTCTAGGCTTTTGATAACACAAGAGATTAAATCGTAATTCTAATCGTATATGCAAGCACATTTCTAAGATTGAAGATGAATTCCTTGACCAATATCTTTCTCCATTGATTACTTTCTACAATTTACTTTGCTTTTAATTTGTTTTTATTGCTTAAATAGAAATAAGAAATCCCCCTAATTGGTTACTTTAAGAAATTGATTACGAAATAACTACAATCGCCTCTCTGTGGATACGAACTCTTTCTTATCATATACTTTAGGAAAGTGAAATTATTTTTGACGACATCTGACGCGATCAAATTTTGGCGCCCGGGAGGCATACGGCTAGTTATTAAGTTTTTAGTTTCTTTTTACAATTTTTGCTTTTATCTTTGCTTTTTGTTTCTTGTCTTGTTTCTCACTTGTTTGCGAGAATTGTTTTCAGGTATCAATCTCTGGCTTCTAAGGATTGGAATTATCCAAGGTGCGGGATAGCTACTCGACGCGGCACAATACTCCAACCAAGTCAAGACACAACGGACGAGCACGAGTTAGAAGTAGGAGAAGAGATTTTCCGACAAGAAGAAGAAGGAAAAGAGGTTCCATTCGTAGACGAACCACAAGAAGAAGAAGAAGCTATGGGTGATGCAAATCGTTCACTCAAGGATTTGGCTTCTCATAGGCTTGATACACAACGGGGTGTATTCAAAGCGAACTCTACTTTTGAGATAAAGCCAGGTTGCTTAGAGAATTACCAAAATTCCATGGCATCGTGAATGAAGATCCAAACAAACATCTTTTGGACTTCCACACAATTGTCACGGCTATGCTTCCGACAAATGTTGAGGCGGATGGTGCAATGTTGAAGGTTTTCCGTTTCTCTTTAATGGATAGTGCTAAGGATTGGTTGTACTATTTACCTCCAGGAAGTGTCACAACATGGAATGGGTTGAAGAAACTCTTTTTGGAGAGATATTTTCCTGCATCCAAGGCTACTCAAATTCGCAAGGAGATTTGTGGGATGAAGCAAAACGTGGGAGAATCCTTATATGAATGTTGGGAACGATACAAGAGATTGGTTGGAAAGTCTTGTCCTCACCACCAATTCAGTGACGCTATGATTATCCAATATTTCTATGAGGGACTCCAATCAAGTGATAGGAATCTCCTCAACGCTGCGGGTGGTGGTGCACTAGTTAACAAGACGGTGGCACAAGCTAGAGAGTTGATTGAAAACATGGCGGAACTCACAACAATTCTTGAGCCGTGGGTCGGATGTGATTCTAAGAAGGGTGAGTGAGGTGAGCGAGGTTGAGGAACTTCGTCAACAAATGGGTAACATGAACGCAATGCTTCAACAAGTTGCAGCCGCGGTGATACCAAGTTCCACTCAAGCTTATGAAGACGAGCAAGCTAATGCGATCTTCCCAAATCAACAAAGACGGTATGATCCCTACTCCAACACTTACAATCCGGGATGGAGAGATCACCCCAATTTTAGCTATGCCAATAAGCAAGGAGCGACTCAACAATCTAGTTTCAACAACCCGAGTGGATTTCAACCTCAACAACAACAATTCCAACCGAGGCAACAATTTCAACAACAACAACAACCTCAAATGGGGTCCAATATGGAAGAGTTGCTAAAATCTTTTATGCAAAGAACAGAGAGTTCGGTTAAGGAGTTGCAAACTCAAGTTGGTTCTATGGCTATGGAGTTGAATCAATTGAAGGCACAAAATGGTGGGAAACTCCCTTCTCAACCTATAAACCCAAAAGAGGGTGTTAATGCAATTACATTGAGAAGTGGTACACAACTTGTGCAACCCGAAGTAGCTGATTCGGGCACGGTAGAAACGCCAAAGGAACCTGTTTTGGAGGAGAAAACCGAGGATTCTCCCCAAACTTCTGAGGTACCTATTTCTAACTCTAAAACTCCGGTTTCTACTTATGTTCCTCCTCTACCTTTCCCTCGCAGATTTGCAAATTCCAAGAAGGCGGAACTAGAAAAGGAGATTTTAGACGTTCTAAATAAGATCCATGTGAACATACCACTCATAGATGCAATCAAGCAAGTTCCAAAGGATGCAAAGGTGTTGAAGGACTTGTGTACCAATAAGCAAAGGCTCAAAGGTAATGAAGTGCTTAGTGTGGGGGAGAATGCTTCGGCAATCTTAAAACACAAACTCCCACTTAAGTGCAAGGATCCCGGTAGCTTTGACATTCCCGTCACAATTGGTAACACTAAATTTAACAAAGCTATGTTGGACTTAGGTGCTTCCGTTAATGTCATGCCTGCGTCTATGTATAATTCACTTGATCTTGGTCCTCTTAAAAAGGCTGGAATTGTGTTGCAATTAGCCGATCGTTCTAATGTCTACCCAATGGGTATTGTTGAGGATGTTCTTGTGCAGGTTAATCAACTTGTATTTCCAACGGACTTTTGCGTGTTAGAGATGGATAAAGGTTCACCGGACTCGTCTCTTCCATTGCTACTTGGGCGTCCCTTCATGAAAACGGCGAAAACCATTATTGATGTTGACAAGGGAACGCTAACTATGGAGTTTGATGGAGAAATAATACGTTTCAACATTTTCGAGATGATGAGATATCCTAGCGATGTCCACTCTTGTTTCTCCATTGATGTGATGGACACATTGGCGCAACAAATGTTTGAGTTGAATGGTGTTGATACTTTGGAAACCGTGCTCACTACACCTATTGACAATGGTTATGCATATAGTGATGAGATTAAAGAAACCATTGGTTCTCTTGACTCATTACCGGAAAAATCAGCAATTAAGAATATTTCATATGCTTCTTTACCTTGCAATAATGAGAAACTTGTGCCATCTATTGTTAAATCTCCAAGTTTAGAATTGAAACCTCTTCCAAGTCACTTAAAGTACTTGTACTTGGGTGACAATGAAGATTTACCCGTGATTGTTTCTAACGAGCTTAATGAATTACGAGGAGCAAAAACTTCTAAGGGTGCTAAGGACGTACAAGACGGCCATAGGATGGACAATTGCCGATATCAAGGGTATTAGCCTGCCGTTTGTATGCATATGATCCGTGTGGAGGATGATTCAAAGCCTACAAAGGGAAGCGCAACGTCGTTTGAATCCTCCCATGATGGAAGTTGTGAAAAGGAGATACTCAAGCTTTTGGATGTGGGAGTTATCTACCCCATATCCGATAGCAAGTGGGTAAGCCCCGGTACAAGTGGTACCAAAGAAATCGGGAGTAACGGTGGTGGAGAATGATAAGAATGAACTTGTCCCAACTCGTGTGCAAACCGGTTGGAGGGTTTGTATTGATTATAGAAAATTGAATGCCACCACTAGAAAAGATCACTTTCCTTTACCTTTTATTGATCAAATGCTTGAACGTTTAGTTGGACACTCTTATTATTGCTTTCTTGATGGCTATTCGAGGTTATAATCAGATTGTGATAGCGCCGGAGGACCAAGAGAAAACCACTTTCACTTGTCCTTTCGGTACTTTTTCTTATAGAAGGATGCCTTTTGGCTTGTGCAATGCTCCGGCTACCTTTCAAAGGTGTATGGTAAGTATCTTTTCGGAATATGTTGAAAACATAATCGAAGTGTTCATGGACGACTTTAGTGTCTTTGGTGATTCATTTGACCTTTGCTTGAACAATTTGTCTCTAATCCTTGAACGATGTGTTGAAACAAATCTTGTGCTTAATTGGGAGAAGTGCCATTTCATGGTAACTCATGGCATAGTTTTAGGCCATATAATATCTTCTAAAGGTTTGGAAGTCGATAAATCTAAGATAGACCTTATTCGTGCTCTAACCCCTCCCACTACGGTGAGGGAGATACGCTCTTTTCTTGGTCATGCAGGTTTTTATCGTAGATTCATCAAGGACTTTTCCAAGATAGCATCACCACTTTGTAACTTATTGCAAAAAGATGTGGTTTTTAACTTTGATGAGAAATGTATGGCGGCATTCAATCGTTTGAAAGAACTTTTGATTTCAGCCCCTATCATTAAACCACCGGATTGGAGTAAGCCGTTTGAACTCATGTGTGATGCTAGTGATTACGCGGTTGGTGCGGTGCTTGGGCAGCGTGTGGGGAAGATACCTCATGCCATTTATTATGCTTCTAGAACGTTAAATGAGGCCCAACAAAACTACACAACCACTGAAAAAGAGTTATTAGCTATTGTTTTTGCTTTAGAAAAGTTTCGCTCTTATCTAATTGGTACAAAAGTTGTTGTCTTTTCTGATCATGCAGCACTTAGATACCTGCTTACAAAGAAAGAGGCGAAACCGAGGCTCATACGATGGATATTACTCTTGCAAGAGTTTGATCTTGAAATCAAAGACAAGAAAGGAATTGAGAACACCGTTGCGGATCACTTGAGCCGACTTGCTGTGGACAAGGAGACTATCCCGTTGCGTGAGAGTTTCCCGGATGAGCAACTATTCTCAATTGCCTTTGGAGAACCATGGTACGCTGATATTGTTAATTACTTAGTGTCTAAACAAATCCCAAAGAACTTGTCTCGTGCTGAGAGGGACAAACTTAAGAAGTTAGGAAACCAAGACATATGGGATGATCCATACTTATGGAAGCATTGTAGTGACCAAGTAATACGTAGGTGTGTTCCCGAAATTGAATTTAACTCTATCTTGTCTTTTTGCCACTCATATGCTTGTGGAGGACACTTTGGGAGCAAGAGAACCGCTCTCAAGGTATTAGAATATGGTTTCTTTTGGCCAACTTTGTTTAAGGATGCACACGCATTTTGTATCACATGTGATAGGTGCCAAAGAACCGGCAATCTAGGTGCTCGAAATCAAATGCCGCAAACTATTATTCAATTTGTGGAGGTTTTTGATGTATGGGGAATTGATTTTATGGGCCCTTTTGTCAATTCTAATGGGAATTATTATATCTTGCTTGCTGTGGATTATGTCTCGAAATGGGTGGAAGCTAAGGCCGCCCCAACTAATGATTCTAAAGTTGTTTCAGATTTTGTGCAAGCTAATATATTTGCAAGGTTTGGTATTCCAAGGGCTATAATTAGCGATGGAGGTTCCCACTTCAAAAACAGGTTCTTGCAAAGCTTGTTAAGGAAGTATAATGTGTCGCATAGGATTGCAACTCCTTACCATCCGCAAACAAATGGACAAGCCGAAGTTTCCAACCGAGAGGTGAAATCCATTCTTGAAAAGACGGTGAATCCTACAAGGAAGGATTGGAGCATGCGACTCAACGATGCTTTGTGGGCGTATAGAACCGCATATAAAACACCTATTGGGATGTCTCCTTTTAGGCTTGTTTATGGTAAACCTTGTCACTTACCCGTGGAAATTGAGCATAAGGCGTTTTGGGCTATTAAGCAATGCAACATGGAGTTGGATGGTGCTGGAAAGCAAAGGAAATTACAACTTCAAGAGTTAGAGGAGATTCGTAATGATGCATTCGAAAGCTCACGGATTTACAAGGAAAAGACGGAAGCTTTTCATGATAATATGATTTCTAAGAAACAATTTTGCATTGGGCAGAAAGTGCTTTTGTTTAATTCTCGTTTGCAACTATTTCCGGGTAAATTAAGGTCACGTTGGATTGGACCTTTTATTGTGACTAATGTGTTTTCTCATGGTGCAGTGGAAATTCGTAGTTTAGCTACAGGTAATGAACTTAAAGTGAATGTGCACCGGTTGAAACCATATTATGAGAACTTCTCTTCGGATGTCGTGGAAGGAGTTAATCTTGTGGAAGTACTCCCTCTGGAGGAGTCATAGAAAGCAAGGAGATAGTCGGGCTGACGACTTTAAACCAAGCGCTAAATGGGAGGCAACCCATCGGTTTTGTATCTCTTATCTTTTATTTTCTTTTCTTGTCATGCTTTTACTTTTTCTGATTTTTTGTCACTTTTCTGTTAGGATTTCCCACATTGACTTTCTTTGGAAGATTCAATTACATTGAGGACAATGTAAAGTTTAAGTGTGGGGGAGTGGTTTATGTTGTAAATTTTTGCATTTTTTCAACTTTTTTGTGAATTAGTGAATAAGAAAACTCCAACTTGTAGTTAGTTTAGAGTCACATAGTATACATGTCGCTAAGATTACATCGAGAATCTCATACTAGTGACTGAACTTAGAGATGACAGAGAACATGATCGGGTTTCTTACTTGTATGAGAGTTAAAGTTGGATTTAACCATGCCAGTGGCAAATAAGGTGCAGATGAATTCGGTATTAGAAACAAGTGATCCCCTATAGTGGAGACTACCCAAGTTACATAATGTGAGGCACCAACCTTCAATTCTTTGTACCTGTCTAAATATGTGCTTTTAGAGTGTGTGTCACCGTACGTAAATTCCGGGCAGAATGGTGAGCTGTCCAACTTCCCACCATAGAAGCACTATTTTGATCTCTTGAGTGCTATTTTTATCAACCATGTTGGTGACATCGAATTGCTAACTTACATACCACTTGTGATCTTGTTCGCAGTTAGCACCATCCACCTTATCTCTCTCTACACCAACAGGTCCATAGAAACACCATCATCATCAACAAGAAGAGCATCACAAATTCGAAGGAAAGTTGAACACGTTCGAGGTTTACAAGCAACAGTACAGAAATGGGCAGATTTCAGATTTGAGTAAAGCAACAAAACAAGGGGCAGAATTTTTATAAGTTGAAGACTATTGTACAAGAGTGAAAATTATCAAAGATGAGAGTTCGAGAAGTTTATGATATCAAGACATAAAAGTTGTGAAGAATCAAGCGGTAAAGTACTTACACCATGGCCTTTGTATTTTATTTTGTATTTATTTTTCTCTTGTCTCAAAAAAAAAAAAAAAAAAATTATATTTTGGGTTTGTATAGTTTGTTTTTATTTTTGTATTCTTTCAATAAAGCCAATGGAAAGAAGGAATATTTATAATGAAGTTTCAAGCAACAAGGAATTTGAGGGAAAGAATCACATTGTCGAGATTCTTCGAAGTTCAAGAGTTATCATCAAGAGTTGAAGACCGAAGACGAAGATGAAGACTTTATTTTTTATTATAGAAGACCGAAGACGTTTCTATGGATGCTGTGAGAGTGGTGCTAGCTGCACGCCGAACGGATACGAGGTAAGTAAGCATATTCCCACCTTCGTTAAATGGTTGATTTCCTTTCGAAGAGATCGTCAGAAAAATTGGGTTTTCAAAAAATATATAAAAGATGTGGGTTTTCAAAACATTCGGAGGGTTTGCCTTCCTACCATTCAACGTGTCGCAGGATTCTCTCTTCATTCCTACCTGGACACATGTGTGACCCATAAAAAGTTGTTTATTATTGAGAGCAATATCATAAAACCCTTTCTTGTGAGGCGAGTCGAGACTTTTGATCACTCCGAACCCGAATTTTAGTCGAGAAGGGATGGTTATTTCTCTCTCAACTTTTAAGAATGAGATTGTGTTCATTTATGTGTCTAACTTCTTATGACTAGTGTGCAGAATCTCTATGTATTCTTAGCGCGTTGGATACTATCATTACGGAGAACTAGTAAGTTGGAAAAATAGGTTTTGTGGGTAAATCTCTAGTAAACCCTCACGAGACTAAAACTCGTCCACTAGGGACACCTAGGGGTTTAAAGGCTTGTTATTTATGCTAAAAGTGACCGTAGCCTCGACGACACGGAGTTGTTGTATTTTATTGTTTTGTTTGATTTGCTCGAGGACTAGCAAAGTCTAAGTGTGGGGGAATCTGATAGGTGTAGAATACACCGTATTTACTATCTAGTAGTTACGCTTTCTTTGCTATTTTTTTCTTGTGAATTATGTACTTTACGTTTGTTTTTGAGTTATTAGGTACTCTGGAGTCGCACAGAGGAAAGGAAGAATAAATTATCCAATTTGGAGCGAAAAAGGCAAAAAGGTCAACTCGCAGACGATATTTGGCGCATGTTAGGTTGCAAAAGAGGAGTTACGCTGGAAATTAAGCTTGTCGGTCTCCCGAATCGATAGTTGGATCAACAAGAGATTATTGAGGTGGCCCATATCCATCGGTCGGGCGCCTAAATACGGCTGTACTACAACCTTATCAACTAAGTCGAAGAAGAAAATCATTTTCTTCCCCAAATTCAGTCTGTTACTTCCATAAGAGACTCGAGAGCAGATTCACGTAGAGATTGAAGCCAAAAGAACAATGGATAGAAGTGAATCTGTGATATGAGTTTGTATTATCAGTCCAGAGAGAGAATCAAAGAAAATAATGGAGTTGCGATTGGTGGACTGATTGATTTATGATTTTGTGATGTTCTAGGTTTACAGGGCTTGATTAGTTCGAATCGGAAGAGATGAGGGTCAAATTATTGAGCTAAACTTCAGCTGATTTGGTGGATTGGTTTACGTTGGTTTGAACCGAGTTTGTATGGATAATGTAATGGCTTGGAGCTGTGTTGGTCTCGGGCTGAGTTTGGATCAGATTCTGAAGCATGAATTAGTTGAGAGAAGTTGTTTAAGACTTGGGTCTGGCTCAGATTCAATGAAGATTGTAGGAGATGAAGATGGGTTTCTGACATTGGTTGATGTGGGTTTGTTGTTGGCTGAGAGAAGACAAGTTGGTGTTGGTACTTGGCTCTCATCTAAGACTTGTTGGGATTGTGGATGGAATTGTAGTTGTGCTGCTGATGCTATAGGCTCTGGTGGTGACTTGAACTGGAGATGGAATGAAGCCAGTGGTCTTGTTTGGCTGGAAACTGCAGGTGGATTAGGTTTTGGTGAGATTATTGGAGCTGATAGATGCAACAGAAGTTGAAGGTTGGTATGAGAAGAACAAGGACTAAGAAATGGTGGTTTCTGTGGAGGAATGGGTTGGCTCAGCTGCTTTTGTTGATGATGTTGCTGTGTATGATGAGCTGAATTGCAGTCCAGGGAGATAATGGAGCTGGCACTGTGAAAGTGATAAGAAGACCAGGTCATGGTGAAAATGAAGACTAAGTTATAGTGCTGTGGGTCTTGTGAATGGCAGGAGATAGCTCATATTTGAGCCACAGTGGATGGCTGCAGCTGATGGTTGGCTAGTGTTAGTCCGGGTGTGTGGTGCTGTTGAGCTCAGGCATTGGCAGATGGAGCTGAGCTGCAGTTGCTGTGTGTTACTCATCAGATGGGGTTATGTGCTACTGGAGTGGTGTCAAGCTACATGAAAAGCTGGTGCTACAAAAGCACCAGCTGAGCCAGGTAATAGCAGTATGTGCTGTTGGTCTTGAGAAGTTGCAGGTGGAGCTGGTGTTGGATTGCTAGAGCTGAGAGACAGGCTGGAATTGAGCTAAGACAGGAAGTTTGTGTTGCTGCTTCTAGATGTTGCTGCTGGAATGGCAGAAGAATTTATGGCCTGAGCACATATGCTGCTGTGAGATTGGAGCTGCAGGTTACAAGAAAAGGATACTAATGAGCTGTAGCTGATGAAAACTGTGTCAGGTGGAATTGCAAGCTGCTGTGAGACCGGGCTGAAGAATAGGGGATGCTGATAAGCTTACAGAGTAGTGTGTTTAGTGCACTTGGTTTGGTTGCAGGGAATGGAATGTAAGTCAAGTCGAGAATTATTGGTACTGCAATTGGGTATGAGATTTATGCATTGAGATGTTGCAATTTGTGAGATTGATTGCGGTCTTGGTGCCAAAGACTAACTCGGGAAGAAATTGTGAGTGATGAAGAGAATGAGTTTGTGGTTGCCATTGTGACTTGAAAGTGTAGATGATGCATGTGAGATTGAGATAGAGCAGATGGGTTCCTATGGTGGTGGCATTGAGATGATGATGATAAGAGAATGAAAGCAGAAAAGGTATGAATGGATCTGTGAAAGAAGAGGTGATGTTTTGGAGCTGAGTTGCAGGGCAGGATATTACAAACATGGTGCATTACAGGATATGCACTGAGGTTACAGAGAAGTTCTGACCATCTTGGTCAAGTGCAATGATTGCACTCCGCAGAGATCGAGCCTGGCAAGTTGGCCGGCAAAATGGCTTTGGCCTGACAACCAGTTAGCTCACCAGAATCAGCCCTGACTCACTCTAACTCAGACCTGACTGGTTCTGACTCATGAACCCGACTCGGTTTGACTCGGCCCGACTGAGCTGACCCGTTGACCCGACCGTTTCGACCCGTTGACCCGGTGACCGGGCGGACTTTGCCGGTCACCGGAACCGATTTCCGGCGACTTTTCCGACGACGATTTTTGGGTCATATTTTCTACATGGGTTTCTCATTCTTATGGGCTTGGTGGATTTTCATCTAATGGACTTTGAAGACTAGACCTAATTTTAGAAGTTGGAGAAAAGCTATAAAGGGAAGGTCTTCTACAACTTATATGATATCTTATTCTTGGAACTTGGGAGAGCCGTTTTTGGTTGCACAACTAGGGTTTGCTTTTGTTTATCTTCTTCCTTATTCCATTGATATTTTTGTGATGAACTCCATAGCTATGAGTAGCTAAATTCTCTATTATTGGTTAAGGATGTAGTCCTATTTCTAAAACTTGTGTTTGCTTTATGTATTAGTTTTCTCTCTCGATTATCGTTCAATTCTCTACTGTTTTTATGATCACATGATTGAAGTATTGTGATAGGATTATGATGTTTGATTAGTTAAGTGGCCAATTAATTGAACTTGCATCTTAGTCCATAGCTATTTTAGGGTTTTTCATCGAGCGATAACCTTGAATACAAGTAGCATGATATGTTTACGGTTTGTAGTGATACACTCTCGTAATCATATGTAGAGTTTGACCATTGTCCGAATTGTTATGTGCAACGCATGACAATTGCATTGATTAGCCTATTTCTGAACTTAATGCTCCTAGGAATTGAACTTGATTAGCGCAAGGCGTTAGGTTATTCTTTAGGTAGAATTCACATACGCAGCCCTAATGTGTGTGTTGATGAACTTAGGAAATTAATAGATTATCTTGCTCTCTTGATTCTCTAGGCTTTTGATAACATAAGAGATTAAATCGTAATTCTAATCGTATATGCAAGCACATGTCTAAGATTGAAGATGAATTCCTTGACCAATATCTTTCTCCATTGATTACTTTCTACAATTTACTTTGCTTTTAATTTGTTTTTATTGCTTAAATAGAAATAAGAAATCCCCCCAATTGGTTACTTTAAGAAATTGATTACGAAATAACTACAATCGCCTCTCTGTGGATACGAACTCTTTCTTATCATATACTTTAGGAAAGTGAAATTATTTTTGACGCATACGACAACGATCAACAGCCCTTGGAAAAGTTTTCTGGATGGGCGAGGTACATGCTGGGTTTTCCTCGTGTTCGAGCTAAGTTGCATGACACACGAGTAATACGGGCTATTCAAGCTTCTGGAGATTTATTCATTTTTCATGATGCGCGAGGTATTGTAGCTTTACTTGATCGATGGTGTATTCCAACTCACTATTTCATATGCAGATGAGGAGAGTTTACCATTACTTTAGAAGATGTAGTTGCTTTGTTGCATCTTCCAATCACGGGCAATCTTCCTGAAAATCTTTCTTCACCAAAGGAAGTTGCAATCTATAACATCTTGACAACCACAATGGAGGAGATTAATAAAGCATCTGGCAGCAAAGGTTGTTATACTCATTGGTTAATACACTGGTGGCCAATAGATACTCCTCTGGAGTGGCTTGTTGACGGTACGTTATCTATTGCTGCTTTCTTGTGTTTATGGCTGTCCAGAGACATATTTGAAGATCTTTGGAAACTTGTTGAAGCCGTTCGTGATTCCTTTTGCGATTAAGATGGCTCAGGGCGAGCAACTCCCAATAGGTAGCTTGTTCCTGGGTTTTTTGTATTCTAACTTGGACTCCTTGATCATGGACTCTAGTGTCTTGAACGGTTTTATGAAGATTGAATGTTACGCTAATACAATGTTTCTTCAAGCTTTGATGTGGGAGCACTTCAAGAATTATGCACCTATTCCACGTACCATTTTGCAAGGATTGAATACTGATGCTGGTCATGTTTTCTCTGAGAAAATTAATGTCAGGATCATGCGCTGGTCTACAAAGCAACCTCGACTGAAGACTCGCTTTGTTGATGTTCTGGATTGTGAATCTGAATTCAACTTCCGCCCATGGGTATTAGTTCCCCCTTACATCTCTCAGTTGAGAACTTTTAATGATGAAGAGAGCATGACTTTGAAATCTGATGCTGATTTGGACGACGGTGAGAGAGCTTTTATGCTAAGTTGTACTCCCGGTTACCTAATATCTATAATGCATGGTGAATTCTCAGTGGAAGAATACAATATTGATAGGGCGGCTCGGCAAATGGGTATGGATCAGTGTGTTCCGACTTTGCGAAGAAGAAAACCTTCAGTTGATCAGCTTATGACCCGTATGGACCGCACACATGTGGAAGGAAGCAAATTCTGGTTCCCCAGCTCTGAAAGAGTTTCATATGTAACTCCGGGTTACATAGACTTTTGGGATGAACAACTCAAGCGCTTATCTGATTTTGTAAGAGTTAATCAACCCTTAGTGAAGGAGCCCCCTTCTCCTGAGATGATTGCTACTCGACCAAGATTGAAGCATTTCCACAGTAGTGACAAACGGAAAACATCTCCGGGATGTTCATAAGTAAGTATTTTACAAAGTCTTCATAAGATTATGATGATTGTATTTTGATTATTGCATCAAAATTTTCTTTTCCACAGGGCGGTCGTAATGTAAGACCACGAATTGATGTAAACCTCTCAGAAGCCGAAGCGACTGCTCATGGCGGAGAAAGCAGGAGTAAGAATTATAAGATGTTACCTAACACCATAAAGTCCCCAGTGACTTGTTTGGTGAGTTTATCGATATCTCTTTTGTCATGAATTCTTTTCATCCATGTAATTAGGATCTTGAAAACGACTTTTGCTATTCCGTTGCATAATTTCACTCCATCAAGTATTGACGGTCTTCAGTTCTCTGCTGCTGGGCAGACGACTTCCGACTTGATTGAAGAAGAAGAGGACGTAAGTATTTCCTCGTACATTCAATTATGATGTTTTGTAAACAAAATGATAATTATTTAAGGGTACTTCCAGGAGGATGTTTCCATGGAGGTGGAAATCCCTCATGATGCTCGTTCGGAGAATAGTGATAAAGGAGATTCCCAAAGCTCGAAATCGGATAATGGTGTTGTTGATGCTGACGCGGGCAATTCTGGTTCTTTGAACGCTTCAGAGGCTACCCAAGTAGGTGTTTCTCTTGTATTTTATTCATAGAGGCATAATATTGTTGATCCACGAGTGAATAAATGAGAATGTATATGAATTTATGAAAAGTTTTGCCGAAAACACGTCACCAGAAAATTCAGAACTCAGCCTCTTAGCAAAAGTGCCATAAAATCTTCGCCCGATGTCAGATTTTCATGATCCGCATATGTATCTTTATGCCCAGGAAATTTCCAAGCTTTAGAGAAGAAGATTTTTGAGTTTTGAGCATGTTTAGGAGTCGAAATCGACGAAACAGTAAACATCCAGGATTCTTTTAGGAGATTTTCAGCTGTCATGTAGTCCAGAGTTTCGACCATAACTTTTTGCTCGTTCATCCGATTGCTATGAAATTTTGATATGTTGTAGATAACATCCATACGAAGAGAATGGTATAAAACCCAACCATTTATTCTTCACCAATTGCTCCCAGTTCACCGTTTTGTACAGGGGAGTGTAAAATCTTCTCAGGCGGGCTTGTTGTAAAACGTGTCTTTGTGACTTTCACGTTAGTTGTTGACATCTAACATGTAGAATGAAGAACCTTGATGATGCTAGACCATTTATATGCTGTATTTTATGATTTATTTTGATTTCATGCTTGGATGATCCTAATCTCATGTAATCTTCGTATTAGGTACAAAATACTGAAGTTGAGAATGAAGGAATCAATAATGATGAAACGAGCAACCCTGGGGTTATTGATAAAGAAGCAACTATCTCTGCACTTCAAGGCCATGAGAATGTTGTTGCTGAAGCAATTAAGGGGATCGAGACCTCGATTGTTGTTGCTTCAGTGATAAAAGAAACTGAGCCGCAAATAAAAAAGACTGAGGAAACTGTTGTTGTAGAGATTGCTCCAGTGATTGAAAACCGTATAGTGGTGCATGAATACCCAAGTGCAGGAGTTGCTTTTGATCCTCCATTTGATGCATCACTCCTATACCACGAACTAGTTGGTGGATTCGGCGTTCCCATTGGATATGCCAACTTGTACGAGAAAATATGGAAGAAATTTGGTCACATCGTCGTTACTAGAGACCCAAAGCGTGCTTATTCCTTAACCATGCAAGTAAGTGTTATCTTGCGTGTTGTAAGTGATATATGCACTATAGCTAGAAATGATGTGACTCCAGATGTACTCTTTGATTGGGAGTTCAACTTGGAGAATTCTGAGAGACTTGGCTTCAATGTGAAGTGGCTTCGTAAGAGGATGAATGCTATTAAGGACTCATGTGAGAATAACATACCCTTTCCCAATGATGCTGTGATGGAAAAGGAAGACAAGATTGCCAGGCTAACTGAAGAGTTGAACATGGAGAAAGCGGCCTTACAAGTCTTGAAGGATGCAGAGGAACAAAAATCTTTCTTTGATGATTTTCTATGATTTCCTTTCATAATCTCTTGAACTTCTGAACTTTTGAGAGATGTGAGGTTTTATTTTTTGGTTTTAATTGGTTTTGGATCGGTAGATGATTGAGGATTTTCTTTGGGTTTGATGGAGATTTTCTTTAAGTAAATTGAATTTTGATAAATTGCTGAATTTAAATTACTGAATGCAAGTATTGCAAACATTTTGGAGGAATTGAAATACAATGAAAGAAAACTCTAAATGCCAAATATTTTAGGTGTTCGTGCCATGAACATCCAACACCTCGAATATCCAAAACCTTAAACATCAAAGGCCTTGAGCCAATTCTCATGTATCACGGCCACGCTTTCCTTGTTATCCATGTTGATCAGTTTGTAGTATCCACCGACAACAGACTTAGAGACCATGTAGGGCCCTTCCCAGTTGGAATTCTTTGCAGAATGGGAATTACGTTTAGTTGCTTTGAGAACCAAATCTCCTTCCTGGAATTTGTTAGACTTGATCATTCGTGCCCTGAATATTTTCTCTGGTTTGGAATTCTTCGTGCAGTGGAGTTCCATGGCTGTGGTATGTATGGACACTCATGCGAGAGGAGAGTATTTGAGGTATTGTTTATCATGCTTGTCTATGTCTTGACAATAAACTTTTTGATGATATGCTCGGTTTGAAGAAGCTCGAACTTAACCATTTGGTGAAATATTGCTTTGGGCGAGGTTATCCATTCATAGCATTTTGCAATTGCTAAGTTGTTGGTGGAGTAAAGTCCTCGGATCAAATAAGCATATTTGAAAACCGATGATATAGACACATGAGGAGGAATAAGACTTGCTCGAGTGCGAAACCTTCGATGAAAGCATTTGCATCTTCTTCGAGGTTTTTGTGTTAGCTCTGCTAGGGCTCGACCTCCTTCAAATACTCGAATGGTGAAGTATCTTCTTTTTCTTCTTAGAATCGAGGTTTCTTCAATAGAGAAATGTGCAACTGAAGGTGTTGGTGTTACCTTTCCAGTGTGAATCCATGTTCGTCCAAGAATCATATCATATCCTGGATCTTCTCGAATTATGAAAAATTTATTTTCTGTCCAGGCTGAGTTTATGTTCACCTTGAGAGTGATGTGGCCATAAGCGTCTCTGGGTGTTCCTTCATGATCTGTGATTGTTACTGGAGCATGAATGGCTTCTTGTCGTGTGATACCAGCAGCTCTGAGAGTTTTCAGAGGGATAACATTGACAACGGTTCCGACATCAATCAATGCTCGTTTGAACTCATTTCCCTTGAGATGGACTGTGGTGAGAAGTCCCCAGTCGTACATTTCTTCTTCTGTTGTTGAGGGTGGCTCAGGAAATGCTTCTTGAATCAATAGGCGCTTTCCTGACACGATGTGATTCAGTGCGGTGAACATGTCTCCTCTTTGAGCCTTTGATAAGTATAACAACTCGTAGACATGTTCGATTAAAGATTGAACCGCTTCTTTGACAAGTGGTTCGAGAAAGAGTGAAAGTTCCGACTGGAGAGGGTCTCTGTGCACTCCTTCGGTCCCTGGGTTTGAGTTCTCCTGATTCGAACTTCTCTTTAAATATGCGCTTCAAAGTTCTGCAATCACTTGTGGGATGGTTGACGAACCTATGGAAGCGACATTAGCGAGGATTTTCCATGGCCTCTTCAGTTGGCTCTTTCTTGACATAAGGTAGTTTGATTGCGCCGTCTTGAATCCAGGCGTCTAGAAGCTCAATAACTTCCTCAATGGAGCAGGGGAAATCAGGTGTCTCTGGATCAGCTTCTGTGTGTTGAGTTGGATTTTGCGTATTATCTTTCCTTTGTGCCTTTGCAGGAGTTGAGGAAGCATGTTTGCGCGGTGGCTCAGACTTTCGTTTGTTCCCTTATGTAACAACGTTTGTGGAAGGTTGGAGGTTGTATTGTTTGTTGATTAAACGTCTTCTACCTCGAGTCTCTCGTGGCTCTTCATCTTTTGTAGTCTTAGCTCTCTCCAATAGAGCAGGTGCAGTAGTTACTGATCTCTTGGATGCTTCATGGAGTTCTGAGAAAGTCTGGAACCTGAGATTTTCTAATAAAACTCTATAGACTGGGATCATTCCGTTGATGCACAAGTCCACGAGTTGTTGCTCTGTGACGTTCGGATCATGGCAATCCAAGGAATGAACCCTGAACCTTTTCACATAATCGTTAGGATGTTCGTTGCTCCTTTGAAACATCCTTCCGAGGTCAGAGAGGGTGATTTGCTCTGAGACGAAGAAGTATTTCATGTAGAAAGCATTAACCATTTTCCCCCAACTTTTGATACTTCCTGGTGCGATGTTGTTGTACCAGGTATATGCTCTACCTTTCAGAGACTTTGAAAATTCCTTCGGACGGACATTATGGTTGTGCTCATGTTCACCCAGTGCTTCCAGAAACCGAGAAACATGTTCTCGAGCGTTGCATGTTCCATCATAAAGTGTGAAGGTTGGAGAGGTGTAACCTTTTGGAAGAGGAATTCTTTACGTAGTAGCAGGGTATGGAGGTTGGTGACGATGCTCAGAAGGCGTTTTATCTTTTCCACGATCCTCCAAAAGTCGTTCCAAGTCTTCACGAGTGATGAAAATGGATGGCTCTTTCGCGGGTGGATTATCTGCAGCCTTAGGAACTTCCTCATCATCTACTACATGGATCGGAGTGACTTCGGGATCAACATTCAAGACTTTTCTTTAGCTTTTCCTTTCTCTTGAGTTTTCTCGACATCTTGTCTGTGAGAGTCTTGAGATAGTTGAATAGTTCTTTTTGAGTGGCGACCATATCGGTCGATTTTTGGCAAGAGTTTCTTGCACTTTCATGAGGTCACCTATGGTAGGTGGATTTTTCCTGACTTCTTCAGGAGACCGACCTAAGAGTGGATTATTGATGGATCCAGTGCCAGTACCAGCGTTCGGAGGAGTGATAGTGGTAGGTTGCACCGGAGGAGTGGTAGTGGAAGGTTGCACCGGAGGAGTGGTAGTGGCAGGTTACACCGGAGGAGTGGTAGTGGTAGGTTGTACCGGAGGAGTGGTGTTAGCAGTACCACTAGAACTTGCAATATTAGAACCGGGTGTTGAATCCGGGTTGGTAGCTGAACCGGACCTAAGACCGACCATCTTTGTGATAAGTGAATTTGCAACCGAGAGAATGATCTCCCACTGTGGTCGCCAATATGTAGATGGGGAAAAACGATTCGCTGGTTTTTACGGAATTGAGGAGATGATCGCGCGGAGGAGACTCCTTGAACCGAGCAAAATGCTTAACCTCACACAGATGCACTGCAAGAAGGGAGTGGTTTGAATTCGAGAGATCAATCTGTAGTACTCCGGCCTAAACCAAGACAATGGCCGTTCCAGAGGAAATTCGGTCACAAGAGAGGATGGGTCGATCTGTAGGAGGGAAGCTGAGAAATGTGTGAGATCAATGGTGATCAAAGATTGTAGGTGTGTTGTGTATTCTGAAAATAAGATAAATTCTGAATGATTGAATTTGCTCTGTTGAGAGTTGTATTGTTAATCTCGTGTTGTCTGTTTGACATGAGATTCTCCTTGTTTCAATCATGATTCAGAGATTTATTTATATTGCTGGAATTGAAAACACCATGATCTCATGAAGTGTGACAGTTGATGGAATCAAAGAATGGGAAGTGGAAATCGTGTTAAAACCAGTTGCTCAACGTGCGGAGACTTGGTTGATTTTCCATCCACTACTTTGTTAACTCCTTCAACTGATTGCACGACTTGCTCACATTCTCATCGTGTGTATGAACACACGTGCCGTAGACCGCCAGACCAAAACCCTAGTTAATATCCCCCCCCATGTAACACGATTGATATCTCGTGTGATTGTGGAGTCTCGCAAGGCAAAGCGTGTATTTAGTTAGTCGATTCTTGACTTCATGACTTCATGGGACGATGAGTCCTTGTTTTGTTGAGTCGAACGTGATTTGGAAATGTTCGAGACTCATGAATTGAACATGTCTGTTGAGACGAGAGATATAATGCGTGAATAAGCTAACATGAGCAAATATTGCTCATTCGATGAATTGTTGAATATTGATAGTTGAACCAGTATTCCTTGGTTTGAGCAAATATTGCTCATTTGAGCAAATGTTGCTCATTCGATGAATTATTGGAAGCATGACCAAATAAGATACTAGCAATTGAACCGAGTATGATAAATAAAATGTTGATCATGGGATCAACGTAAAAATTATTAGCGTTTGAATCTGGAATTATGAACCTTGGACTCAAAACCCTAATTTGATCAATTGATGATTAACTGATGGTTTATTGAAAATTAACCACGGAGCGAAGGAGGGACCGGCTACATGGGATTATGAATCAACCATGTAATGCCCAGATGCTCTCGTGAGCAAATATCAAGGTCTCCTGAAGACCAGTTGATTTGATGAAAAAGATGATTAAATGCTGGTTTAATCATTTATTAAAATAATGCTCGTCTGAACCTTAGGTAACAAAACCTAATTAATTATGAAGATGTGAGGGACCGACCAAAGGGTCATGAAACCGGCCCTGGGTAGTCACGGGATCGAATATTGATCGTCTTATGAAGTTCCAAGTTGTTTGGAAGAGTTTTGGACCTAATACGTGCAATTGCGCAAATTAGGTCAAAATTGTCGAAATACAAGGGACCGGCCTCTTGCAAGCCAAAGAGCCAACCCTGGTCGGTCAAGGTAACATGCTCACATCACCAAAGTGTTCGTATCTCAGTTATAAGAATTTTGATATTTTCTGGTGTGCGTTTGAGCAACATTTTGAGAAAATATGAAGAAATCGGGGATTTTTGCTGAGACCGTGAAAACTTCATGAGATGAAGGAAAAATAATAAAATAATGAAGGAATCATAAAGTGTGGGACCGGCTATGGCCAAGACATGGCCGGCCAGCCAAGGGGCCGATCCCATGGTATTTTTCCTAATTTTATTATTGGTGGGTTTGGATGTAGAATTTTGAAGGTGGAATTTATGGGTACAGGGGATTTGGTAGAATTATGCTTCCCTTTGTATGTTTGGTTATCCGAATCCTTGGAATCACGTTTCCTACGGGATTCAGTTTTCCAGCAAATCCTCCATATGGAGTCCGACCCCTCCCCCTAAGATTTGCTGAGAAACTTATCAAGGGATTTGTGGACCCACTTTTTTTTAACTCTAAATCCCATATATATGCAATTTTAAGATTTAAGGGTAATGCCAAACGGTACAAAGACTTTAATACAAGAAAACTCTATAAATCCTAGGAATTTTAATTGAGTTACCAAACACACAAGGAATTTACATGAATCCTAGAATTTGTAATCCTATGGGATTATGAATTCCTGGAAACGGTGAATTCTGCAAACAAACCCACCATATGTTTTCATGATTTTAGGGAAATATCATAAAACCAAGGAGTTTTGTTGAAATCAAGGAGTTTCCATGAGATGAGGAAAACATAAAATAATAATAATAAATAAGGGACATGTGGGACCGGCTTGGGCATGGTTGGCCGGCTAGGGCTCGGTCCCGTGAGTTTTCCCTAATTTTATGTATTATTTCATGATTTGAAGGAATTTTCATAATTTGAAGGAAACATCATGAAATCAAGGAATTTCATGGGATTCAGGAAACATGAAAAATATAATAATAATAAAATAAGACGTGTGGGGCCATCTATGGCATGACCGGCCGGCTATGGCCCGGTCCCACGGGTTTTCCTAATTTTATATTATTTTCATGGGATCAAGGAAATATCATGAGATTAAGGAGTTTTCATGAGCTTAGGGAAATAATAATAAAATAATGAGGAACCATGAGGTGTGGGGCCGTCCGGGATCAAGGCATGGCCGGTTGGCCAATAATCACGGCCCCACAATATTTTCCCTAATTTTATATTATTTCCTCAGTGTGAAGGAAACACCATGAAATTGAGGAGTTTCCTCAAAACGAAGGATATTTGTTCAAATGAAAGGATTTCCATGAGATCAAGGAAAATAATAAAATCTGATAAAATATAGAATTTGGGCGTGGGACTGGTCACGGCATGACTAGCCGGCCGGTGGGCCAGTCCCCTAGCGCCTTGATTAATATTTTATTATTTATTATTTTCTTCCTATTTTGCATAGGTTCATCGTCTCGTCGTATTCTGAAATACTTGTTCGTGCGGTGATTGTTAGTGCATCATCGTTGAGTACACTTACACCATTTTGGTCGGGGCTTACTCAAAGGTATCTCAGATGCCCGTGTGTTGAATATTTATTACTAACCCATGGAATTCTGCTGAGAAGAACCATAAATAAATTGAAGTAATGAAATATTATGAAAATATTGAATATTTTCCAGGGATTCAGTTAATGAATCTATTGATTTCGAGAATAATTAATTAATGGCTCTATACTAGCACGATCATCTAGGAGTATTAATTATTCAGAAATTGAGTGATATGAGCTTGTTGAAGCGTCACATTTTCTTTCATATAGTCAGGGAAAACATTGTTACATCCTGAAGACGTTATTGTTCTATACTAGCAGGCTAGCTGTCTAGGAGCCGTCTAATCTTTTGATTCTATATAGAAGTAATTACTAAAATTGCTTAGTATTCGTGAGATATGCCGCTGCCTCAGTTGAGAGACTACATATATATATATATATATATATATATATATATATAGAGACAGTATTCTCGCGAGAGATTCTTATAGCATGATCTTTCATGCTTCCGATAAGAGACATGAGCCTCAATATTTATCTGATTGTTGGATTAGGAATACGTATAAGTATGGGTTTACGATTTTAGCCTTTGTCGAAAATCCACCATCTACAAGTATGTTACTTGATAAAAAGGTTCGGACTTAACCAAACACAATTAACGTTTGTGTAATTTACTTTAATTATAATAAAACAATTATAATGCGGAAATATAAAGTAAATGACACAGCAAGATTTTGTTAACGAGGAAACCGCAAATGCAAAAAAACCCCCGACCTTGTCCAGAATTGAATACTCTCAGGATTAGGCCGCTACACAAAATTATACCTAACTTTGTATAGTTGAGACCAAGCAACTAAACCTATAGTTCACCTAGTTCCGTCTGTATTCCCACGCCTCCGACCTTAGTCACGTACTTGGAATAATTCCTTTGGTTCGTATTTTAAACAGTAAAGGAACAACAAATCTGTTTGGTATTAACTCTATTCAACTAAGTGATATGAGTCGGACAAAGGCTCTTCCGTTTATCTTAACATAAACTCCTTCGTCAGGTTCTTAGATCTATCTTATATTCAATTACTGAAGTCCGAAGTAATCGTTTAAGATTAAGCCAACAACACTATTAATCCACGGAATTGTGTTGATGCCGATCTACGCAATTAATCAATCCAATCTATCACAAAGATAAACCGATTATTAATTGGATCCTCTTTTACCGAAACAAGTATTGTGCACACCAAAGATTATGAACCCACATCAGAAATCTTTAATATCTTCTTCGTCTTCAAATCTTCTTAGATCTTCAATAAACACCTGCACACAATCACTTGAATCTCTTGTGATCAATCACGCACAGAACGGAGTCTGTTAACAATGGATTATCACAAGATCGTCTTTAGAACTAACAACAGTCTAAAGATCCCTGTCGAAACTCTGAACCAGTTTGAGTGAATCTTATATCAGAAGAGAAGATTCTCAAGCATAAACAAACTAGGTGCAATCAAAGTTCAACCACCGTTAGTCAATCAAATCAAAGAAAATAAAAGATAAACCGCAATTATCTAGTATCCCACCAACGGTACACGCTAGAGCTTATAAATCCCAAAGAAGACTTTAAACTGAGCATCCATAAGAGATTTCGCCTAATTAGGTTACTCTCCTCTCCGAATAGGCGGCTTCACCAGTAACAACACAACAAAGAGGAAGTTTGTTGTTACGAAGGATTAGTTTGCAAGAAAGGCAAACTTCAAGTATTTATAGACAAGGAAGTTTGGACACCAGGAATTCCCAAAACCTAAAATATTCTCAAGATATTCATTAAAGCACAAATTCGGTTTCCATAATTCCTGGAAATGCTCTGTCCAAAAATAATGATCGAAATCTCTCAAAAAATCTCTAATTAGTAAATGCACATTACTAATTCTTATTTCCATACAAAATGATGTTAAGTACCTTAATTAAAAGATTCTTAACTTATTTATGTTTTGATCCTGGGATTCTCTTCCCTTAGCTATTAAGGAATAACTTTGAACAATTAAAGAAATAAACATTCATAGCACGTGTTCAAAGTATGTCGACATCTTAATTTTGTAAGTTCTCTTTCACACTTACAACCTTGAAACCGATTTTCCACACTTTCAAACAAGTTTAGAATTGGTTCATCTGACTTTCAAGAACTATGCGATTGATCAAATAACACAATCACAATCATGGGTTTAACGGTTCTACCAAAACAAGTTTCGGTTCTACCTTCCATGTGAGTATTGTGCATAGTCACACTAGCTTTCCAAAATTCGGTTGACTAGGTACTAGGATCGGTTCCCCACATATATATGGTATCTAACTTATATGTGTTGCACATGTCCATAGGATCGGTTCCCCTTTCTGCTATAAACCTTGCTGCACCTCATACAAGGATCAGTTCCCCTTTGTGATGTATTGCACCTCTTACTAGGATCGGTTCCCCTTTCCCATATTTGGTCAGAAAAAAATCACAAACCCGATCATACCATCTCAGGTGATTACTTAAGATCGGTTTCACTAATAAAAGTCATACCAATACATAAGTCAGGCCTTTGTGAATAGTTCTACCAAGAACACAACAAGTCGTGAACGGTACTACTCAATCACACATATTGGTTGTTCATAAGATATGCAATGAATAACAAAACCAATAACGCCTGGCGATTTCCTTTTCGATTCACAAACAAGTTTATGAACTTACTTCCTTAGAACACATGTAAAACATTGTTTCCTAGGATGAAATCCTCACCTCATACTCATACATAATCACAATAGCATTCAAATGATTATGGTGATGTCTTATCTACAAAGTTTAATGGTTAAGAAATAAACCTCGTATTGTATTCCTTAATACTATGTCTATCTAGAGTTCAAATATGCTTCGCAGTTTTGTTTTCGATATGCACGACTCGAAAGATACGTTAGGGAATGAAACAGTTCAAGTCAAATATCACTAACCTCAAGTGGAAGGATGATTGTTGTCGTTGTAGCTCCTTGCTTCTTCACATCTTCAAGTCTTCGCAATACTTGTAAAGTCTCATATCCTAATACTTTCAAGATAACCTATACGAAGTTGACTCTAGTACATAATCAAGCGACTCTTAACATGAGTTTTGATTCACTAAAATATGACAACCAAACTTGACATACCAACGCTTGGTGGGTTAAACCGAGCTATGCTCTAACAAATAGTTCAAATGACTCAAAAGAACTAGTTAGAGAGTTGTTCAATTGCTTAGATCTCATAGAAATATACAAGACACAATCAAAGCAAAAATAGTTTTGATTCACTCGAATCGATTCATGAACATTATAGCCACGGTTTACAAAGATTGCATTCCTTAATTTATAAATGTCTTAGTTCACAAATTAAACTGTTTTTAGAAAATAAGCCACTCAAGTACGCATACCTGTACGCATACTTAAGTACTTGTACCCAATGACAAAGCTTGTTTCGGTTCACAAACTCAAACAGAAATTCACGGGATGTGAACTTCCGACAAAACCCATCTTTCCTCGTTGATGACAGTACATAAAGCTTTCCCATGCGATACATGTACGCGGACTTAGCTCCAAAACACCTAAATAACTCAAAAGCAAAAAATAAGATACATAATTCACACGAAAACTCGTAAATATCTTGAGCAGCAAAGTACGCGTACTCTGGTTCAAGGATTTTGGACTTACGAATTCAAATGGTTATATATTCTAAACTCTCATTTCAATCATTGAAACATTCTTAGAGGATATTATATAGTTGTTATTGACAAACTATTTTTCATCAAAGCGATTTTCAAGTAATTGAAATAATCAACATGACTTTTGTCACTAGTAAAGATGAATTTGGACATAGCGAAAGCTTACCAACACATATTTCGAGAAATAAATATGCGAGATAAATTCGGCTCGAAATAGAAAATCTGTATAATCGAAGTCTATATAGCAATATGACTTTTGTCTCAAGATAGGAGATAGAGTAGATAGACTTTTGAGTGATAGATAAGTTCAAGTCTCCACATACCTTTTTGTCGATGAAGTTCCACCAGTTCCTTGAGTAGTTCTTCATCTTTGCATGATGAACGCCTTGGAGTCTAGAGCTCAACTACACTTTCTATCCTAGTCTGAAACTTACCTATAAGTAGACTACAAATCAGGATTTATAGCTACACTTTATAAGTCTTGATTTCTAGTCTACTTATAGTTAAGTCTTGGACTAGGATAGAAAGTGTAGTTGAGCTTTAGACTCCATGGCGATCATCATAAAAAGACGACGAACTACTCAAGGAACTGGTGGAACTTCATCGAATAAAAGTTATGTGGAGACTTGAACTTATCTATCACTCAAAATTCTATCTACTCTATCTCCTATCTTGAGATAAAAGTCGTATTGCTATATAGACTATAATTTACACATTTGCTATTTCGAGCCGAGTTTATCTCGCTTATCTATTTCTCAAAATATGTGTTGGTAAGCTTTCGCTTTGGCCAAGTTCATCTTTACTAGTGACGAAAGTCATATTAAGTTTCAATTACTTGAAAATTTCTTTGACGAAAAATGGTTTGTGAATAACAACTATATAACGTCCTCTAAGAATGTTTCAATGATTGAAATGAGAGTTAAGATTATATAACCATTGATTGGATATACACATTGTGAGATAACTCATACGTGTGTAAGTCCTTATTCCTTGAACCAAAGTATGCGTACTTTGCTGCTCAGGAAAACCGGAACTAAAGTCTGCGTACCAGTACGCGCACCATCGGAAGTTCACGTCCCGTGAAAATCTGCTGGAGTTTGTGAACTAAAAACAAACTTATTCCGGGTACTTAATTCCGCGTATTTAGGTTGGTTATTTTCTAAAAATGATTATTCGTGAACTTAAACTTATATAAACTAAGGAATGCATAATTGTAAACCGTGGCTATAAAGTTCATGAATCGATTCGAGTGAATCAAATCGTTTTTGCTTCGATTGTGTCTTGTATACTTCTATAAGATCTAAGCAATTGAACAACTCTCTAACTAGTTCATTTGAGTCATTTGAACTAGTTATGGTAAATAAGAATATGGTTGATATGAAAGTGCTCATATGGCTAACCATTTGGTTAACTATTTTTGAACCAACTAAGTGTACATGTTTGGATACGGTTACACAAACCTAAAGCGTACATTTCATTTGTGTGTAACAAGCTAAGTTTCGATCTAACGGTTGAAATGTATTAGCTTGAATCTAATTAGGTTTATATCTAACGGTGAATATTGAATGCTTTGTTACCAAGGTAACTTAGATTGCAAACCCTAATTTGAAAGGTTATATAAAGGAGAACTCTAGCAACCGGGAAACCTTATACCCACACATCATGTGTGATACTAGTTTTATAATCTAGAGTCGATTCTCCTTTATCCTTATGTTTCTATCGAGACCCTGTAGGTTAACGACTTGAAGACTTTATTGGGATTGTGAAGCCAGGCCCAACTATTTTCTTTGTAGTTGCGTGATCTGATCTTGATGTTTCTATCGTGATCTGATCTTGCTGTTCTTCGGGAATATAAGTCCGGGTTATCAATTGGTTCTTGTTCACCTTGATTTATCAAAAGATGGAACAAAAACTCGTAGGTATTTCCGTGGGAGACAGATTTATCTATTATCGTAGACTTTTCTATGTGATACATATTTGTTTATTAAAGTTGTCGACTTTGGGTCGTAGCAACTCTTAGTTGTGGGTGAGATCATCTAAGGGAATCAAGTGCATAGTATCTTGCTGGGATCAGAGACGTAAGGAGCGCAACTGTACCTTGGATAAGTGTGAGATTGATTGGGGTTCAACTACAGTCCAGACCGAAGTTAGTTTGTAGTAGGCTAGTGTCTGTAGCGGCTTAATACAGTGTGTGTTCAATCTGGACTAGGTCGCGGGGTTTTTCTGCATTTGCGGTTTCCTCGTTAACAAAACTTCTGGTGTATGTGTTATTTCTCTTCCGCATTATATTTTGTCATATAATTGAAATATCACAGGTTGTGCATTTGAATCGATCAATTGGGAAATCCAACCTTTGGTTGTTGATTGAAATTGATTGATCCTTGAACATTGGTCTTTGGTACCGTTCAAGTGATTTCTATTGAATTCAATTAGACTCGCAGATTTCTGTTTGCTTGAGTAAGTATTGAATCGGGAAAGTGAGATATAACTCTTTGATATACTTTTATTAAGATTGAGTCTGACTGTCTAGTTGATTCTGTTAAAAGTATATTGGAGTTAGTCCATACAGATTGCTAAGCGAAATATTGGGTGTGGTTGTTGTACCCCCGCTTTTTCAATTGGTATCAGAGCAGGCAAACACGTTTAAATACCTTATAAGTCTGTGTTTGTAGCGATCTGACTATATGACAAATACGTATCACCAAGATTAAAAAACAATTTTAAAGAAAGTTTTGATAAACTGGTTATTCTTCAGAGAAAGTTGGATGAACAAATACGGATCAACTCTGATGTTATTGCAGAAATTGCAATCCTTAAGGATTTGAAATATGTCAAAATTCCTTTGATGGATTTGAATAACTCTAGTTGTTTTTCTATGAAGAACATTCGTAAGTCAGATGGTAAACAATGTCCCGACGTTGTGAAATCTGATATGACTCAGAACTGCTCAGACGAGCTTAAAGATGTTGGTCCATGTTTGTTTTGTGATTCCTCCAATCACTTTCAACATACTTGTATATCCTTCCAAAGGAGTCTGAAAGTTGCAAGTAATCTTCATAAGAAAACTGAACAACTGTTTGCTTCTCTAAAAGGATATACAAAACTAACAAGACATCATAAACAAGAAAGTAGTGTTAGTATGGGAGCTTTTGCTTTAAAATAAACATCGCCCTTTCAATGGTTTCTTGATAGTGGATGTAGTCGAAATATGACAGGTGATCTCACATGGTTTGTTTCTTCAAACGACTATGAAGGAGGTCCCGTGACATTTGGAGATGGGAGTTACTGCTACATAAGCAAGAAGGGGACGATCAAACTTCCCGGCGTACCTGAAATCCATGATGTAGTATACGTAAAAGGTATGACTGCAAATCTTCTTTCTATTAGTCAAATTTGTGACAAAGGCCATAGAGTTGTATTCAATGCAAATGGATGTGACATCATAGACAAAACTAGAAAAGTAATTTTTTAGGGAACTCGTGGCAAAAACAACTGTTATCTTCTGGATACTCAGTTCAACAATTGTTGCAATTTGACTAAGGTGGAATCTACACATCTTTGGCATGAACATTTTGGTCACATCAATTATCGTCTTCTAACTAATATCATTAACAAAGAACTTGTTAGGGGCGTTCCCAAAATCAATGCAAAGATTGATGGTGTATGTGGTGCCTGTCAAAAGGGTAAACAAATGAAAGTTCACCATAAATCATCTCGAGATATTCTCACTAAAGCTCCACTTGATTTAATTCATATGGATCTCTTCGGACCAATTCAACAACCTACGGTTGCTGGTAAGAAGTATGCTTTAGTTATGGTAGATTATTACACCAGATTCACTTGGGTTGCATTTCTATCTCATAAGAATGAAACCCTTGATGAATTCAAGATTATTGCTAAAAGAATCCAGAATGAACAGGGTCGCAAACTAAAGAAAATTAGAAGCGACCGTGGAACTGAATTCAAGGACACTATGGTGTTTGAATTTTGTGACGAACTGGGATTATTCAACAATATTCACCACCTATCACTCCTCAAGCCAATGGAGTTGCGAAAAGAAAAAACAGGAACATTCAGGAAATGGCCAGGGTAATGCTCCATAACAAAAACTTACCATTAAGGTTTTGGGGAGAAGCTGTTTTTACAACATGCTATTTGATCAACCATGTCTACCTACGGTCTAAAACCCTAAACACTCCTTACGGTAGAAAACCCAACTTGCACTATCTCAGAGTGTTCGGAAGTAAGTGCTACATTCTAAAAGATCGAGAACAGAGAGGGAAATTTGATACTAAAAGTGATGAAGGTATCTTCCTTGGCTATGCTTTTGATAGTCGTGATTTTCGAGTGTTTAATCTCAGAACCTAGGTTATGATGGAATCTTCTAATGTTATCATCGATGATGTTAGTAATTTTCATCATGATAATCCTCCTGCTGAATTGCCTCCAACTGAGACAGTTGAGAAAGTCAAAGAAATCCCAGATTCAGTTGAAGTTATCCCAACTGTTACTGATCCTGATATTTCTGGTGACGAGGAGAAGAGCACGGATCAGGCTACTCCTGTTTAACAAGAACGTGTCCCTCCACGACACCTCTGGGTTCAAAGGAATCATGATCCTAACAGTATTATTGGAGGAAGAGATTCTACTGCTAAGACAAGAGGACAACTTTACAATATTTGCAATTTTGGTTGTTATCTTTCACAAGTAGAACCAAGAAATTTTGATGAAGCTCTTAGCGATCCCTTTTGGTTGAATGCAATGCATGAAGAGTTAAATCAATTTCAAAGACAAGACGTATGGGAACTAGTACCTTGTCCCTACAATATCAATATTGTTGGTACTAAATGGATATTCAAGAATAAGTCTGATAAATTTGGCACAATTGTCAGAAATAAAGTCAGACTTGTCGCTCAAGGATATTCACAGATTGAAGGTATCGACTTTGATGAAACATTTGCTCATGTGGCACGCCTTGAGTCCATTCGATTGTTATTAGCTCATGCTTGTTTTCTTAAGGTTAAGCTGTTTCAAATGGACTTAAAATCCGCGTTCTTAAACGAAATTTTAAAGGAAGAAGTCTATGTCGCTCAACCTAAGGGTTTTGAAAACCCTGATTTCCCTGATCATGTTCTTAAGCTTAAAAAGGCATTATATGGGTTAAAACAAGCACCTAGTGTCTGGTTCGAAAAACTTACCACTTCTCTTCTTAGGAAAGGATTTTCGAGAGGTGGAGCTGATAAAACCTTCTTTACCAAATGGAGTGGGAAAGAGGTTGTCATTGCTCAAGTCTATGTAGATGACATCATCTATGGTTCAACTTCTGAGAAACTTGCAAAAGATTTCCAAGTCTCTCTTGGCAAAGAATTTGAAATGAGCAATGTTGGTGAACTAAAGTTCTTCTTAGGATTACAAATTCAACAACATAAGGATGGAATTTACTTATCCCAAGAAAAATATGCAAAGGATCTTGTCTCAAGGTTCGGTCTGCATAAGTCAACTCCAAAACTGACACCTATGCCCACTACTGGTAAACTACACAGAGGTGAGAGATGAGTAAATGTGGATCAAAAAATGTAACAATCTATTATTGGTAGCCTTTTATATCTTGCAGCTACTAGACCTAATATTGCTTTTAGTGTTGGTTGTTTTGGTAGATTTCAGGCTAATCCAAAGGAATCTCATCTTGCAACTACAAAAAGGATCACACGATATGTGAATCACACGGTCGGGTATGGTCTATCTTACACTTTTGATACTAACACTAACCTTTCTGCTTATTTAGATGTTGATTGGGAAGGATGTGTAGAAGACAGAAAAAGTATATCATGGGGTTTCTACTATGTAGGACTGAATCTTGTGGCTTTGCATAGCAAGAAACAAAATTCACAATCCCTGTCCGCATGTGAAGGAGAATAATTGCTGCCGGCTCATGTTGTACTCAACTTTTATGGATGAAACAAATGTTGGCTGATTATGGAATTGATACTGGAAAAATGAAGATCTTTTGTGATAACTCTAGCGCGATTCGAATCACTGAGAATCCCGTTGAGCACTCAAGAACAAAGAACATTGATATAAGGTACCATTTTATTCGAGATCTCTACGAAAATGGTATCATAAATATGGAATTTGTGCCTTCCGAACAACAATTGGCTGATATTCTTACCAAACCATTAGACACTGCTACATTTCAACACTTACGACAGTCGATTGGTGTTGTTTTGGTTCATTAGTTGTTCCTATAACTCCTGCTCATGTGCTTATCTCGATCTTTTGGGCAATTGATTTTGGAACTCCAGTATGTGTTTACTTTAATTCTGCATTTGTTTCAGTAGGTTGATTTTTTGTCAGGTTTCTTAGTGTGTTATGTCCAAAGAAATCCTTATTTTCTTGTGAAAGTAAGGTCGCTCTTGTTGTTCTTTCGGGAATGACATTTTATGGGGGAGAGTTCTTAATTGAACTTGTGCTTAATTGCCAAATCTTTGTGGGGAGTGCGGCTGTGGAATATTATAGGGGTTATCTTGTATCATAATAAACTCCTTGATGAAAGCATTTAGCTTAGGCTATATGATTGCGTCTAAAAAGTTGATATGTGCTTTCTTTTGGTCATGAAATGTCTCTATGGAAATTTCATTAGGATCCCACTAGTTTTCGTACCTTTGCCAATTTTATTGACAAAAAGGGGGAGAATTAATGTGTAATTCACTCTACAAATACATATGGTTTTCGGATCATTATGTAAGGGGGGAGTGGTTTCCATGTGAGATGGAGTATTGACTAAGGGGGAGTGATACATATCACCATAGTATTGTTGTCGAAGTTGTGATACAATTGAACTTTGATGTTGTATAATAATACTATGACACTGTGTAACAATGATTGAGAATTCTTGTTTTCTCATTGTTATGGCTACGAATTTTCAACAACGATGATACTAAACTTACAACCTTTGGGATCATTGGAGTACTTGGAAATAACGAAGATTTCGAGTAATGTTGAAGAACCAAGAAGATCAGGCATGTGGAAGAGAAGCTACAAAATTTTATATCTATTTTTGTATTCCATATGTATTGATAGTTTTGTCACTAAAACTGACAAAGGGGGAGATTGTTAGAGCACTGCTCGGTCGAAATCGCATGCGTTTCTATCTCAAGCATGTTTGTCAATGTTAATGACCAAAACTATAAGTCTTGATTTCTAGTCTACTTATAGCTAAGTCTCGGACTAGGATAGAAAGTGTAGTTGAGCTCTAGACTCCATGGCGGTCATCATACAAAGACGAAGAACTACTCAAGGAACTGGTGGAACTTCATCGACTAAAAGGTATGTGGAGACTTGAACTTATCTATCACTCAAAACTATATCTACTTTATCTCATATCTTGAGACAAAAGTCGTATTGCTATATAGACTATGATTATACACATTTGCTATTTCGAGCCGCATTTATCTCGCTTATACATTTCTCGAAATATGTGTTGGTAAGCTTTCGCTTTGGCCAAGTTCATCTTTACTAGTGACGAAAGTCATATTAAGTTTCAATTACTTGAAAATTGCTTTGACGAAAAATGGTTTGTGAATAACAACTATATAACGTCCTCTAAGAATGTTTCAATGATTGAAATGAGAGTTTAGATTATATAACCATTGATTGGATATAAACATTGTGTGATAACTCATACGTGTGTAAGTCCTTATTCCTTGAACCAAAGTATGCGTACTTTGCTGCTCAGGAAAACCGGAACTAAAGTCCGCGTACCAGTACGCGCACCATCGGAAGTTCACGTCCCGTGAAAACATGTTGGAGTTTGTGAACTGAAAACAAACTTATTCCGGGTACTTAAGTCCGTGTACCAGTCCGCGTACTTAGGTTGGTTATTTTCTAAAAACGATTATTCTTGAATTTAAACTTATATAAACTAAGGAATGCATAATTTCAAACCGTGGCTATAAAGTTCATGAATCGATTCGAGTGAATCAAATTGTTTTTGCTTCGATTGTGTCTTGTATACTTGTATAATATCTAAGCATTTGAACAACTTTTAACTAGTTAATTTGAGTCATTTGAACTAGTTATGGTAAAGAAGAACATGGTTGGTATGAAAGTGCTCATATGGCAAAACATTTGGTTAACTATTGCTGAACCAACTAAGTGTACATATTTGTGTACGGTTACACAAACCTAAAACGTGCATTTCATTTGTGTGTAACAAGCTAAGTTTCGATCTAACGGTTGAAAGATATTAGCTTGAATCTAATCAGGTTTTCATCTAACGGTGAATATTGAATGCTTTGTTACCAAGGTAACTTAGATTGCAAACCATGATTTGAAAGGCTATATAAAGGAGAACTCTAGCAACCGGGAAACCTAATCCCCACACCTCCTGTGTGATACTAGTTGTATAATCTAGAGTCGATTCTACTTTAACCTTAGGTTTCTACCGAGACCCTGTAGGTTAACGACTTGAAGACTTCACTGGGATTGTGAAGCCAGACCCAACTATTTTCTTTGTAGTTGCGTGATCTGATCTTGCTGTTTCTATCGTACTAAGTACAATCGTAAGATTGGCTTGAGATTGATTTCTCCGATAGGCAAGATTAAAATAAGTCACAAATATCTTCGTCTCATCGTTTGTGATTCCGCAATATCTTCTTCCGCTAGTCGATTTAGATTATTATGATGTGATTGATAATTCTAGGTTGTTCTTCGGGAATATAAGTCCGGGTTATCAATTGGTTCTTGTTCACCTTGATTTATCAAAAGATGGAACAAAAACTCGTAGGTATTTCCGTGTGAGACAGATTTATCTATTACCGTAGACTTTTCTATGTGATACAGATTTGTTTATTAAAGTCTTCGACTTTGGGTCGTAGCAACTCTTAGTTGTGGGTGAGATCAGCTATAAGGGAATCAAGTGCATAGTATCTTGCTGGGATCAGAGACGTAAGGAGCGCAACTGTACCTTGGATCAGTGTGAGATTGATTGGGGTTCAACTACATTCCAGACCGAAGTTAGTTTGTAGTAGGCTAGTGTCTCTGTAGCGGCTTAATACAGTGTGTGTTCAATCTGGACTAGGTCGCGGGGTTTTTCTGCATTTGCGGTTTCCTCGTTAACAAAACTTCTGGTGTATGTGTTATTTCTCTTCCGCATTATATTTTGTCATATAATTGAAATATCACAGGCTGTGCGTTTGAATCGATCAATTGGGAAATCCAACCTTTGGTTGTTGATTGAAATTGATTGATCCTTGAACATTGGTCTTTGGTATCGTTCAAGTGATTTCTATTGAATTCAATTAGAATCGCAGATTTCTGTTTGCTTGAGTAAGTATTGAATCAAGAAAGTGAGATATAACTCTTTGATATACTTTTATTAAGATTGAGTCTGACTGTCTAGTTGATTCTCTTAAAAGTATATTGGAGTTAGTCCATACGGATTGCTAAGCGAAATATTGGGTGTGATTGTTGTACCCCCGTTTTTTCAGTTTCCCTAAGGGGACTTCCTATGTAAGAGATGGGCTTAGGGCACAACATCTTTTGGATGCCATAGTGGTTCCGCAACTGCCATTTCGGAAGAAGTACTCGCATCCATCATAGGGGTAGTTAATCTCTGGCTTTCAGGCTTGTGTCCACCTGTTTTGGGGGAGTTCGTTGCGAGTGCATCGCTTACACCCTTGATTAAGTCGGGACGTGGCTTGCGTCCCATTTCTGTGGGGACTATATGGAAAAGGCTCGTCTCCAAATGCGCTGCAACACATGTTGGCAAAGAAGTCAATGCTTATTTAGGGGATTATCATTTTGGAGTGGGTGCCAAATGTGGTGGAGAGGCGATCTTACATGTTGTTAACCACATGATTGAGGAGAAAGGGGACTCGGACAATCTTTCCATGTTACTGGTAGATTTCTCGAATGCTTTTAACCTCATTGACCGGTCATCCATGCTTTCTGAGGTACGTAATTTGTGCCCATCGATTTCTCGATGGGTTGAATTCTGTTACGCTTCTCCAGCTCATTTATATTACATGGATCATGTTCTCGCCTCTTCCCAAGGTGTACAACAAGGGGATCCTCTTGGGCCTTTGTTGTTTTCTCTTACTCTTCACCCTTTGGTTAAAAAAATTATCGTGCAATGTGTGCTTGAATTGCAAGCTTGGTACTTGGATGATGGTACTTTGATATGAGATACTCTTATGGTTGCAAAGGCTTTGAAGATCATTCAAGATTATGGGGGTGAAAGGGGTTTGCATTTGAATATAGCCAAGACGAAACTGTTTTGGCCCTCTCCAGACCCTAGAGCTCTGGTTCCAGGCGTTTTTCCTCTAAATATCAGTAGGTCAACTAAGGGTGTGAAGCTTTTGGGTGGGCCGGTCAGCCTTGATGCTCAATTCAATAAAGAATTGGTTGTTAGTAGAGTACGCAAGACTATAGCCCTCATTGATGCTGTAGAGAAATTAGAAGACCCTCAAGGTGAATTGCTTTTGTTTCCGAATTGCACCGGTGTTACGAGACTTTATTTCGCCTTGAGAACAACCAAGCCTGATTTTTTACAAGAAGCTCAAGACTTATTTGGCGCTCGTCTATTTAAATTCCTTAGACACATCATTTCTGGTGATGGCCCTGGCTATGGACTCCTTCAGCAAAGGCTTTCTACATTGCCATTCAAACATGGAGGTATGGTTGTGTACACTATACAAGATACTAAACATTATTGTTTTCTTGCATCTTGTTTACTGACCCTAGAGCTGCAGTCCACGATTTTGAGGGGTGCTGGAATCAGTAGTAGTGGCCCCTCTCTTCAGCGAGCTTTGGACTCCTTCAACTCACTATGTGTCGCCGTTTCTCTTCTTTGCTCAAGTAATTTTGTCCCCCATTCCATGAACTCCTTAGCAGACATTTACTTTGATGCTGTGAAGGAAAACATACCCACCCGTTATGCTATGTCGGAGCGTGATTCTGTTTTATGGCAATGAAACCAAACGAAACATTCCTGGGACTTTTTGATGGCGATTCCAATAGTGGGGCTTAATCAAACTATTGGAGATAGGCAATTCAGTGCAATACTCCGGTACAGATTTGGGATCCTTCTCTTCGAGGAGAATGGTGATTGTTGATCGCTGTCGTATGCGTCAAAAATAATTTCACTTTCTCACTCTACTAAATATAAATGAAGTACGTGGTAAGAAAGAGTTCGTTCCCACAGAGAGGCTTTTGTTGTTATAAAATTTCAGTTTCTTGGTAACCAAGGGGGATTTTTGTTTTAGCAAAGCAATAAAAATAATAGAAAGCAATAAAATATTTTGAATAATCAATAAAGAGAAGATATTGGTCACGGGATAGTATCATTCACAAACATGTATTTTCATCAATGACTAGAATTGGTATTTTAATCTCTCATTTATTAAAAGTCCTAGGATACCTTGATCGCAAGTATATCCCGCTAATTCCCAAATTTCATCACAACCACATTAAAAGATGCATATGTGAATTCTTCCTAGAAAGCAACCTAAAGTGTAAAAGCACAATTAAGTTTAACTCCCTAAAAGCACTAAGTTCTATGGAATAAGACTATTCAAGGCAATCAAACGTGTAAAAGCACTAATTCAATTTAACAAAGGTTATGATTCATTTATGACTAGTAGGATATATCACTACAAGCACTACCCACAATTATGCTACTTAGAATCAGGGATAAACAACTTTTTCGTATTGAAAACCCTAATATAGCTTTAGAAATGAATGCAAATCGAATTGATTCCGGACTCAACCAAACAAATAATCAATTCATATGACAATATAAACCATGAATCATAAACAATAAATTACTGAGACAAAAATAATCCATTGAAGCAATATCATGTTGTGAAATCAACTTTATCCCATAACCAATAATATGTGTTTAGCTACTCATAGCTTTTGAGTTCATCATATTCAATAATAAAATGAAGAAGATGAAAAACAAAAATGAAAGCAAACCCTAGTCGCCGCTCTCCAAAGCTCCAAGTAGAAAATAATACGTGATCTCCTAAGAAAGTAGAAAACTTTCCTTTTTGTAGCTTTTCTCCTTTTCAAAACTAGGTCATAAAAGCCCAAAGTCCAAGTGGTCCAACAAGCCCATAACTTGCCAAGCTTGTCAGTCTTGTAGAACTGATAAGCAACTCCTGCCTATTACCACCATCAGGACCACGGTTAGCTGAATCTAAGTCTTGGCTAAGTTGCCAAATACCAACACCACAGCTCACACCTTGCAGCATCAAAACAACTCATAAACAACCTCCAAACTCGAGCCAATACTACCATCAGTTCATATCCAGACAGTACATTGCAAAACCACCTCCAATCTCTCTTTCATGCTACTTTGTATCACCATATAAAACCACCAGTGCCACTCCATTTCAACCATATGCGGCATCAGTTCAATGCACCTGCAACAGTTAACAGCGCCACCTGTCTTCGAGTCTTCATCTCAATCACTGTCACCACCAATACCATCATAACGACATCAAATCCTTGTACAACTGCAAATCAACAGTACCCATGGCAGCGACATCAGCTCATGACTCCACCAGAATCACCATCTCAAGTCCACCTACAATGCTCAACTACCCAGTTCCATCGTATCCCATGAACATCTCCATTGATTCTATCCTCTTCCGTACAATTCGGTCACCTGCAGCTGCATCTTTCTTTGTCTCAAAGCCCCTATTGTTCATATCACTACCACTTTCATCTGGCATCTCTTTACGGCCTCTGATCCATGCCAGGAACCATCTCCAACTACAGCTTCTCTGTATCTGCAGTTTCTAATACACAGTAGCATCATATCCAGCTGCTCAAATGCCTTCATTCCAGTTCACAATTGCAACATTCTTCAACCAACATGAATCCAGTATCACCACCAACCATAAGACCATCACCTGCAACTCCATTTGTTGCCTGCAACAGCTCCAAGACCCAACCTACAAAACTAGAATTCACCAGCACCAGCAGCTCCAGTTCAGTTATCCAGAGCCAGTTCATAATTACCACCACTGCTCTTCTTAGCACAACTTCAATCTCCAACAATTCTTACTCATAACTACCATCAGACAGCACCGCTAGCCTGCGACCATGGCTCACAACAGAACCAACAGGTTCTCACCAAAACCCATTTCTTCTCAGGTCATCAGAACTTCATCACGATCTTCAATTCCTTCTCAAGTTCACTTCAAGTTCAGTAACAAAAACTCATCAAGCAGATATCTCAGATCTCATTTCAAAACCCTAAATCGAACAACTACAAATCAATTTGAGCCACTAATTCCTCCATTTTCTTGTCTGCATAATCCAACATAGACTCAAAACCCCATTCACAAATTCAACTCAGTCAACACTACCAGAACTCAAAATCACTCAAACCCATCTCAGTAAACAATCCAGTTCTTCTCGATTCAACTCCTGAAATCATCAAAACCCTTTATCAATTCCTCCACCAACAGCAGCTCTCGAATTAGCAACATCGTCTTCTTGACCTCCATGATTTCCCTCAACTGAAATCTCCCATCTGTTCTTGCTCTCGAAATTCAGAAGCTCAGCCGCTGCTTCTCGTTTCTCTCTTTTCTCAAATCAAGAAATAATTGTAAGAGAAAGAAACTTCTCGGTATTTTAGGTTAGGTAATGATTGAAATTTATCTAGGCATCCCACTGCTTCAAATAAGGGCTAACTAATTACTATTTGACCTGTCAGTCTCGGAAAACTGATAGTTCATTCTTCACTCCTTACGTAACATAGCTTGCTCCAAATATAACTCGCCTGTGAATTGTCCTTTTTGCCTTTTTTTTCCTTTTACGCTCCAAATGTACGATTTCTCATTCTTTTGCTCCAAATGACTCCAAAGTACCTAATAACTCAAAACGAAACATAAGATACATAATTTACAAGAAAACTCGCAAATAAAGCATAAACAATAGATATAAATCTAGGTGTTTACAACACCTATCAATTGTCCCTTCTGCAAGAGAGATATGGATATCTTTGGTGATCATGCCTTGCATTGTGCAAATGAAGTTGGGCTTAAATTTAGACATGATTTGGTGCGAGACACTATTGCAGACATGTGTTACCGTGCGGGTGTGCCGGCTAGGAAGGAGGTTGACTTGGGGCTTCTTGCGAATAATGGCACTGCTTTGATACCGACTAACATACTTGTGCATAATTGGGATAACGGTCGTGATGTGTGTTTGGATGTGACTGGTGTTTCGCCTTTTACCGGTGGTGGAGTTCGTACCTTTACCTCGGGTCTCGCCATTAAGAATGTTGTTACTCGTAAGAATGCCAAATATTTAGAGAAATTCACGTCTCATGGTTTTGGTTTTGAGACACTTGCCTTTACCACCTTAGGGGAATTGGGTGATGATTTTATAGACTTTCTGAAGCGGTTGCGTAAGTATATGGCTAGCCATGATGCTAATGTTCGGGTCGGAGAATTTCTTTTCATAAGTTAGGCGTAATTATTCAAAAAGGTGTTGGAGCACAGCTTGTTGCTAAGCTTCAGACCAATTTCTTACCGGATGATAGTCTTTTCGAGTCGTAATGTTTATTATAAAAAAACAAAAAATCTCAAACCGCATGTTTATGACACGTGCTAGTTAATTGTTACGTATACCGCGTAAAATGAATGACTAATTTCACAGCGGATCAGAGCTTAATAGACAAGGAAAAAGCCCGGTGCCAGAAGCAGAAAGAGAGAAACAGAAAAGAAAGACACGATTTCCTTTTTGTTTCTCCGATCATCATTCTGTAATTTTTAATTTTAAAAGAGAAGAAGAAAAGATGAGTGAAGGAGGAGAAAGGAAACAATACGGAACATTTCAAGGAGTACCTGGTTATCCAGTTCCTTCGATTGGTTTCCCACAACCTGTTCCTCCGTCTGGATATGCTCCTTCTGCTCCTTCCGAATCCTATGTTCCCACTGCTCCTCCTTATTACACTCATGGATACCAAGCTATTCCAGGTATGATAATATAACTTCAATTAATATAACCCTAGATTTCTTTATTTTATTTAATTTTTGTTGTGAAAATTTTATTACTTATTTTGATTGGTTGGATCTCTTTTGTAGCTGCTTAAGAGAATTTGAGGTTTCAGTTGGTGATTGAAATATCCCAACTTTTATTTGGTTTTTTCAAGCAACCAATAGGATTTCATTTATTTGGGATGATATTTGTGTTCTTTGAAAACAAATTCCTAGACCTTGTTTTGTTATTCTAGTCTTTGGGGAGGTCTTTCTGTTAGAAAATATCTATTTGTTTGCTTTCGTTTTTGGTTCGATTTCACACAGCCATAGGTTAATTGTCATATCTAGCCATTTACTAGAAAATCTTAACAATTAGCGAATTGATATTGGAAAAAGGTGTTGTCTTCCGGAATGGCGACATAAATTAGTTTAGTCTATAAATGTGGAAGTGTTCCATTTACTTATCAAAAACACAGATGAGGTGATAGCATCCTTTTACATGTAAAAGGTCTGAATTATTGAATTTTGTGCCTTGATGTAATATGAGTGAGCGAGCAAGATCAGGCAAGGGAGAGTTTGTCGATGTCGGTGTCCAGCCATAGACTGTATCATTTTTGTTAATTATTCTTTACAAATATGATATTTTTGAGGTTTTCAATGTTACGATGATACTACATTAAGAAATCTTATTAGACAAATTTGCTATTGTAGAATTTTGTTATACAAATACCTCAATCACATGAGATAATTTAGAGAAAATGTGTCAAACTGCACTCTGCTTTTAAGATAATTTAGATATATTTCTTGTTCTTCTGCACCCAGAAAGGGGATTATACAAATGATCGAATCACAATAGACATCATCTAGTTTTCACTATAAAGTGAAATATACTTCTTACAAGAACATTATTCAAAACGAATGTTATTTTAGAGCTCTATACTTGGAAAGTGTGCGTATGTGGTTATCATCTGTTTTAACATTATGTTCTTATGGTGTCAAGTGTATGCAGTTGTTGAAGGAAGACCTATAAGGGAGCGCCGTCTTCCATGTTGTGGTCTTGGCATTGGCTGGTTCTTGTAAGTTCACATCATTTTTGATATTTTCATTCCCTGCAGTCCATTGCCACAATGATGTGAGCTGTAAACAGAATATAACTTATTTCGTTATACTATTGTGATATCCGGAAATGGATTTTCTACTCCTTAATTATATTAACTCAAATGAGCATAAGGGCGGTTGAAAATGTTAAACATTGAGAAAGCTGGTTAGGTGGAGTAACATTAAGAATTTGCATATGAGCCCAAGTTGTTAAATTTGAAATGCTCATGGGAAACAGTAGAGGAAGTTTGTTCTTTGGTGGTGAATCATGGGTATCAAGATGATCTGAATTAACCCACTAAACCTTTACTTAATGGTGAATATGTATATATATCTGTGTGTGTGTCCTTGAAGAAAAACTTAATTACTGTATCTGATGCCAACACAAGTGACATGGTTGAACAAGCACTAGAATAAGTCCCTTGACACCAATAAGGAACTGGTAAAGCAGACTCAAGCGTGATTTCCTCTCATGGTTTTTGTAATAAAAAAACCACATTGAACTGGTACTTGTAAATTCAACACGATGAGTACCAGTACAATGTGTTTTAAGTGCAATAAAAGAAAAGGATAATGGCAGGATTTCAAACATTTCAGCTGGGAGTTGACCAGGGGGCAATTTACTCTTAAGTTGTTTACTGTGTTAGGAATACTATTATTTTGTCAATCATTGTGGCCAAGTGTCATAGACTCACGAGACTGATGTTATAATTATTAGATTTGCTCATTATTTGCTTATAAATGCCTCCATATTTCCAAGGTTCATTTCTTTGTTGTGGTTTGATGTTCTATAAGTATCAAGTTTGTACTTTGATCGCATATCATCGGTGCCCATAATGAACAGTTGCCTATTGGTGCTAGTTACTGACAGTTTTCCGTGTGCTTGTAAGGTTCATAATGGGATTTTTCTTCGCTGCTATTCCTTGGTACGCTGGATCTATCATTCTATTGTGTTCTCGCTTAGATTACAGGGAGAAGCCAGGATTTGTTGCATGCCTAATAGCTGTAAGCATCCGTAATCTGCTCTTCTAAGAATTTTTCTTCAACTATTTAATTTGGAATTAGTTTAAATTTGCATCATCTTATGTTATCATATTGCAAGATTCTTGTTTTTGATTTTGCTTCCTGATTTATAATAATCGTAATAATGGTTGCAAGAAAGAATAAATCATAAAAACAAAGATAATATATATATCAAACTTTGATAATGGGGTAAACTAGGATGTTTTGGGAATATAGCAAACTTTGCATCTTTAAGGCCTAAGGAACGAGGTTAGGAAAATCAACAAAAGGCTTAATGTTCTCATTTCTATTGTGTAACGAGCTGATGACTGCACCTCCACGCTAATTCTCAACATTAATACTGATGAGTGTTTGTGCTTGTTGATCACCATCTGCTGGTATTTTTTCTTTTACTGCTTGGGAATTACTGTTATAAAGTAGCTCATGGTGTACAATACCTCATACCTCTAATATAAAGACATAAGTAGAGGTTCACATCTGTTGGTGTTGGTCCAACCACACTCACTCATATTCACCTTCACTACCAATTACCAAATACAGATTTACCCTTTATGTTATTGATACAAATAAGGCTCATATTAGTTATACCTACTAGTAGACGGTGCGTCGCACGTGTCACTCGAGTCGAACATGTTAGCCGTAGATTTGTTTTTGTCCATTAGTGTTCAAATTTGACCAGTTTGACCTCATATTATTTTTTATTTTATTTTTGTGGGGATATTTAATTAAAAAACACAAAAAAATTATTTTATATGTATTTTTTAACCTTAAATAGAGGTGGTAAGGCACAGATGATGTTGCTGATGTCTTCTAATACAAAAGACACAATGTAAAAGGTTTTGCGGTGACTTCAAGTGGGATCACTATTATTTTTCTTCATAATAATGGCTCACAGACTACCTCATTATAATGGTTTAATCTATGTATTATAGCTGGTTTACACGTCATAGTCTTTGCCTGCCACTTCATGCCTGCCTTTGTTTTCATTTCCTTTTTCCCATGCTGATTCAGATTTCTTGGCTATTCTCATTGACAGGCGATTATTTCTCTAATTGTTGTTCCAGTCGGTGTTACGAAGGGGACTCATATATGGTGATGCCTTGAGATTTTGTTTTATGTACATCCAGAGGAATGTATATAGTATCACAGTACTTAATTATATCAGGCTTATCTTTGGCTTGGTATATCTCTTGTAAACATTTGAGGATCTTTATAATATCTTCAATTATCATCATCTGCATGTGTACGACATGGCTGTGTTCAGTTCAGTGATTTGCAATACGAGCAGGAGTCCACGATTCCTAAAATTGAAAGAGAATGTAACTGTGTAGTGTACTCCCATGGAAATGTGGTATCTTCACTTTTACCATATATGTGTTCTTATTTTGTGAAAGTGGAGTTTTTTTTTTTCGGTAATGATAATTCGAGGTTACAACAATTTTAAGATTGAAAAGAGAATACAAACAAACATACGGTAAAAGTATAGATAGCAAGAAATTCGATAGGAAAGAGAAGGGTTACCGGTAGCAAGAAATTCGATAATAAGAAAGAGAAGGGTTACCGGAATAGGACAAATACAAGTGGGAATAGGACAAATACAAGTGGAAAAGGACCTATAAAATCGGTGGATAATGGTTTTTCTCGGAAATATGTTCCAGCATAAGAGTGATTAGCTCAAATCTCTTAGAACCACTAATGAAAGTTTTATCGTCAGAAACATTTTTGTCGAAGGTTGCAATGAAGATTCCGTTGCCACGTAAATCAAAGATGAAGATTTTGTCGCCGGAAATAACAAGGAGGAAAATTCCGTCGTTAGATAACATCATTAGCGATCTTGAAACCCAAAACAGTAATAAAAAAAACCCATCGAAGCTGAGATAAGCGTTCATACTAGAAGATAAATCCACCATGAAGGTGTAGAAACCTTACCAAATGGTACGTGATGAACATAATAAAACCTAACTAAAACCATTACTAAGCCGATAAAGCGAGAAAAAGAAATGAATTATACTCAGATCCGGGAAAAAATTGAAGCAACCAAATCTTGATGGTACGTTAAGTGAACCAATTATAGTTTCCTTCGAAACCATATTTATGTTCAACTCTCGTAGGTTGGATCGCACCAAACACAGATTGTTTGATTCGTGTTTGTCTGCTCTGTAACCAATTTAAATGACCAGGGTACCAATTTAAATGACTTACCAATATAATTTTATGTAAGTCCAAAGATTATTCCAAGGAGATGTACACTTCATATATAATGTAAGTTCGGAACCGAACCAATCTATGAGACACAACAAGATTTTGTTAGCGAGGAAAATTGCAAGGCAAAAAAAGCCTAAGACCTAGTCTAGTTTTGAAAACTTTCATAAATAAGCCGCTATACAAATTGACTACGCACTACAACTTCGTGTAGTTGAGACCAGGTAAACTACCCTTAGTTACTCAGTTCCTTCAGTATCCCTGCTCTTACAACCAATTTGGTCTACGCACATGAATCCAAGGTAGAGTTTCCTATCTCAAGTCGCTTCACCTGTTGTGAAGACCTCAGCAACTCTTTTGGATCGTAATCCGAAACAGTATCTATCAATCTCAAGAAATAAATCACAGATAAGTTGAGTACAAAGGATATTATGTTTAATGAATATAAACTCCTTTGTCGGTAACATGTCAACTAAGACAAAACTACTGAAATAACCAATCTTAGTTTACAAACTATCAAATTAATTCTCAAAGAGAGTTAACTATATAGATTACCAATCTATACAACAAGTCAGATATCTATCAAGATAAATTGTTGTTGGAGTGTGGAAGAAGTATCACAAAGATCAAAATACCAAAAAGAAAATCTTTTAGTCTTCAATATTCAAAATACATGCACAAACAGCTTGATTCCCACTAATGATCGAACGCAAAAAGAATATAGTCTGTTAACAATGGATGATCACTAATCCCATCTTCAGATCTCTAATAAATAAAATGGATATGATATTGTCGATCCTTGAATTAGTTCGAGTGACCTTATATCAGAAGAGAAGGATCATAAAATAAAAAAACTAGATCTATCAAGGTTTAGCTTCACGGTCCGTTAATCAAATCAATAGTGGAAAAATAAAGTAATAATACTATATGGTTTCCCATCAACGGTGATACTAAAATCTTCTTGATCCAAAAAAATACTTTAAACGAAGGCAACATAAAAAAAACGGGGGTATAACAACCACACCCAATAATTTGTTTGGCAATTTGTATGGCTAATCCAATATAATTCCGAGAGCACCAGCTTATAAAGCGATCTCAACCAAGAAATATATCAAAGAGTTATATCTCAATTTCTCAATACAATCTGCAATCAAACAGATAGAAATCCGTGAGCCCGATTGATATGAGAAATAACTTGGACGGTACAAAAGACCAATTCCCAAGTGCCAATCAATTCATATCCAACAATCAAGGTCGGATTTACCAATTGATTGAACTACGCACAACCTGTGATATTTCAATTATATATAAACAAATATAATGCGGAAAAAAAATAACACAAACACCAGAATTTTTGTTAACGAGGAAACCGCAAATGCAGAAAAACCCCGGGACCTAGTCCAGATTTGAACACCACACTGTATTAAACCGCTACAAACGCTAGCCTACTATAAGTTAACTTCAGACTGGCCTAACCAAGTCTAACACCGATTAAAGTACGGTCGCGTTCCTTACGCCTCTAGAACCACTCCGGAATCTGCGCACTTGATTCCCTTAAATGATCTCACCCACAACTAAGAGTTGCTATGACCCAAAGTCGAAGACTTATAAGCAAATATGTCTCCCACAGATAAGTCTATTATGATGGATAAATTTGTCTCCCACAGAAATACCTACGAAGTTTTTGTTCTGTATTTTGATAAATCAAGGTGAATAGGAACCAATTGATAATCCGGTATTATCCTCCCGAAGAGCAGCCTAGAAATATTAATCACCTTACAATAACTTAACTATATGGAAGTAGAAGAAGTATTGTGGAATCACAAAGAATGATACGAAGAGCTTTGTGATTACTTTTTATATCATACCTATCGAAGATAAATGTCGAGCAAATCTTAGAGAAGATAGTACTCAGTATGATAGAACAAGTAAGATCAGAATACGCAACTACAGAAAAAGATAGTTGGATCTGGATTCACGAATCCCAAATGAAGTCTTCAAGTCGTTAACCTATAATGGTTTTGGAAAAACCTAGATTAAAGGAGAATCGACTGTAGTCGCAACTAGGAGACAAGAAAGTGTCGGGATTGGGTTTTCCAGTTGCTAGAGTTATTACTTATATAGTCTTTCAAATCAGGGTTTGCTTTCAATCAAAGATAAGATAGCTTAGTAACAAAGCATTCAATATTCACCGCTAGATGAAAACCTGATTTAAGATTCAAGCTAAGTCTGCTTAAAACCAAAGCAATATCTCTCCAACATTATAAGGTCTTAGCTTGTTACACACAAATGAAATATACCTTTATTTAGATATGGGTAACTATGACCGGTCCTGCAAGTGTGCGTAATGATTGCGCGTCATAGAGTTGCAAGCCAAGTCAGTGATCCGCCGTAATGGCGCATTACGAAGCCATAATAGATATATACTGTATAGACCGTCAAGCACTAAGATAGTGGCACCCTGCAGGGACAGTGAAGCGCAAAGGTAGCACTATGTTGTAAAGACATTTGGCTAAAAAATGTAGCTTATTGGCCGACACAATGAAGCTTCATTGAGGGAAAGGCAAGATGAGGCCAACGTGACCAATGCAACATGCGATGTTAGCACTAAGGAATATCTGTGGAATTGAGTTGGCCCAAACTCAAGGATGATGCAAGAAGGTAAAATAGACTAAGAAGTTGGTCTATGGCATTAGTTCAAGGCGGGCCAAAGCTTAAACAGTGCAAACAAGTTAGTAATGCAAGAGTTGCATTGTTATTGTCAAGCTAATTGGCGAAGTGAAGCATATATGAAGCATGAGTAACTAGAGTGAGCTTAAGGATTTGGCCTCGATGATTGAATCATAAGGATTGTCCGTGCATTAGCTTAGAGTGATAAGCATGCAGGGCCAAGAGGGGTGAGCGTTGGAGCGAGAAAAAATTCAGTAAAGCGCAACAGTTGTGCAATACAACTCAAGTGACGGTTACGAGTTGGTTACGAGCTTTACAAGCATTCCAATGACGCGTAATGAAGTAAAACGGTTATAAAGGAGTTTATAAGCGTGGAAGACGGTTCCTAACTGCAAGAGAACAGGTGTTGGATGATTGGCGCGAGTTGGAAGAGAACTGGCCAGTTAGCACGGTTATTAGCGGTTACAGAACTGATCCATGGGACAAATGGTTGTCCCTTGCGTGTACAACAGTTATGCACGGTTTGGCCAAGTAAAGCTACTATATAAATAGTCCTAAGGCATGGAAAATTTGGCAGGCTTGCATATGTGAGTGAGTGACTCAAAATAGGAGAGTTTTTGTAAGGCTAAGGCTTGGTTCAAGAGGAACAAGTCTGTGTAAGTCCCTAAGTGGGAAGTTTTGTATTTATTCCCTTTGATGGAATAAAATGAAGTGATTGTGTCATGTTCTAAGTGTTCTTGGTTGGCTGATTGTTGTTGGTAAAGTATGGCAAAGTGTTGAATGCATTATGGGGTGCATTTGAGAAGTTTAGAGAATTGAAAGAAGGCTGTAAAGACTTCCGTTGTTGACCCGAAGAGTTGGTTGTTTGCATATGTGCAAACTTATAAGGCTGAAGTGCAGGTGGGTGAAGTTTTATTCACAGAACCACTGTGCTGCCGGGTTATACTTTCGCAGAAAATTTCTGGGGTGTTTGAAGGTGTGACAATTCGGGTATCAAAGTTGTGTTTGATACACAGTTCGAGTGTATTTTTTGATAATACGTTGGTGCTTCTTTCTCTCTTAACCTATTTTCCTGTGAGCAAGTAAGTGGCGCATTATTTTCAGAGTTTTGCATTAGAAATGAGTTCTAATGGCATGATGATCGACGAAGAACTACCGGGTACGTTTGATCAGCTTGAGGAGTATGGTGATCTTGGTGATTTGACCATAGACATGGGATGTGATGTCCTTGATAATCCTCTTGTTTCTGAAGGTAAGGGCAGGCTAGATTTACTTGAAGGAAGAACGACAGATTGGTTTAAAGAATTTGACGAAAGGGTAGGTGCAGTTGAGGACAAGGTGTCTGATGCTACCTTGTTAAATTATGAAACCAATGCTGAAGTGACTGAATTGAAGGTGCAATTCAGTGATATAAGGACCATACTAACAAGCCATGCAAAGAAAATTCCAGAGGAACAGGCAGGCATTCGCTGGTTAATCAGTAACAACATGTTTGTAGGGGCGAACTTGCATGGAGAAATCTCAAATCGAGTCTCTGAGCCAAGAATTTACGCAGGTTCCAGAAATGCTAGAGAAATTGAGAATTTCTTGTATGACGTTGAGGCATACTTTGAGGCAAATGGAACTGGGGAAGGACAAAAGGTAACTCTCGCAGGAAATTACCTTGGTGGTGATGCAAAGGTTTGGTGGAGAACTTTGCTGCAAGAAGATGAAGCTGCTGGTTATGCCAATCCTATGCCATGGAATGACATGAAAGATGGACTGAGATGTCAGTTCTAGCCAAGCAATGGTGCTTGGTACGCAAGAGAGAGTTTGTGTAGGCTAAAAATGACGGGTACACCACAGGCCTATGCTGAAACCTTCATTGCATTGGTGCAAGAAGTACGTGGCATGAGTCAAGAAGATCATATGTTCCAATTTCTGGCTGGTGCGAGTTCGAGTGTGATTTCTGAACTCAAGAAGCGCAAAATCCAGAGGATCCAGATGGCTATTCAAGTGGTAAGAGGGCTTACCAGTTGCACAACAACTGAAGATGTGCAAAGTTGTGAAGGTGAGGCCAAATGGAAGGAAAAATCTGTAGGCAGTAAGCGTAAGCATGATCCAAAGGAAGTTGAACTATTCCATTCAGCCCGGAAGTATAGGGGATGTTTCATTTGCAAAGGTTTACAATTCGCTAGAAGTTGTCCACTTAAGGCGCAACTCAATGCGTCAGTTGGGGATGATTATGGGAATCATTCTAGCAAGACTCGTGAAGGCCGAAGTGAAAGTTCGAGGAAGAGGCCTCGCAGCGAGGTGGTCGCTCACTTCGACAAAAGAAACTAAGCTAAGAACAAGATTAAGTGTTGATGTCTCCATTGGAAACACTTTGACGCCAAAACAAGAGTGTTTCTGGCCTTGTTTTATGTAGCTTTAGTTGTTGGTTTTTGCAAACTCTGTGGGTAGAGTTTGGTTTGTACAAAATTTTATTTGAGTCTTCAAGTTTGTATATACTTTGCTTTGGTGTAAGCAAGTTGCTTTGTTAATGAAGTTTTAGTTTTCCAAAAGCGATCAGTGGATCAATCATGTAACGGTACATGTTATGTAAGAGCAGTAATGAATAAAGGTGTTTTCGTTTATAAAGTTTTGCCTCTTTATTTACGATGTAAAACTAGTTCATGGGGAGATGTTGCAGTAGCATACTTAGCCTAATGTATGCAGTAGAAAGATATGCTGAAATCTAATAAGCAAAGCATAAGACAGAGGTCTTAGTTGATGTAAAAGTGATGTTGCTGTTTGGGGATTGCAAAATGGCACGATAGCAGATGGGCGGCAACAGTGCAAGCAATACAACAAGTTATAAATCATTTCATCAGCAAACATGAGTTGGTTAGAACTCATGGCCTTGGCGAAAGACACACACTTTCCAGGCAACAAGAAATGCATTTCAAAGAAGTATTTGGAGACATATTGGCTTGGAAGGCATGGCACATGGACAACTAACGGGTTAGCTATGATATGTCCAAAAATATAGTCAGTCACAGTTGCGTAAATGGGATGTGCAACTCAATAGTTTTGGTTTTAGCGAGTTAAGCAAAGAAAACTTTCCATTCCAGTTCGAGTATGCAAAACGACATAAGTATAAAGAGTTTATACTTGGTGGCCATATTCAGAGAAATGAGTTCTTGAATGATGCTTGCATAATCAGAGTTTGGCGAGGCATGAAGTGTTGAATTCGGGTGTCTTATGCGAAGGGAACCCCTATGCACTTTGTGACATGCTTAATGAGAGGCATGGAGAACAAGGGCGTTGAACGGATTAGGTGGGGGAGGTTTAGTAAAAGCATAATGATTGCGCGTCATTCAAGCCAAGTCGTTTATAAGTCCTTGTCATGTTGAAAAACTTAGATGCAAAACAAAGCCAAAGTCGTTTATAAGTCCTTGTCATGTTGATTAGATGCAAAAATGTTGGCAAAGTCGGGAGGCGAAAGACTATGGAAGTGATCGATGATCGGTAGAAGAAGAAAGTTATCATATGAACACTTTTGTAACCACGTAAATGATTGGGCAAATGAATCTAATCATGTTTCACATTCTATCTCATAGAAATATATATGAACCAATTGCCTAAAGAGAATTGGCTAAGAGGAATTTCTAAGATTGTTTTCATTTAGGTATTGATGCATGATTTGAGTAGCAAACTATGTTTAGGTCTTGTCGTGAGTGCGCCGGGTAGAAGGTTCCCAGACTTAACAGTTAAAACCGTTCGCATACTAGGTATGCAAACAAGGTTCCTGGACCTGAATCATACCAAAACAGTTTGCATACTAAGTACGCATATTGCATTGTATCCAGACAAAGGTTTTTATTCTAAACTCCCATTTCAATCATTGAAACATCCTTAGAAGACGACAATAGCTGTCTCACACAAACTATTAGCTTATAAGTAATTTTTAAGTGATCGAATTATCAATACGAAACTTTCCGAGTCGACATCAAATAATTGTCTCACATAAATCATGTAATATGTTTCAAGGCAATTTTCATATGATCATCTTTTGACTTATTATTTAGTTTCCAACAAATAAATTGTTTCCAACTAAACTCGTCAAGAATATGATGAACGTAAAGGTAGGATATTCTAATTGATTGAACAACGCACAACCTGTGATATTTCAATTATATAAACAAATATAATGCGGAATAGAAATAACACAGACACCAGAATTTTTTTAACGAGGAAACCGAAAATACAGAAAAACCCCTGGACCTAGTCCAGATTGAACACACACTGTATTAAGACGCTACAGACTCTAGCCTACTCCAAATTAACTTCGGCCTGGACTGTAGTTGAACCCCAATCAAACTCACACTGATCCAAGGTACAATTATGCTCATATGCCTCTGATCCCAGCAGGATGCTACGTACTTGATTCCCTTAGCTAATCTCACCCACAACTAAGAGTTGCTACGAGCCTACGACCCAAAGTTGAAGACTTTAATAAAAAAATATGTATCACAGAGAAAAGTCTACAGAATAGATAAATCCGTCTCCCATGAATATACCTACGAGTTTTGTTCCGTCTTTTGATAAATCAAGGTGAACAGGAACCAATCAATAACCCAGACTTATACTCCAGAAGAACATCCTAGTATTATTGATCACCTCATAATGATCTTAATCGACGCAGCGAAAAAAGATATTGCGGAATCACAAACGATGAGACGAAGTGTTTGTGATTTGTTTTCTATCTTGCCTATCGGAGATGTAAAATCTCAAGCCAATTATTTCAATTTTAATCGTACGATAGAAACATCAAGATCAGATCACACAACTAAAAGAAAAGTAGTATCGGTCTGGCTTCACAATCCCAATGAAGTCTTTAAGTCGTTAACCTGGTTTTAGAAGAAGAAAACCAAAGGTTAAAGGAGAAACGACTCTAGCTTATGCAACTAGTATCACATGTAAGGTGTGGGAATTAGGTTTCCCAGTTGCTAGAGTTCTCCCTTATATAGTCTTTCAAATCAGGGTTTGCAATCAATGTTAGCTTGGTAACAAAGCATTCAATATTTACCGTTAGATGAAAACCTGATTAGATTCAAGCTAATATTTCTCAACCGTTGGATCGAAAACTTAGCTTGTTACACACAAATAAAATGTTCAATTTTGGGTTTATGAACTGCACCCAAAAATTAACATTTGTTGGTTTAACAATAGTCAACCAAATGGTTAGCCATATGATTACTCTCATATCAACCATATTCTTCTTCACCATAACTAGTTCAAATGACTCAAATGAACTATTTAGAGAGTTGTTCAATTGCAAGGAAATCTTATGTAACTACACAAGACACAATTGAAGCAAAACACGGTTTGATTCACTCGAATCGGTTCATGAACTTTATAGCCACGGTTTGCCAAAGCATTCTTTAGTTTATTTAAATATTAGTTCAAGAACAACCAGTTTTAGATATAACCTACTCAAGTTCGCGGACTGGGTTCGGGGAAGATCAGGGAAGATCAGTTATTGCGGAATACACAAGGATTCATTCTATTTTCCATCACAATTTACACCATGACATTCAATAGACATAATCCTTGAAAACAAAAGATTTTAACCTATCTTCCATCAATAATTGACAATATAGGCTTAACTTTTGTATTTGTCAAAAGTCCATTCAAAGACTTTACTTTTGACAAGATAATCTGCACTTCTTGTGGATTTAGTCACCAATATAGCATAAAAGACATATTCATACAAACCATTGTGCCAAGAACAAAGTTATTACATCACAGAGTCATAAACTTTAAAACCAACAAAAGAAGTTTAAGCAGATAATATCAAGTAGAGAAAGTAGTACTAGAAATTAGTCACTCCATCCATAGTGATCTCTTTTAATCTCATATAATTTCTCTATCAACTATAGAACAACATTACCAGCAAAGTCTACTTGCTCTCTGAGAACAACATTTTCTTCTCGTCGTTCGGCAAGTTCCTCTCTAAGGCGAGACAGTTCTTCAGCAGCTGGAGTCCTAGGAGCTCTTGAGTCTACCCTGACTGTAGAGGGCCTCATTTTCTCAATGCTAGACATAGTCAGCACAGTTGGTCCTCTAAGATCAGAACCAAAAACAGGAATATCAAAGTTAGCACAAATTCTTGAAATGAGACAGGGAAAACCTGATTTCTTTCCTGTGTTGTGTCTGACACTTATCATTTGATCAATGATAATTCCACAGAAGTCAATATTTCTCTCCTCAACAATGTAGTAGATGAACTCACTAAGTCCCCTGGTCCAAGAGTTGCTGTCACAAGTACTAGGCATCATGTTTGCCACAATAAGTTTAGCTGCAACTTTAAGAAATAACCCTACTCCTCTCACATAAACCTTTCCATCATTTCGGGAGAGGTCTTTATTAAACAACCTGTTTGAAAAAGCTTCAAGGGAAATTCTACCAAGCTCTGGAGGCGAAAATCTTTCACCTCCCATAGGCACATCAAGAAGGTAGGATATAACAGAGCGGTTCACAGTAAAAATGGTTCCTCCAACAATAGTCTTGAAAGAACAAAGAGCCATGTCTTCATAATGAATGTTAGCATAAAACTGAGCAACCATCTCAATATAACTAATATGCTTAGTTGTTTTCGGTTTGCTAAACTAAATTGGAAAAGTTATTTCGGGCAATTGTTCCTTGGTAACATATCAAAATAAGACTACTTGTAGTTTCCGTTTTGATATTGGTTATAAGAACATGATGTGTGGAACCCTCGTGCCTAACTCTACAGGTTTGCAAGTCT
>JAJJWW010005153.1:0-26201 GCA_023531295.1 Papaver armeniacum | reverse complement strand
GGTCATGCGGAGCAAACAACAATAGTTTGACATGAACGTAAATTGAAAATGAAGATGAGGAAACAGAAAAACAAAAATTCTTATTATAATTACCCAAATTCTTATCCAGGCAAGATTAGATTAGTGCTCAAATTTCCGACCTAATTATACACTGGTTATCTAATTACATGTAAAAGCTTACAATACTGAGGGAATGACAACAAAAGCACAAAGCCTAAAGAGTTGACGTTTTGTGAGAGGTAATTAGTGGAATTGCTTATTCCTTCATTGTTGATTACATACTTATTTATAAGAAAATACTAGTGATTTCCATGGATAGAAATGGAAAACCTTACATCGTTCAATCTTTTTCACCTATTATCCTTTCAAACCAAAAATACAAACTCCCCAATACAAATATGAGATTTTGATAAAGCTCTAACTACACATGCAACTCCCTCAAACTCCCCCAAACTATAAACTCACTCAAAATCCTTGGTTTTATCACTAATAGGGATTTCAAGGGTGTTTCCCAAAGTCCCCAGATTCTCCCATGACTAACCCCCTGTTAATTGAATGAATCAAAGGATACCCAACATTAGCAATTACAAATCAAATCAGATAAAAGTGATGAGATGTTATACCTGTAGATCCAACTGAACCTGAAAGTCTTCTGCATCAAAAAACAAAAACAAAAAAATTATTAAAACCCTTATATCAAAGAAACAGAAAAATCTATTTCATGAAACTACAACTTTACCAGATGAAGTTTGAAAAAAAAAAGAATCGTTGAAGAAGAACTCCAAAAGCAAAAAGGACTTCTACATCAATAAAGCAGATTTTTTTTTAAAAAAAAACCCTAACATCAATGAAATTGAAAAAAAAATAGAAAGATTGATTGGTAACGAGAATCGGTTGAGAAAAATAAATTAAAACCCTAACAAATTAGTATGCAGTTTGATTTTACAGATCTCGGTCTAGCTTTAGAATTGAATAAAAAAATAAGAGGAGGAGAACTCGATGAGACGATGGGACGATGAGAAAATAAGAAATGAAAATAAAAAAGAAAGGGATAATAACAAGGGTGCAATAGACAGTTAAGCCCTGGACCATTTGGATGAAGTACAAGCGTGTCCTGCTTTTCATTTTTCCTGGCAATAATTATAACTCAGTGCAACGTATACTTTTTGGTAACCAACGGATTAAGGTCTCCAACATCAATATACGTTGCACACCTAAAAGAAGGCGTTGTAAAATACTAGATATGGTGTAGTGAACCTTGTGCGAGTATCAAGCAGCACGAAAATCGATGTCTTTTGGGGGCGAGTTGCATATCACTCCAATATGAATGACCATCACTTGGGGGAGAGATATGTAACACTTCATAGTCTAAAGTATATTTTTCAGGGCTAGTTGCGTAACACTTCACACACTTGGGGGCGAGTTACGTAGAACCTAAATACGATGCAAAATTCAGCTGCTGAAAATCGGAACAAAGGGAAACCTGAACTTCTTAATCCTACAAAGAGTTATAGGATTAAGAGGGGGCGAGTATACACCCTATATTTCGACGCAATTATTGCAATTAGTAACATTAAACTGCTACACTTAAGTTGATCGAACTACTATAGTCCAGTTCCTAAGCAACTGCTGCACTCAGTTGGACGCAACTGATGCAGTCCAGTTTTGCTCATCAATTCGGTACTCAATTGGACGCAACTGATGCAGTCTTGTTTTATTTGTAACTGTTACACTCAGGTTTATGTTTTTTTAGTCTAGTTCCTCGGTGCTGCGGTTTAGGCTGTTCAAACTCTGCGGTCCGGCTATATTCGCAGCTCCTGCAGTGCAACTTTGCTCGTCGCTGTTGCAGTCCATCTGTTCGTAGCTCCTACAGTGCACCTTTGATCGTCGCTGCTGCAGTCCAGCTGATCAAAACTGCTGCAGTCCATCTATGTTCGCAGCTCCTGCAGTCTAGCTGATCGCAGCTGCTGCAGTGCAAATTTGCTCGTCGCTGCTGCGGTCCCGGTGATCTAAGCTGTTGCAATCGGTATGTCGCGCTCTGCCGATCCAGCTAACACATGGCTAACATGCGAGTGCAACTTTGATCGTCTCTTATGCATCCAGTGATGAAAGGCTGCTGCAGTCCAGCTATGTTCTCAGCTCTTGCAGTCCAGCTGACCACAGCTGCTGCAGTACAACTTTGATCGTCGCTGCTGAAGTCCAGCTGATCGAAGATGTTGTAGTGCAGCTTTGCTCAAAGATGTTGCAACCCTGTTATGCTCATTACTGCAGAGGATAGTTTTTTGTGGCCGTCACAGCCCAGTTTACCGCAATCATTGCAACCCAGTTCCGCAATAACTATTGCAATCTAGTCTACATAGCTGCTGTTATACTAATTCATATAACTACTGATGACATATAAAGATCGATGTCATATCCAGTAGCATGATTAAGACTATTGGAGGTCCAGAAACACACAAGGTATGTTTCCATCCCAACTATTAAAGGATATCACCAATAACTATCGCATTTTCATTCACAATTGCCGCATCTCAGCCTGTAATTGACAGCAGCCTAGTGCCAACAACTGCCGCTACCCAGTTTGGTCGAAAATTAATATCAGTCTGCGAATTCAAGTTTCGCTTGCAACAACAGCCGACACAGATTCCATCCCAGTGACTTTAACGGTAGCTCATCTTTTCCAACGACTGTCACCTGTCTGGTTCTACATAACTGCTACAGTTCAGTTTCGCATTAACCGCTGCAGCCCGATTTGGATTCAACTGCTACATCCCAGTCTCGCAGCAACAACTGCATCTCACTTTCGACAATTGTTTCTACATCTGCAATCCAGTTTCATCAATAACTGTCTTGGTCATCTCTCTCTTTCATCCACTGCACTCCAGTTTCATGTAACTACTCCACTCCGGTATCACGCTTTCATTGTAGACCAGTTCGGCCTTCAGTTCAGTTACTGCATACAACAATGGTTTATGTTCAATTGCTGCCCGCCAAACTTCCAATCACAACAGCCTCACTTGGGGGTGTCTTGATTATGATTGCTGTAAAAAGCAAGGGAAGGTTGCCATTCACTTCATCAACAATAATCCACACTTTGGGCGAATTTTGTTAGCCAATACGAAATGGAAAATCAACTTTTTAACCCTACAACAAGTTGGAGGTTAAGAGGGGGCGATGTTTGTACCATGATAAAAATTACCGCATATCGGGCCAGAATACTGCCTGGGCCACCATTTTTTCTGTCATCCAAGCCTGTCATCTAGCCAGCCGACGCATCTCACTAACCGGCCCAATGTACATAAAGTCAATCGTCGGTCAATTTTCAAAGTCAACGACTGGTCATCCGACAAAGTCAATGGTCAAATCAAATATCGATCAACGGTTGAAGCCATGCTTCCAAGACGCACTCCCATTCAATTTCCAATCATGTTGCCAGTGGTGCTGCCGACCATTTCCCAGTCATATTGCCAGCGGTACTGCCAACTAACATCCGTCTGAATTGTCAGTCGCGCTGCCAACCTGTTTCTAGCCAAGTACTTAGCCGGCTGCCAGCCAGTCTCCAGTCAAGGCAGTCTGCCAACATGTCATACCATTCAAGCTTGACAGTCACAGTCAACAGCAGAAAAGAAGCATGCAGAATTAATACAAGGAGGCATGCAATGCAGAATTAATACAAGGAGGCATGCAAGGAAACTTAATACAATTTATGCCTACCTCACAATTAGGGAAGAAAGGAATTCATAATTGTATAAGTAAAGGAAATTGTAATCCTAAAAGAGGGGTAGGCTATCTAAGAGAGAAATAAGCTATTGTAATTCTAAGATCAATAAAACATCACTCCCCAAGGGGATTCATCCGTGGACTTAGGCACATCTTGCCGAACCACGTTAAATCAATGTTTCTTCTATTGTTCTTCAATTCATTTCCTAATCCTAACTACACATCAAATCATCGATTCAATCGTGTTTGATGCCCAAAAGTAATTTTGGGTACAAACATATACGACGACGTTTATCTATAGGTTGCACAAGGGGGTGGGGGGTGGGGTTGTATAAGGTCTTCAATTCATTGCAACTCTTCAATAATAGTCGTAAACGCAGTTTTCGTTCCATTTTATACCACTCTTGGCTCAATTGTGAAACTCAATCCAAATTACTAGGCAATGTCTCACACAACTCTTCAAGTAGTTGTCATCGTTAGTTTCACAACTAAGTCATATGTCTTAGAAATTTCTAACACAAATACAATAATAGTTGTGTATACAGTCTTCTCCCAACTCTTATTTTAGTTGTAGGACATATTCAACTCTTGTTTCACAACCGGAGGTATATGTAGCAGAAATTCGTATGACAATCTTTGTTAGTGTAGTTTGACCGATGTTTCACAATTATTATATGAGTTGTAAGTATTTCTTTTTAACCATATGTCTGAGTAGCAGAAATAGGTATCACAACAATGTTTTGTGTAGTATAAGTTTAGTTTCACAACTCTTTTATTTGTAGCAGAAATATGTATCACAACCATCGTTTTTGTGGTATACCTTTGTTTTCAAAACTCATAGTTTGGTAGTAATCAACTGTTTCACAACGTATACATTTGTAGTAGAAAAATGTATCACAATCTTTGTTTGCATAGTATAACTCCATCTTCACAACTCCTAATTTGGTTGTAATCAATTGTTTGACAACCTATGCTCTGTGTAGTAATATTTCCAGTATAGGTATATCCAATTACAACCTCTTTTAACAGTTGTAATTCATTTATATTTTATAAAAATAAAATATATAAATTGGTTTTCGATTCACTAAAAAATTCATAAATTGGATTCCACTTCATTAGTGAAACACCTTTAATTCATGAAACCCATTGTTGTAAAACTGGTAAGAGAAACACAAACACATTGTTTCCATAAAAAAAGAACAACATTGTTCTAAAATGATAAATGCAACAAAAAAAAGAACAACATTCTTCTAAACTGATAAGTGCAACAAAAAAAAAAAACACATTGTTTCCAAATACTCCACATTATCAGATGGCAGGAAATATAAATCCTTGGCCCATGTGGTATAACTTCCTACATCGTCTAATACACGCTTCAACCCATCGGTTTGCTTGTAGAGAAGAGCATCATCAACATGAGAATCAGTAAGAGTTACCTTGTATGCTGCAAAACTATTGGAATTCCATGGCACTTCATCTTTGGATCTGTTTTAGCAATAATTGCATCACCAACAACCTCGTTCTCATTGAACCAACTGAGTAACCTGCAAGATTTATCCTTCCCTAGCACTTCCTTCACCCTTGGTCTGCTAATTGGACTTTAATTTTCATGGCGGAGAAAAAATCTGCTAGTGCTAGCAATAGCATGGTTGTTGCTAGCATTTCCAGACTACAGGAAAAATACAACAACAACATAAGAGACTTGGCATAATGCAGAGAAATAAATTTGAATAACTAGCTATTGATGGTGGTTTTTAAACAAAGGGTAAAATCGTTAAACCCCAAATAACCTAATGTCACCGGTGACACATTTATTAGAACATTTAATGCATGTAGTCAGTAATTAATAGGGGGTATTTTTTCAAATTAGGGTTACAACAAACAAAACCCTAATTCACCTCCGTGCCATGCCAGCCACACCAAAACGCGCCAAAGCATGCCAACCATGCTGGCCGCACCTCCGTGCCAATGGAAAATCATTCCATCCACACCTAACCCAAGCTAGCCGCACCTCTGTGCCAATGGCAAATCATGCTAGCCACACCAAACGCGCCAAAGCATGCCAACCATGTTAGCCGCACCTCCGTGCCAATGGCAAATCACGCCAGCCACACCTAGCCCAAGCTAGTCGCACCTCTGTGTAAATGGCAAATCATGCCAGCCACATCAAACACGCCAAAGCATGCCAACCATGTTAGCCGCACCTACGTGCCAATGGCAAATCATGCCAGCCACATTTATCCCGAGCTAGCCGCGCCATGCCAAACGCACTCTGCCTTGGCCCTAGCTACGCTAGTCACGCCACGCCAAGCCAAGCACTCTGCCTTGGCCCTAGCTACGCTAGTCACGCCACGCCAAGCCAAGCATTCTACCTTGGCCCTAGCCACGCCATGCAAAAATGGCACCCGCACCTAGGCTTGCAAACCATGCAACCTAGGCCAAATTGGCCACGCATGCCATTGACACATGCCAACACGCGCGCTGGTAGCTTTTCCTACCAGGACGCGACCCAAATTGGCCACAGATGCCATTGGCACATGCCAACGCGCTCGCTGGTAGCTTTTCCTACCAGGACGCGACCCAAATTGGCCACGCATGCCATTGACACATGCCAACACGCTCACTGGTAGCTTTTCTTACCAGGCCACGACCCTAATGGCCGAGCATGCCATTGGCACATGCCAACACGCATCGCTGGTAGCTTTTCCTACCAGGACGCGACCCAAATTGGCCACGCATGCCATTGGCACATGCCAACACGCTCGCTGGTAGCTTTTCTTACCAGGCCACGACCCTAATGGACGAGCATGCCATTGGCACATGGCAACACGCATCGCTGGTATCTTTTCCTACCAGGACACGACCCAAATTGGCCACGCATGCCATTGGCACATGCCAACACGCTCGCTGGTAGCTTTTCTTACCAGGCCACGGCCCTAATGGCCGAGCATGCCATTGGCACATGCCAACACGCTCGCTGGTAGGTTTTCCTACCAGGACGCGACCCAAATTGGCCACACATGCCATTGGCACATGCCAACACGCTCACTAGTAGCTTTTCTTACCAGGCCACGGCCCTAATGGCCGAGCATTCCATTGACACATGCCAACACGCATCGCTGGTAGCTTTTCCTACCAGGACGCGACCCAAATTGGCCACGCATGCCATTGGCACATGCCAACACGCTCGCTGGTAGCTTTTCTTAGCAGGCCACGGCCCTAATGGCCGAGCATGCCATTGGCACATGCCAACACGCATCGCTGGTATTTTTTCCTACCAGGCCGTGACCCAAATTGGCCACGCATGTCATTGGCACATGCCAACACGCATCACTGGTAGCTTTTCCTACCAGGCCGTGACCCAAATTGGCCACGCATGTCATTGGCACATGCCAACACGCATCACTGGTAGCTTTTCTTACCAGGACATAGCCCTAATGGCCATGCGTGCCATTGACACATGCCAAACACACACGCTGTTATCCTAACTTGCTAACTGTGCAACCTACCACCAAGGCATTCCACTTGCCACACACGCCACTGGAAGCTCTGGCATTGCCACTTACACTCAACATACAACCTACCACCAAGGCATTCCGCACATGCCACACACGCCACCAGCAGCTCTGGCATTGCCACTTGCACTCAAGGTGCAACCCGCAACGAAGGCATTCCGCACATGCCAATGGCACATGCCACACACGCCACTAGCAGCTCTGGCATTGCCACTTGCACTCAAGGTGCAACCCGCAACGAAGGCATTCCGCACATGCCAATGGCACATGCCACACGCGCCACTACCAGCGCCACTTGCACTCAAGGTGCAACCAACACTCGAGACATCAACACAAACTGGGGGATGCTTTCTAGGGTTTTGGTTTGGCGGTCACAGCATGCAGCGTACACTACGCTCACATTAAGAAAGCGTGAATAGGAATAAAGCGGTCAAATAAATGAGGAAATAATGGTGAAAACGTTTTCACCCATAAACACCATGCGGTTACCCTCTCCTCCCATTATTTCACCCTTTACTCTCTTCCTTCATGAGGCCAGGGTACGTTTCAATCTCAACTTGTATAAATAGGTCTTAACTATTTCCACCAGACAAGAAGTCTCGGTCAGGAGAAAAATACAACACTCTCAGAAAAGGCAACTTTGTAAGCTCTCCAAAAAAGCTTTCATCTCTTGAAAGCTTCCTAAGCTTTCACTTTCGATACAAGTCGAGACACTACTCTCCCGCACTATTCGGTCTCAACACCTTTCTTTGCTTCCCTCCCCAAATCAACCCTTCTCCTCCACTTTGTGACCGAAGCAAGTCCGGAACGACCATTTCTTGGTTTAGGCCGGACTTGTACAGTTGATCTCTCGAATCTATAAAGTGCTCACGTGCAAAGCACATTTGTTTAGGGTTTAAACCGGTTTCTCACTCACCTACCGAATTTACCAAAATCGGCGGAAACGATTTTTACCCATAAACAATTGGCGACCACAGCGGGAGGATTGATCTATCGGCTACAATGTCAGACTGTCGATCTTGTTCTTCGACCCAGATGTCAAGATGGTAGGGGAAGGCCACTCAATCCGACTCAACTGCCAGACAACCCGGTTACCAGTTGTAAAAACTACACTTGAAAACTGGGGACTCTTTGAAGATGCTACCAGCGATTGGGGACTTGCGACTCAATCCGACTCAACTGCCAGACAACCCGGTTACCAGTTGTTAAAACTACACCAGAAAACTGGAGACTCGCTGAAGATGCTACCAGCGATTGGGGACTTGCTGGCGAGGCTACCTGCAAAGCTGCCTTTTACTTGGAGAGAGGCGTGTTTGCAAAAACCTATGAAGTGAGTAAATTTAGATTGGGCAAGATATACGATCTGTTTTTAGGTTCTTAATAAAACCGTCATACTACTGCGTCTTGTGCCCATTGCTAGCACACACTTTCATAAAAGCAATATTCATTTCCCAAAACATAATCAGAGTTATATTATCAAAACCATTCATCCCAGAAATAATCCAATATCCTCAAAAGCTACCAGCTGTCTATCAAAACCGGTCGAACTTTGAACCGGACATCCAGTATATTTTTCAAAAAAAAAAGAAGAAGAAGAACCTAAATGAAAGTTTAACAGAGAAACATTCAAGGAAAATCATCCAACAGAGGTCTGCTCTTCTTGGAGAAAGTCAACTTTGCATCTTCAAGAGCCGCTCTCTTCATAATCATCATCTTGGAAAGCTTTTCGAGTTCTACCTCATGTCGTGCAATCTCTTCTGCAGAAAGGCTTTCGACTGCTGCATCTTTCGACTTCTGTATCTCATCAAGGCCTTCGACAAACCACAAAGCATTGAACTCCTTTTCTACACACACGTCGCGATGGTGCTCCCAGTCGGCAATAACGTCTTCAGAAACGGTGTGGTCAGTCACCTCACGCATGTCCTCAATGGAAAGCCTCTTCCACACGCTTAACCAGCGCAAATCGACTAGTGATCTTCTTGGTTGTGGCCATATGTCCATGCTTCTCCCGCATTACGGTGTACAACGCCTCATACTTAGCCAGCACGCTGAAACCATCAACCAGCACATGACCTGGATAAGGAACCAAGTAAGGGGGATCAAAAATGGCGCCTGCAACTGGCCTCACGACTCGCAAAGGGTCTTTTTCCATGTCAACGGCAGCAACCATCAGAGAATCATCCACCGTTTAAACCACATTTGTGCCCGACAATTGACTAACTCCCATCTCCAAGTCACCAGGTGTGGTCACCAAAGGCAAGTTTTCGTGTGGATCCACCCCAGAATTATCCTCTGAACCGGATTCCTCCTGTGAACTTGAGTTAGACATTTTTCAAAAGAAGAAACGGGAGAAGAAAGAAAAAGAAGCGCGAAACTCACCGAACCACTTCCCGAAAAAGAACCAGTGCTGCCAGAGGAATCACTCTCACTTGTCGAACTTTCTTCTTTCTCTGACTCATCACCACTATGAGAAGGCTCGGTCTTTGCGGAATTCTTCGAAGAAATTACCGTCTCCGGCAACGTGCAAGGGCAGGCGAAAGCATTAACACTACCGAAGCCCGGAAGAAACAAGATACATGTTTTTAGCGAAATTCACGTGTTTTGAGACAAACCAACAAGGAGGCGACACATACCTGGTTATTGGAAGAACTGAAAGACACGAGAGTCTGCGGGAGGATATTTTGAAACCGCCCGGAACCCGCCAGCACGATTCTTCGTCCTCTGTTCCTTTGCCTGGGGACTTTTCGAGTTGCCAGGCAACTTTCGCTTGGGATCTCTCAACATTGGATACTTCTTCAAAACTGCTGGGGAAGGTTTACAATGAACATTCTCCACCACGATTTTTACAAAATCTGGGATCATAATAAACTCATCGCACCAGAACTGATTATAGCCAAAAGTCGTCGAAGTCACTCTTCCCGTTTGAAAGAAGGGAAGGCGGATACCCGGCTCAAGGGCACTGGCATTGAGGGCGGCATGGAATGAATCCTTAGGAACCACCAGCTGGTAAGCAAGGGGCACCCCTTGATCGAAACCATGTGACGAGCAGCACGGTCAATATTGTAAGCAGCTATTCGGAAAGACCCCATGAAGAAAGAAGGCATATAGCCGGACATGCATCTTTGAATAAACAAGTTTTCACCAACACTCAAGTTGCCGTCAGAAGACAAAGACATGATCGGAGCAGAAGAAAAGGTGTCAATTTGAGTCACCGACCTATGGACCGGCTCCCATGGGCGAAAACTGATTTCATGCGACTTATCGAGAAGACTAACCAAGCTCATGCCAACTCTTGACGCCTGTTCACCCATCGAAGAATTCGGGAGCCGCCCCAACTCGCGGGAATCGAAGGCAATGGTTTCGGAGCATACTTCTAAAAGTGTTCCCATAACCAGGCTTGCATAAAAGCAACGTGCACATATGAATCCACTTTCATGAAACCATTCGAAACTCGCATGTTCGCAACTAGGTGATCCAGATGCACATACAGGGAACCAAGGAATAACTTGCCGATGGGAAGAACTTCACCTTTTGCTAACTTCACAGCAATAACTAGCAACTCTGGTCTTATTTCCTTCTTGCCAGAACCGTCATCAAAAATGTCTCTAGACAACCAGAGAGCCAAAAACGCCGTAATATGAAGATCACTGCTTTTCTGTTTAGGTTCCAGCTCGTCCGGAAACCATTGAGATATCCACCAGCTGTAAAAGCACCTTTCATCCTCTTTCCGTACAGAATCCTTCGACTTCACAATGGAGTCTTTTCGAGCGAAATCTCCCAACTTAGTGGCAAGGTCATCCCTCATCTTATCCTCACCTTCAGACAATCGGATATTGAGATTCCCGGTTACCGGAAGATTCAGCAAGAGAGCCACACTCTCCAAGGAGAAAGTTATTTCGCCCCATCTACATATGATCGTATGGGTGTCCGAACACCATCTGGAGATGTAAGCAACCAAGCCCGGGATATCCTTCCTAATCTGGATTTACTGAAGCTCTGACAGCATCAATAATCTGCGCTCGAGTCAAGTTGGTATTTATGTGCTCCTTACTCACCATGAACTCAACCCATCTATCAAACGAACGCAATGGGCTTTGACACATCCTGAAATCAATGTCGGAAGAAGAATATACCCCTTTATGAAGACAGAACCGTATGGTGTTCTCTGGGCGAACTGAACGTGTCTTCTTTTCATCTTCACTACCGATTAACAAAATTGGCACGAAACCTGGGTGATTCTTCCGAGCAAGGGCGAGGGGTTTGGCAAAGAATGCATCATCCGTGTTTGGTTTGGAACTATGAACATCCTTCGATGAGGAGAAATTTTGTTCAGGTAACATCTTGTCGGATTTCTTCATAACAACTTAGTAACAAGATATCTGCACACGGAGAAAGACGAAATTATCTCCCTAACCGCACCCAACAAAAGGAAATCTGGAAAAAAAAAGGGTGTATTCTCTACGGGTTCAAAACTGCACACGCAGTATTTTCTTCAGGGTTCAAAATTATATACGCAGTATTTTCTACGGGCTCTAATGCGTCTATGGTATCCTTCTTCGGGTTCAAAATTATATATGGAGCATTTTTCTACGGGTTCAAAACTGCACGCGCAGTATTTTCTTCGGGTCCGAAATTCATATATGCAATATTTCCTATGGGTTCGAAGTCATATGAAGCACACATACAGTATTCTCCACAGGTTCGAAAATGCACACGCAGTATCTTCTTCAGGGTTCAAAATTATATACGCAGTATTTTATACGGGCTCAAGTGCGTCTGCAGTATCCTTATTCGGGTTCAAAACCATATACGCAGTATTTTTCTACGGGCTCGAATGCGTCTATGGTATCCTTCTTCGGGTTCAAATTATATATGGAGCATTTTTCTACGGGTTCGAATCATATATGCAGTATTTCCTTTGGGTGCATATATACAATATTTTATACAAGAAGCACGCCAAAGAATCATACGCGCAATATCATTGCAAGGATTATAAAAGAAAAACGCCTACTTTTAGGGTTTGCACCTACATGAAAAGGGAAACAAGAGAAGTACTGGAAGACATACCTGGGAGCCGGTTTTTCTTTGTGAATCTGCCGCTAGTATGAAAAGATAAAAGAACAAAGTGCAAGGTGAGAGAAAAGGATTTTATATATATGGGCATGAAGATTCTGAAATAGGGAAGGATTTCCCTTTACCAAAAATCGTGCGCATGAGTAACGGGCCCACAAGGGCGCCCAACTTCCCAACGTCGCCCAAGTTTCGCCGGTCCCACCAGCTAGCACGCTCAGCTTCCCAACTCACGTCAACTTTCTAAATGACCGCCCAAGTCACGCCAGCTAGCACGCTCAGTTTCCCCACCTTGCGCCGGTCTCGCTAGCTAGCACAATCAGTTTCCCCACCTCGCGCTGGTCCCGCCATCTAGCATGCTCAGTTTCCCAACTCGCGTCAACTTCTCAATGCCGCCCAACTTCCTGTCTCTCAATGATGTTGACTTCCCAATTGGGCCAGCCTCCCGATTTGTGCAAAACTACCAGAGGCAAGGATTCCAAATCCTATTTATAAAAAGGTCAGACAAGCCTCCTGAATTCTCTTTACGATTTGCTGCTGATAGTTTGTCACCATCTTATGCTTACCTCGCAACAAAGCTCCTGTTCCGAGCTAAGCAGGGGACTTAATGTTGATGGTGGTTTTTAAACAAAGGGCAAAATCGTAAAACCCCAAATAACCTAATGTCACCGGTGACACATTTATTAGAACATTTAATGCATGTAGTCAGTAATTAATAGGGGGTATTTTTTCAAATTAGGGTTACAACGAACAAAACCCTAATTTACCTCCATGCCAATGGCAAATCATGCCAGCCACACCAAAACGCGCCAAAGCATGCCAACCATGCTGGCCGCACCTCCGTGCCAATGGAAAATCATGCCAGCCACACCTAGCCCAAGCTAGCCGCACCTCTGTGCCAATGGCAAATCATGCTAGCCACACCAAACGCGCCAAAGCATGCCAACCATGTTAGCCGCACCTCCGTGCCAATGGAAAATCACGCCAGCCACACCTAGCCCAAGCTATCCGCACCTCTATGCCAATGGCAAATCATAACAACCACATCAAACGCGCCAAAGCATGCCAACCATGTTAGCCGCACCTCCGTGCCAATGGCAAATCATACCAGCCACATTTAGCTAGAGCTAGCCGCGCCATGCCAAACGCACTCTGCCTTGGCCCTATCTACGCTAGTCACGCCACGCCAAGACAAGCACTCTGCCTTGGCCCTAGCTACGCTAGTCACGCCACGCCAAGCCAAGCACTCTTCCTTGGCCCTAGCCACGCCATGCCAAAATGGCGCCCGCGCCTAGGCTTCCAAACCATGAAACCTAGGCCAAATTGTCCACGCATGCCATTGGCACATGCCAACACGCTCGCTGGTAGCTTTTCCTACCAGGACGCGACACAAATTGGCCACACATGCCAACGCGCTCGCTGGTAGCTTTCCCTACCAGGACGCGACCCAAATTGGCCACGCATGCCATTGGCACATGCCAACACGCTCACTAGTAGCTTTTTTTACCAGGCCACGGCGCTAATGGCTGAGCATGCCATTGGCACATGCCAACACGCATCGCTGGTTGCTTTTCCTACCAGGACGCGACCCAAATTGGCCACGCATGCCATTAGCACATGCCAACACGCTCGCTGGTAGCTTTTCTTACCAGGCCACGTCCCTAATGGCCGAGCATGCCATTGGCACATGGCAACACGCATCGCTGGTAGCCTTTCCTACCAGGACGCGACCCAAACTGGCCACGCATGCCATTGGCACATTCCAACACGCTCGCTTGTAGGTTTTCTTACCAGGCCACGGTCTTAATGGCCGAGCATGCCATTGGCACATGCCAACACGCTCGCTGGTAGCTTTTCCTACAAGGACGCGACCCAAATTGGCCACGCATGCCATTGGCACATGCCAACACGCTCACTGGTAGCTTTTCCTACCAGACGAAGGCCCTAATGGCCGAGCATGCTATTGACACATGCCAACACGCATCGCTGGTAGCTTTTCTTACCAAGACGCGACCCAAATTGGCCACGCATGCCATTGGCACATGCCAACACGCTCGCTGGTAGCTTTTCTTACCAGGCCGCGACCCTAATGGCCGAGCATGCCATTGGAACATGCCAACACGCATCGCTGGTAGTTTTTCCTGCCAGGCCATGACCCAAATTAGCCACGCATGTCATTGGCACATGCCAACACGCATCACTGGTAGCTTTTCCTACCAGGCCGTGACCCAAATTGGCCACGCATGTCATTGGAACATGCCAACACGCATCACTGGTAGCTTTTCTTACCAGGACATAGCCCTAATGGCCATGCGTGCCATTGACACATGCCAAACACACACGCTGGTAGCCTAACTTGCAAACCGTGCAACCTACCACCAAGGCATTCCACTTGCCACACACGCCACTGGCAGCTCTGGCATTGCCACTTACACTCAACATACAACCTACCACCAAGGCATTCCGCACATGCCATTGGCACATGCCACACACGCCACTAGCAGCTCTGGCATTGCCACTTGCACTCATGGTGCAACCCGTAACGAAGGAATTCCACACATGACAATGGAAAATGCCACACACGCCACTAGCAGCTCTGCTATTGCCACATGCACTCAAGGTGCAACCCGCAACGAAGGCATTCCGCACATGCCAATGGCACATGCCACACGCGCCACTAGCAGCGCCACTTGCACTCAAGGTGCAACCAACACTCGAGACATCAACACAAACTGGGGAATGCTTTCTAGGGTTTTGGTTTGGCTATCACAGCACACAGCGTACACTACGCTCATATTAAGAAAGCGTGAATAGGAATAAAGCGGTCAAATAAATGAGGAAATAATGGTGAAAACGTTTTCACCCATAAACACCATGCGGTTACCACCTCCTCGCATTATTTCACCCTTTACTCTCTTCCTTCATGAGGCCAGGGTACGTTCAATCTCGACTTGTATAAATAGGTCTTACCTATTTCCACCAGACAAGAAATCTCGGTCAGGAGAAAAATACAACACTCTCAGAAAAGGCAACTTTGCAAGCTCTCCAAAAAAGATTTCATCTCTTGCAAGCTTCCTAAGCTTTCACTTTCTGATACAAATCGAGACACTACTCTCTCAGAATTATTCTGGTCTCAACACCTTTCTTTGCTTCCCTCCCCAAATCAACCCTTCTCCTCCACTTTGTGGCCGAAGCAAGTCTGGAACGGCCATTTATTGGTTTAGGCCGGACTTGTACAGATTGATCTCTCGAATCTATAAAGTGCTCACGTGCAGCATATTTGTTTAGGGTTTAAACCAGTTTCTCACTCACCTACCGAATTTACCAAAATCGGCGGAAACGATTTTTACCCATAAACACCAGCATTTTTGTAGAAACATATAAACACACTTATTTTTGGACCGGCCTTGTGCAAGTGTGAGCCATGGCAGCAGACACATCTCGAGGTCTTTTCCTATACCAATACCAAACCGGCAGTATGAGAGGAAATTTTCAATTCATCAACCGAAATAAAACTGAGTCGATGATAAAAATCTCACCTCTAACAGTACATGTCTCACACTCAGTTCTGACACATTCTCCCGACACTCTTTGATGATCTTCTTATAATGGCTCTTGAAAACCATTTTTGTCTTTGTCGCTCCATACCCAATTCCTCTCAGTCTCCCTAGTTTGTCGTCACCAAGAGATTTGGCAATAATATCGTCTGTCACAGATAATCCAACATCAACACCATGCTCTTCTACTGCTCTTTCAATCTTTTCCTGCATTAGTTTACATGTAAACCAATTAGTTACATTTTTGCATCATTCAAACACATATAAACCAACAAATATAGAAGAGAAATATGAATTGAGGTCTCACCAAAGCCTCCACAACACTAGGATTAGGTTCCTTTCCTTTTTTTTTTTGTGACCCACTTTTAAAAGTTCAACTATATCAATCTCTTCTTCTATATTAAGCTCTTTTTGCTGCAAATAATATGTTAATCCATCTAGTTAACACGTGAACATATAAATACAGTGAACCTATATAGAACATAGGAATAAAAATATAAAAATATAATATACCATTTTTTCCTCGAGTCTCGCATAACCTTTTGTACTGATAGTGTGGAATGGTGTGTTTCTGTCTAACTTCTTGCATCCGCAATATTTTTCCTGATAAAGAAACAAAAATTAGTTAACAAACAAGAAATAAAAAATAACAGTGAATGTACAAGGGCTAAACACGCCAAAAAAAAAATTTATCGTGATTTTAACCACTTACTCTGAATTCCTCCGAGAAAACATGTATGTGCTACGAACTCTTCCCACTCATTGACAGTGTCGTTCTCTGGTTTTAGTGATGCCAGCCTCTTCTCTCTTTCTTCTTTCTCTAGCTCATCTAAGGCGAGTATCTTACCGGATTTCTTAGACCTAGCCTCTTTAAGATAACTTCCCATCTTCCCAAGATAGTAGTCTTTGTGAAAATCATCGATAATAAACCTTTGCTGCAAATACAAGCAAAAGAGTTAAAAAGAGAATGAATAATGTATAATTCTCAATACATTATAAAAGTAAAAGATTTTAAGAGTTGAAGAGTCAAGAAATTACCATGACAATCGCCCATATGTTATCTTTGGCCTCTAAGGGACAAGTCTCCAATACCTGTGTTTTAATGAGATGTTTCGCCTAACTAAAACTCCCAACACACTTGCAACCTGCACCGAAGGATCACCAACAGGCTGATCCTTACTGTTAAAGCTAACAACTTCCTTGCCATTCTTATCAGCTGTTAGCCCAAGTGCACTCATCCTTGTTGGGTCACGTGGAACGTACTTTCTTTTGGTTTTTGCCTGCAAAACCCATGTTTTTTATGCAGTTATTAAGAAAAAGAGTTAAGGATGGAAAAACTAACATAAAGATACAACTGAAAATCATTGACAAAAAGACTCATACCTCAACTTGTGTTTCATTTTCAGTTCCTGAGTCATGCTCCTCATCATCGTTCTCATTTTCCTTGTTTTCATTTTCCACCTCTTCAACATCAACAATCTTCTCTAATTCATCTTCTTCGTCGTCTTCAAAATCTGAGAAAGTATCATTCGCAATCCTGAGATGCACATTCGGACATGGCCCTGTGTACAATTTCCTTTTTACATCTCTTTACTTGTTAACAACTTCAGTAGAGGGTGTAGCTTGAGGTGCTCTTGGTGAGGACTGTAATGGTTGAGATTGTTCCGGTTGATCAACTGAACTTTTCCTTTTCCTAAGTGATGATCATGTTGGAGTACTCTTTTTCAGCGGCTGGTTCAGCTGCAGTTTGAGTTTTCCGAAGTGATGATCGTGTTGGAGTAGTTTTTTGAGCACAATGTGGTTCCTCTGAACTGTTCTTATTCCTAGGGGATGATAGTCTTGGACTCTTTTTCGCTATCAGGATGCTCTAAACTCTTCTTCTTCTTCTTCTTAGGAGTTTATTTGTCATGAGACTTTTTACTCTTGTCTTTTAAAATGATCTGCAAAATAAACTAAACTAGGTTAATCAAAAGGAGAGGGTAAATAAAGATTTTTGTTATAGGGAAATCTAATATGTTTGGGGGAAAGCTAAAATACATTAACTATGGTATATTTCATTTGACTTTCAGTGAATAAGGGGAAGGAGTAGAAAATTGTCTCTCCCCCTAACAAAACAATGATACTTACTACTCTACCCCTCAACGTAATTGTATATGTTAGTTATCGTTATGATTAACCTAAACCTGATCAAACCCTACAATTTATCCATCTTTTCGCAAAAAACGATATGAATGGTGAAGATGCCAATGGGGATGATTACAATTGGAGCAATCTATAATACAAAACATGATAGGTTTTTGAGCCTTGAACGGTCAGATAACATTTTCAGAGACAAATATGTGATCCGACCATCCAACCTCATTCCAGCCAAAGACATTTAGTGGTTAGAAAATTTGTAACCTCTAATAAAGTAAAATTACATTGACCAACCTTAGATGCATTTTCGCAATAAATAAGTACTGAGGGCATTTCTATTATTTACATACATTCATAAATTAGCGGTACTCCATGAAAAATTAGCACATTAGTTGAGTGCTCATTAAGTTAGAAAATCAAAAAACGTTACCATGTTATACATTCGTTCGTTGCCCATGAAAAAATTATAATCCATTCAAAACCCACTAACCCAAAATCAATAACGCTTATTGAATTGCTTACTCTCGATTCATGTTCTTAACCATTGGCAAATGAAGCATGTAATCGCTATTTAAAGGAAAATTTGTTGGTTGGTCCAAAGCCCATATAGTTATTTATAGTAGGGTCCAACCGGATTTTACCCTTATCCTAAGGTCCAAAGTTCTTTAAAACATGGAAATGACTAATATACCCTACTGTTTAAATACGTGTGAAATAACATACTTCTACCAAATCGGGATTTTATAATTTATCTGGAGGTCCAAATTTAATTAAAACATATAAAGGACCACAAATTTGAGTACATATCTGCTACACTGTTTACAAATTCGAGTACATATCTACCACACTACTTACAAATTTGAGTACATATCCGCTTCATTGCATACAAATCTGAGTACATATCTGCTACACTACTTACAAATCTGAGTATATATTTGTCGCACTGCTTACATGTAGAGTATGTATCCGTTGGACATATTGAACCTGTAAATGCGACCAGAATATAACAATGTTAAAACGCAACAACAAAACTAGCATCTATTTCAGTATTTCGCATACATACTCATGGATCAAACCAAAATAAAGTGGCAAAACTAGGGATAAAACAAAATCAAAAGAAGTTTTTATTAGTACGACATATACGTACTGCAGATTCATAAACTAAAAACTAAATTGCATGTAGTGATGAATCCATGAATATAACCAAATTAAAGCAGATACTTCAGTATTTCACATACTAACTCATGGATCAAACCAAAAAAAGTGGCAAAACTCTGAATAAAACAGAATCAAAAGAAGTTTCAACCAGTACGACATATATATACTGCAAAATGCATGAACTAAAACTCAAATGCATATCAAGAAGAAGTGATGAATCCATAAAATATAACTGAATTAAAGCACATATTTCAGTATTCCATATATGTACTCCTGGATCAAACCAAAAAAATAAGAGAAAACTTATAGATTCATAGTAAACAAAAAAAGAAAACAGTACGTCATATATGTACTGATGGTTAATACACAAAAGAAAACTGAAAAACAAACCAAAAACCATAAAAATATCAGATCTACTAATGAAATAAACATAAAACATGATTTTTTATTTAGATCTGAACTTGTTTCATCAAAATCCACCAGTATATCATATACGTACCGATGATTAATACACAAAAGTAAACTCAAAAGCACATCAAAAACAACCAAAATAAAACTAAAATATCAGATCTAATAACAAAATGTATATAAAACATGATTATTTATGTAGATCTGAACTAAATATAAGATCTCCAAAAACAGATTGAGACGAATTGAAAAATCAACCTAAGAATCAAATATAAACCACATACCTTGACTTATTCTTTGTTGATTATCTTGATCTGTAGGTAACAACAACTTCATATATGTATCTCAATTGATATTCTCCATTACATTGAAAATCAAGATCTAAATATCTTCAAAAAAAGTAAGACAACATTAAAACTAACTAAATCTCTGTTAAACAAACAAAATCAAAATAACTAATCTCGCGTTCGGCGATAAAAACCCAAGAAAAAAATCTCTTATAACAGCTCTCCCGATTTGGATCTGAGAAGTTGAAATGAAGACAGAAAAATGAAATAAAGATTTAGTTACCCTGCTTTTATATACATAAGGGTATTTTGGGAATTTTAAAAATGTGTAGAATATATCCCACACATGTGCAGGACATGGGCTTTAAAAATTGGGTCTTTTAATTATGGACCTCTGGTTACTGGGCTTTAGTGGGTGGGCCTGCCACTAACTAATACCACTATAATAGTACATATAGGTAATTCCTACAATTATTCCAATTGTACTGAGGTACTTCCACTCTCGCCACTGCAAATTTCTTAGAGAAATTTTAGTTCATCATCTGTTCCAAATGAAAAACCTTGATCTGCATTGTGTTCGTATAAGTCATCTTCCTTCACTTGCATTTCTCTGTTCTACCGGCTGTAGATTTTTTAAACAAAATATCAAAGATCTTAAGAAAAAAAAAAACTCTGTACGATTTCTTATTGGTTACCATACTGCTATCGGACTCTTAAGGTACAATTTTGTTTGTTTATCTGCTAAGAATATTGTTTGGTTAGTAGTTATTGCCTATCTCTTAGGGTTCCAGCAGTTCTTTTCTTTTTCTTTTAAGGTTTAACCTTATCTTAACATCTCCATGTTCTCTGACTGTTAACCTTATGTTTAACATGGACCTTGGTAAGCAATTATGTTTGTGCACATCTTCGTAACACTACGCCAAAACAAGGTATATTTGACAGGGCCCCTTTGAGAAATTTGACATGGAACCCCTATCAATTCATTTTTGACGGGCCAAGGCTATCAAAATAGTATAATTTAGTTATAGGCCCCTACTAGGCTTCATTTTTGACGGGCATTCAGAATTTTTCTACTCGAATTCATTTATCAAATTAATTTTCTCTCTCTCTTCTTTCGAATTCCTCCAGAGAAAGTTGAGAAACGAAAAAAATGAAACCCTAGATTTTGGTTTCAATCTTCTCTCGTGGTGGGACTTGATTCGGTTTGTAAGTTCAATTTCAATCTTCGTCTCGATTTCTTTCGTCCGATTCTCATATCAGATCCGATACTCCTTTATCCCTGACTTAACTTTCCCAAGTTCTTTGAAATCAAATCAAATCATTCAATTCAATTCTGTGAAACCAGCTAGCGTCGTTGGAGCTTCGGATCGGAGATTTGAGGTATTCTTTGTGCTCAATCATTCCATCTTTAGAAACTGTATCAAATTAAATCTAATTGGATTATGATGAATTTTTAACAGCAAGTTAAATCTAATTGGTTTACAAATAACAAACTGAATAGTAGTAGTTCAAATGAGAATTTTGTGATCATCTTATTACAATAATTAGGCCGACCGAGCGAAGCGAGGGAGGACTTTATATATGGTGACTTTGTGTCAATGTGAAGCGTGACATTTTTTCCAATTAGACACAAAAGATTGGATTTGGTTCAACGATGAAAGGACGACACTGCCCCTCTAAATCAAAATTTTCTTTTTTTCATTTAGATATTTTCGTAAATAAACTCAAGAGGAAGGGCACTAAGGTATTAGACATTTTCGTAAATAAACCAAAGAGGAAGGGCATTAAGATATTAGACATTTTCGTAAATAAACCAAAAAAGAAGGGTAACTAGATATAAGAGACAAATTTTATTATAATTCCTTGTGTATCCTATTTCTTTAGGGGTATAATTGACAACCAAACTTTAATATAACATATCTAAAAATCCGTGCCTTGGAATTTTACAAATTTTATCTCGTTGGAAAGGTTTTAAAAAAATCTACGCAATGAGTATAAACAACAATATTAAATTTAGAGTTTTTACGAAAAATTTGAAAAAATATTTATCATTTTATGCACAATTTTGAAAATAAAATGGAGATCCATTGTGCAAACTACCACAAAAGGATACATAATACTTTATGTAACCATATTTTGGTTTTATGCATTAACTAATTTTTTTTTGCAACTAATAAAACGATGTACTCTCTCCGTTTCAAGAAAAATGATATTTTCACTTTAGCCATAAATTTTCTTTTACAGTCCAATTGCAGGAGTGTTTCCTTTTTTCTTTGGTCGGCCTTCCCACCGTGGCAGCGGTCATCTAGTAATACATTTAAACTCATAATTTTTGCTAATTTATCATTCAAATGCCCTAATTTTTCAGTAAAATTGAAACACATGGATTTGATAGAAAGGCAGCAGGGGAGGATAGAATCAGCAACTTGTTGGATTCACTTATACATCATATACTCTCATTTAGCTTCTATATGTGTTTGTTTATGTGATTTGCTAGGAGTGTGAACCAAGTCTGACATCCCCTTAACCCCTAACATCCAATTTTTCATTTTCATTTAATAGACAGAAGTGGAATTAGTTTGCCATGGCTGCTATTGGAGGGTGTCAGTTTAATGGGGACACTCATGTTTAATTAGGGATTGTTAAATGGTCTTTTTCCTTTGAAGATGATAGAAATCTCACCTTGGCTGAATTCTCAGTGGATGGTTATATGTAAAACCTTGATACTTCAATTCATATTTTAACAAGCTCCGATGGAAGGGCTAGTTTATTAATTAAGAAAAATAAAAACATGATACTTAACATCTGCCCCACCACTCTACAGAACACCTTTAAGACTGCATCTGGTGATGGAACAACTTTTAAGTTTTATAGCTTATCCCATTCAGGCGGATAAGACATTCTTATAAGAATAACATCCCTAAAATTTCCACGGGTATATGTTGGGATTTGCGGATTTTTCACGGGTTAAAGACATTCTTATAAGAATAACATCCCTAAAATTTTCTCCTTCAACTCTCAGCTCTTACATGTGTGGTTTATCAAAATCACACACTTAGTTTGTACTATGGATGCACATATGTAGCCTTTTTTTTCTTTTTTATTTGAACCATACACACGTAGATGCTATATACTTTATATTCTGATTTTGTATGAGTTCAGTTTGAACAAAAATTAGTTTCTGACATTTGGGGTTTGTAATTGTACAGATTACAAACCCGAGTAATTGCTCTAATGAGCTGCATGATTTTATCAAAGGCCCGAGTAGTAATTTGACCTCTTCCCTGTCTAGATCTCAAACAAAACATATACAAATACAGTCTCCTAAAATTTGTAGAAATATGGAGTATTTCGTGCTGTTCCTTACAAAACTAGACGTTGAACGTCTGTTTCTGAGAACCGAGGCCTATGCATTTCTTCTTAGTGGGAAAAGCCTCGAGTACACCTTGATTATTAATTTTAAAAGATTAATTCTATTGATGCACTTTATGTTCCCGCTTGCTAGATGAAAGGCTAGGGCATATACATATTTGTCACCATTTAACATGTATTGGTGCACTTACTTGAAACTGTTTGTACCCAAAATAATTTCCGGGCACTAAACACCGTGATTTTGGTGATGATGAGGAAAACAGGATTAAAATCATAAACAAACATAAGACGAGACACACCAATTTTACGTGGTTCGGCATGGCTTGCCTACATCCACGGACGAATCCCCTTGGGGAGTTGTGTTTTATTGATAATGGAATTTCCATGGTTTTTTTCTCTCCCTTTTTCCTCTCTATTCAGAATTACATTCCCTCTATTTATACAATCCTGAACATAAATGATATTTACTTCCCTTGCATGCCTCCTGGCATTAATCTGCATGAACCTTTGCATGTTTCTTTGAATAAATTCTGCATGAAATTGTTTGAATGATTCCTTGAATAAATTTTGCATGAAACTGCCTGCATGCCTATTGACTTGCCTTGCATGCCTCCTGACATTAATCCGAATGAAACTTCCCTTGCATGCCTCCTTGTATTGATTTGCGGGCCTCCCGTGTATTTTATACACAGTACAAACATCGCCCCCTCTTAACTTCCAACTTGTTGGGGGTTAAGAATTTTGTTTTTCCTTCGGGTCGTTCGTCGATGACGTTACTCGCCAGTCGCCCCCAAGCGTGAGTACAGACATTACAAAGACGCCCCCAACTGTGATAACCTGCAATAAAATTTGCTCACGTGCTAGGTGAGACTTTTTGCCACGTGGTGGACTTGTGATGCTTGATATCTAGTCAAGTCTTGAGTAGAATATAGTGTGTGCTTGCGGCTGGGGCAAGGATTTTTGCTCGCAACGTAACAAGACTAGCGCTTGCTGCTCGGGCAGGCGGCCGGGCTTGTGTTTGTGTTGAGTACGAGTCTTTGGACCAATATCGGGCATTGGGCTCGTGGTTCAGACGAGACTTTATGCTTGCCAAGATGCAAGTCTTTTATACTCGCGTGCAAGACGAGATTTTATGCTTGCGCTGAAAGCAAGACTTATGTGCTCACGTGCAAGGTGAGACTTTAGGTGCTTGTGAAGTCATGCAAGGCTAAATATTGAAGGGTCTATGCAATCCTCATCTCGAACTCGATCATGTCGCTATCCACGAACCACGAACTCGATCATGTCGTTATCCACGAACCTCGAACTTGATCATGTTGAGCAAATGGACACCTCACAACAAACCCAACCAATGGAAATGGTGACTATGAAAGAGAAGAATGATACTCTTCGTTTTCCTAGGGATCTTCATGGAATACCACCGACGAGGTTGATGGGGATGAAAATTGTAGGTTTCATGTCGCTACGGAATAAATATGTCACTTTGATGAGGCGGTTATCGAATATGTCACCCAATGCCAATATTTAAGAAATAAGACAGCGTCTAAACTAATAAAAGACAAGGATTTCTATATAGAGATGATGAGGTGAGGAGATAGGTACGACAAATAGAAAGAGTTCAATGAATTATGTGGGCTTGTAAAGTTCCTAAAGCGATGGAAGACAATCGGAGCCAATTATTGGATGGCAATGCCTAGATGTGGATATCTCCTAGCGGATGTATTGAATTGCGTGGTACATCTTTTTTGTCCTCCAATGTGGATATCTTCAATTTATTCAAAAATTACTAAATCTCATTCTTTTTGCCCATACTCAACGTAATACTTAATCATGTCGTTATCCACGAACCTCGAACTTGATCATGTTGCTGCCCCAAGTGCATATAAAAGTTTCTCGAACACAGTAATTTTTGCTTCTATGCTGTTGGGAATTGAAAAAACGGTTCTAACGAGAAAAAAATCACTCAATTCGGACTTCAAACGAAGAAGTTATTGACGAAGCAAGATTTGGATGAAGCGGGTGTGTTTGCTGGCGTGGCGTGATGACAGTGCAGAAGCGCTGACGTGATACTGCTGACTGGGACGATATGGATGATGTGGCACCCGAACGGTGCTAATTTTTGCATGGAAATTCGTGGCATGATTTTTGAGCTTTTGACGCACCTATCTCAATGATAAAACACGATTGTTTTACACGAATCCCCTTAGTCGGCGCCAATGTTTGTACACAAAATTACTTTTGGGCACGAAACACGGTGAATAGATAATTTTGTGAGAATTTAGGGCTAGGAGACGAATTGGAACACATACCAATAGACGCGGGTTTTACGTGGTTCGGCATGGTTTGCTTACATCCACGGGCGAATCCCCTTGGGGAGTGATTTTTTATTGATAATTGTATTACAGTGTATGTTTTTTCTCCTCTTCCCTCACCCTTTTCCTTATACCAGAGTGTCCCTATTTATATAGCTGAATAATTAATTTCAAGATAAACTTAAATAGCATTAATATGCCTTGCAATCAATTCTGCATGAAACTGCCTGCATTCCTATTGACTTTCCCTGCATGCCTCCTTGCATTAATCCGAATGAAACTTCCCTTGCATGCCTCCTTGTATTGATTTGCGGGCCTCCCGTGTATTTTATACATGGTACAAACTGAAACCACTATCGATTGTAGGTTGTTGATTTTGCAATGATAGGCTATTTTATCCGAATGCAGGTTCACCCACATAAGAATTTTCTTCTCTAGAAACATTATAACTAGGGGACAAGTACTTTTTAGACTTGATCCTAATATATGTAATATTTCGAGGTCCACTTGAAGCACCCACCCAACTATAGCGGTATTTGCACATAAATGGGATACCGAAAAATGGGGACGTTGTGCTTTCTGTTGAAAGAACCTACAGTGTAATGTGTCCACAAGAAACTACTTATGAAATGCTACAAAAATTATGTCCATGGGAGAGTCAATATA
>JAJJWW010005152.1:0-56776 GCA_023531295.1 Papaver armeniacum | reverse complement strand
AACCCATCTTATCAACAAAAGTTAAACCAATACTCATTCTCGCTAGGCTTGTTGTATCAGTCTGTCCCATGTATTTGTATAGTTACCGACTTTGGTGTTGGGAATATATTTTTAAAACATAAATTTATTCCCAATTAATATCTTATTTTTTTAAAGTTAGAAATTTAGTCTTTATTAAAACAAATTAATTTTTGGTATAATTAATTTGACCGTTTCATTTTTGTGGTTTTAATGGTGTTAACTACACCATTATAGCTATAAGAGTTTCATATTGTGGAGTTAATGGTGTTAACTACACCATAATAATCTTTGATTAAATTGTGTTTAAACCTTTTAATATAAAATCAGATTTTGGTTGGAAAAATAAGAGAGAGAGTTGAGTTTTTCTTTATGTTGTGTGTTTTCAAAAGAAATATTTTTTTGGAAAGAAAACAATGTGTGAGCATCATTTGTTTTCTATTAGAGATTCTGAGCAAGAATGAAGTGTAAAAGTTTCACATCCTCTCACCGTGCAAGAGTGATTGTGTAAGAGATTGAACTCGGCTGTTTTATCCTGGGGACGACGCGACAACGATGAACTGCTTGCACAATCTTAGGCAGAGCCGCGAAACGTCTTAAAGAAAGCGACCTAGTCCGCGACTCAGCCATAACATTATTTGTTTGGTGTTTGATTTTATTTTTTGTGCAGGCATAATCCGGCAGTTGTTCCAACAATTTTAAGACGATTTATTCTGCCATACGAATCAAAAGAAACGATTGCCGAAATGCGATAAGTATCATTGTTTTATTTCGTTTTATAGAATTATAACTTGTATAATTTTTCTTTAGCGATTGAATATGATGCTTGAGATTTTAGGTTACTCTATACCTAAAATTAATTTTTTGTCTAATATTGATGGACTAGGATTTTAACATGGTTATGATTTTTCTTTATGAAATTTTTAACATAAGAAATTATTGTTGATGATAAACGAATATTTTTTAACATGTTTTTGAATTTTATGTGCATCTCTTTAACTATAAATAATTGGGTCTAAAATTTTTAACTAGATATACTAGACATCATGAGGATCATCCATGTCAAATTTCAGATTTTTTGGAGTCTGAAAAGTATTTTTAGAGTATTTTACAAAACTGCATAACGTTGTTGAAAATTTATGAGGGGTAGAAATTTAATCCCGATTAATTTCTGTTTTCTGATCTTTGTGTTGATATTTTGGGTTTATGTGTAAGATGAAACTTGTAAATCATGAACTTATCTTCAAAACCCATTTTGAAATTTCCTGTTTGGATTTTTAGTTTGAAAGATGTGGTGGTTTCGAAATTGTTGTGTATGTATGTCAAAATAGGAGACATGATACTTGAGATTAAAGATTAGAGATGTAAGAAATTACATTAAAATTCATGTTTTGATTCTAGTATTTCATACTCTTGTTTTGGTAATGAAAAAGAAGATTATTGTTAGCAATCAAACTAGACCACATATGTTTGATATAATGCTTGATAGAGAGTTATAAATATATGATGTTATAACTATAGAACTTTGAATCTTTGTTTGAAATTTAAGAGAAACTTGGAGTACTATATTTTAATTGATTTTTTAAGTAATTATGTAAGTGCATACCTTACTTATTTTTGGTTTCGAATGCTCACATGTGAATGATTGTGACAGGTGCATGAGAATTCACCTACTTGAGCAAGTTTTTATTTTCTAATGAAATAAAAATTTCGGGTTATTAATCGACGTGTGGAGCAATGGGGTTGTTGATTTCTTTGTTGGTGTGCAAAGAGTGGACAATGGTTTATAACCAATTGAGCTTTAAAAGCAATTGAGGTATGGTTGATGAACTATTTGTAGTTATTGTAGTGATCAAATAATGGCATTCTAAATTGAAATTGATTGTTCAATCTTAGAATAAAATTTTTGGAAACAAGATATTGAGAATTATTGTGTATAACAATAAACATGTGACTCATATGAGTTTGGAACTTATGAGATAGAATTTGATATGAAACCAAAACCGAAAGAATCAGAAACCTAGTCAAAACAAATGTGAATATCAACTCTCACCAAGAAATGAACATACTATTGTTTATGAAGTTATTTGATATTATTGCACGGCATTGCAAGGATATCAAATGTTATTAACAACGCTTTTCAAGCTATGTTAATGTGAATTATGAATACGGTGATAGGTTGGTATATATTGGTTTACACCATATTTGTTTTGATAGGTTATGGTTCAAAGTTTGAACCAAATTGCTTGAAAGAAAGTGGTGGTGAGATATACTCAAATCACTAGGATTTTCGGTCTTGGTACGATCTTAAAGTTTACTTTGGGTAAAACAATCTTGTTAAATATTTCATACTTCTGAAATGAGCGAGAATTTAGTTTCCGCATATCTTGTTATAAACAAGATTGATATTAGAAATTTGTTGAATTTGATCATTGCACTAGTACAAATAATATGTTATAGATAAAATGTTTGAATATTATATTACAATTTTATCATAACAGGAATTGAATTTTGAATAGTTGAAATATGAGATTTTGTCATGCTTTTAAGAAATCAATGAGTTAGTAACGAATGTGAGCATGTTATATTTTCTTATAAACTTGGTGAATTTTTTGAGTAACATGTATATAATCTTACCTAACTCATAAAAGCATGTACACTTTGAAATCTTACGCAACTTGCAATATTTTTTTTAATGAAATAAAATATTTGAGAATTTGATAAATACTTGCTTGATGCTTCTAGTAGGTTGGATTAAATATGATCATTTGAGTCGTGAATTAGGCGATATCGACTTCACGAAAATTCTTTGAATTTTTATTCACTATATTGTGCAAAACGTTTTGGGTTTAAATCATTGGTTCATTAGTTTTTCACAATTTTTGGAGTCTTTTGATATTGTTTTGAAATTCTTGTTTGAGTCAAAAAAAATAGTGGGGATTCCATATCCTATGTTGTAACATATTTGATTTAAATTAGAGGAACTAGAAAAATGAAGGTGACAAGTAATTCACTAAGAATGAACCTAGAAAAGCATATATAGTGAGACTAAATTTTAGGCATGAATATTTTGTTGCTTATAATTTGAAAGATAACTTCTCATAGAAAGTAACTTTGTTCTTTAAAAATTTAATCTTTGGAAAAATAAATTCGTGAACCTATTATCTTTAGAAAGCAAATAGAAAATTGTTGACACTTGCATTCATGTCTCTAAATTAACTTACACGCTTGTTTTGTTGATGTTGTTTCTACGATATATGATTTGTTATAGTCATAAATAGAAATATATACTTTTGTGTAAGTCAAAGATGAGAATATATGTAAACCAAGCATGGAAAGCTATGTAGTTTCTACCATAAAAGAAAGAATATAAGTTATATAATTTATCATTTATATTCTGAAAACAACTTTAAAACAATTTAAAAGAAATAAATTGTTTACTTGATTCATTCAAATGATTTCAGAATTGATGAAAGTAAGATGCACAATACTCTTCGTTTTGTATGCATAGGTGATTTGTTGAATTTTTATTCTAATTTATAGGATGAAAATGAAATTGAGAACATTCTTAGTTTACTATTTGACATGAAAGACTTGAATGAAGATGGTGTATGTTGTTAAACTAAATTTTTTCTTTGGATATATTTCATTTCGATGAAAATAGAATTTTAAAAGAGATAGAAATATATATAGTTTGACTGTAAACTAGTTTTCACTCATTTGGTTTAGTGCTAATGCTTTTGAGATTGTGTGTGATTGCACTAGACATGAGTATGGTATCTCAGTATGTTTCTTTGCTACGTGATTGACTATATATAAGTATTTTTTGTAGTGGGGGTTTATTATATTACCTCCATAGTGGGGGTTTTATATTCAGATTTACCAATCCTAGTATGGAAAATTGGTAAAATTTTGAGAAGGTTATGAGGTGTTTCAAACACACCTTACACCTAAAAATACACTATCTAAATGGTTACCGCAATCCTTTAAGGATATTGCGAAGCTGATTGGACATCCATTCAGTTGAATCCTCTAAGGGATGGAGTGATTCGATCCTCTATAGTGGATAGAGGAACAAACATATTAATCCAATGTGATAGTACCGCGGCTATTGCAAGAATTGAGAACGTAATGACAACTATAAGAGTTGATGTATTGAGAATGGATTATATAGTGTCTGGAAAGAGCTTTCATTAGTCCTTTGACGAAAGGATTAATAAGAAGATGAGAATACATCTTAGGGATGAGTTTGATGCTTATTGAGATTGAGTCATCTATGATGGTGTTTATGGGTGAAAATCGTTTCTGCCGATTTCAGTAAATTCGGTAGGTGAGTGAGAAACTGGTTTAAACCCTAAACAAATGTGCTGCACGTGAGCACTTTATAGATTCGAGAGATCAATCTGTACAAGTCCGGCCTAAACCAAGAAATGGTCGTTCCAGACTTGCTTCGGTCACAAAGTGGAGGAGAAGGGTTGATTTGGGGAGGGAAGCAAAGAAAGGTGTTGAGATCGAGAATAGTTACGGGAGAGTAGTATCTCGACTTGTATCAGAAAGTGAAAGCTTAGGAAGCTTGCAAGAGATGAAAGCTTTTTGGAGAGCTTGCAAAGTTGCCTTTTCTGAGAGTGTAGTATTTTTCTCCTGACCGAGACTTGTTGTCTTGTGGAAATAGGTAAGACCTATTTATACAAGTCGAGATTGAAACGTACCCTGGCCTCATGAAGGAAGAGAGAGTAAAGGGAAATAATGGGAGGAGGTGGTATGGTGTTAATGGGGCGTTTTCACCATTATTTCCTCATTTATTTGACCGCTTTATTCCTTTTCACGCTTTCTTAATGTGGTAGTGTCTGTTGCACTGTGACCACCAAACCAAAACCTGCATCCCCCGGTTTGTGTTGATATCTCGTTGGTTGCACCTTGAGTGCAAGTGGCCCTTTATTGTTGCCAAATAGTGCATTTTTATACACTCATCTTTTGCGCTTATTATTTCCTTTGTTTCAGAATAAATATTTGTATTAATTAATTTTGAGGTAATAAATAAAGTCGGAGCGAGGAGCTAAAGAGCGAAGGGTGAAGTAAACATTCCTCGATTTGGGCTAGAGCTACCCGACCCCGGATCAAGCCCGCTCATCTGAGCGTTGAGATCTCTATCTCCCTCATCCTACATGACTAGCATCGATGTTCGATACTCGCTCCAACACTAGATCAAGCCAAAACCGCTTACACTCCACCAAGTAGATTCGGATCGCACCGGCTTCATCAACGCTAGAGGCTACTCTCATCATTTCTCTACGTGCACCGCTCAACACCACACCACCTATATAGCTCCTTAGCCAAAACCTAAACCTAATTTTCTCCCCTCTTCTCCTCTCCCACCAAAACCCGTCTCACGCAACACCATCACCACCACCGTCTCTCTGTAGTTCTTCCCGAGCATGCCCATCCTTAAGTCTCTCTCTACCTAGTTTGCTTCTTCCTGAGTTCGATATTAGGGTTTGTGACGTCACCTAGTTGACAAGAGAGAGGGTTCGAGGCATGGGTAAATGGGTATGAATTTAATTGTTATTTTAAAGCAAATTTAGGGTTTGATATTTTGGGGGATTTTCATGTATAAATAGAAGGTGTATTTGGATGTTTGAGGTATGCAAGTGGTGCTTTAATTGTTTTGTATCATGTTTTAGTTCAAATTGCTAGGGTTGGATGAAACCCATAATCTATACTAATGTTGGTTTATATTTTGTTAATTGTTCTTGATTGTGCTTTAATGCTTAGGATACATTTAATCTTAACACCTCGGTATGTTACTTTCACGAGTGTATGTCAAGCATCCACTGGCCATGTTGTGTGTGTTGCTATTGATGACTAGTTGTGCCTTAGTACTTGGGAGAATACCCCTAATTGCGATTAGATATCCATCTTAGGATAAATTTGATCACCTCATGTTTTTAGGCGCCGTTCTGCGTGCGCGTGCCACAGTGACTATTGGCCTTGCTTCCTTGATTTCCAACCTTGTATATATTCTCTCTGCATTGCTATTTGCTTTTGTTATGTAGTCTTTCATTGTTGTTTTAGTCTTGTTGTATTAGTTTATTTTTCTTATAAAAACATACGTAACTTAGGAATTCTAGTATAACTTGGCTGTTACTTTGTTAGCTTTGTTAAACTGCCTTTCTTTGTTATTTTTTACGTGGCTCGAGGCATAGCTACGAACTTCTGTGGCTTTAGGTTTTGTTGTGAAGCTCACGAGAACTAATCTCCTTGTTGAGCCAACGAGTCTTTGGTATGCATCTTCTTGTGCAAACCAAGGGAAGGAAGGCAAGGGAAAAACTTCAAAAAGACGTAGGAAGGTGCATTTGTGAATCTTGGCTTGTCTTGTGGTGTGTGTAAGGTGCAAGCAAGCACTTTTGAGATCCTGTCATCTTGTAACTCTGCACTTGCTTTGCCTTGCAAATCCACCATGCATGATCTACCTATCCCGACCACTGTGAGCAAAAACACGAACACCTAAATAACTTGTCTTTGTGCTGCCGGCGTTGTTTTACTTTTTGGTGCGAAAACCATTTTGTGTAAACCCCATGGTTAGGCTAGCCTCTGAGTTGCATGAGTTTGTTTGCGCACTTGTGCCTTGTGTGAGATATCATGCGCCTGATGTGACTGTTGAGCTCGACTGTGCACCTTGTGGGAAACCTTGTAAGGCTGCTCATGCGTTGTCATCATTGCTTGTGAATGTAGGGATGATTTTGCCAAAATGGTGTATGCTCCTTTGGCATTGAATTAAGTTGTGAGATGTGATAATCAAAAAGGCTGTGCACTTGCAAGATTTGTTGGGCTGTACACACAGCCACATAACCAACACCATTCGGCCCACCTAAGCCCAGGCCATTCAATTGTCGATGCACATTTCGAGCTAACACACCTGGGCTAGTCAGTGGCAGGCTAAACCAAGGCAAATTGGGCTAGTTAACCAACAGGCACATTTACTATTAATCATCTCACTTGAGGCATGTTTCTACACAACCACTTGAGCAACCAACTCAACCTAATCTAGGGCCGTGACCATACACAACTAGGCTCACTAAACCCATTCTGCTGGGCTTAAACTAACACGAGCCACATCTGGCTGAGGGCTTAACAATTTCAAATAGCAAGCTAAGTGGAATCCCATTTAAACCAAATCAAAGCCCACATAAACCAAACTAGGCTTTGAGTTCAATTTGAGTTGATAAATCATGTCGGGATTTTAGTGCATCTAGGGATGGAACAAATAAATCCCTTAGAGAGCTTTTCACGGGCATCTTTCAATGGGCCTTCTCGGGGCCACGACCTCACATACCCTAATCATTATGATCATATACATCATCCACCACGGGTTGAAAATGAACAATTTTCTCATACCCAATCATCACTTTTAGATCAATTAGAGGCTCGATGCCTTGGTGGAATCTAGTTTTTCTAGGCAATATGAAATGCATGCTTGCACCATTGTGGTGGTTTAGACCACCTGTAGTTTATATTTTGCATGCTTTTAGACGAGCTTGATAATCCAACGTCGAAGTGTCTAGAAGTGACTATTGGGACCATAATCAACTTGCACACATCATCATTACCACGGTGGGAGATGAACAATTTTATACTCCCAACTCTAGTTTCAATCAACAATGGATCATGAAGGAAGAGAGTAAAGGGTGAAATAATGGGAGGAGGTGGTAACATGGTGTTAATGGGTGAAAACGTTTTCACCATTATTTCCTCATTTATTTGACCGCTTTATTCCTTTTCACGCTTTCTTAATGTGAGCGTAGTTGTGCAGTACTTGGGAAGCCATCTTAGTGACCACCAAACCAAAAACCTGGAAAGCATCCCCGGTTTGTGTTGATATCTCGTTGGTTGCACCTTGAGTGCAAGTGGCGCTAGCTATAAAATAAACCCTTTCTCGGCGCGTGTGGCATGAGCCATTGGCATGTGCGGAATGCCCTTGTTGCGGGTTGTACTTCGAGCGCAAGTGGCAATGCCGAGGCTGCTAGTGGCGTGCGTGGCATGTGCCAATGGCATGTGCGGAATGCCTTGGTGGTAGGTTGTACGTTGAGTGTAAGTGGCAATGCCAGAGCTGCTAGTGGCGTGTGTGGCATGCGCCAATGGCATGTGCGGAATGCCTTGGTGGTAGGTTGCACGGTTTGCAAGTTAGGCTACCAGCGTGTGTGTTTGGCATGTGCCAATGGCATGTGCGGAATGCCTTGGTGGTAGGTTGCACGGTTTGCAAGTTAGGCTACCAGCGTGTGTGTTTGGCATGTGCCAATGTCATGTGCGGAATGCCTTGGTGGTAGGTTGCACGGTTTGCAAGTTAGGCTACCAGCGTGTGTGTTTGGCATGAGCCAATGGCATGCGTGGCCGTTAGGGCCGTGGCTTTGGTAAGAAAAGCTATCAGCGAGCATGTTGGCATGTGCCAATGGCATGCGTGGCCGTTAGGGCCTTGGCCTTGGTAAGAAAAGCTACCAGCGAGCATGTTGGCATGTGCCAATGGCATGCGTGGCCGTTAGGGCCTTGGCCTTGGTAAGAAAAGCTACCAGCGAGCATGTTGGCATGTGCCAATGGCATGCGTGGCCGTTAGGGCCGTGGCCTTGGTAGGAAAAGCTACCAGCGAGCATGTTGGCATGTGCCAATGGCATGCGTGGCCCGTTAGGGCCTTGGCCTTGGTAAGAAAAGCTACCGGCGAGCATGTTGGCATGTGCCAATGGCATGCGTGGCCGTTAGGGCCGTGGCCTTGGTAGGAAAAGCTACCAGCGAGCATGTTGGCATGTGCCAATGGCATGCGTGGCCAACTTGGCCTAGGTTGCATGGTTTGTAAGCCTAGGGCGCTGCATTTGGCATGCGCCAATGGCATAGCGGCTTGGAAATATGGCTTGTGGTACGTGTTGGCATGTGCCAATGGCACGTACGGCCATGTTGACCTAGTTGCACGTTTTGCAAGCCTAGGGCGCTATATTTGGCATGTGCCAATGGCATAGCGGCTTAGTTTGGCATGGTTGCCAATGAGTGCGATATGTAGTTTGGTTTTGGCGTCGCTGCCATGGTGCGATGTGTGCGGCTTGGTTTTGGCGTTGTTGCCATGGTGCGCAGTGTGCGGCTTGGTTTGGCATTGTTGCCATGGTGCGCAGTGTGCGGCTTGGTTTGGCATTGTTGCCATGGTGCGCAGTGTGCGGCTTGGTTTGGCATTGTTGCCATGGTGCGCGTGTGTGCGGTTGGTTTGGCATTGTTGCCATGGTGCGCAGTGTGCGGCTTGGTTTGGCATTGTTGCCATGGTGCTTGGTTTGGCATTGTTGCCATGGTGCGCAATGTGCGGCTTGGTTTGGCATTGTTGCCATGGTGCGCGATATGCGGCTTGGTTTTGGAATTAGGGTTACGTGTCAAAACCCTAATCTGGTATTTTGAAAAAATACCCCTATTAATTATTACACCGAGTTAAATGCTCTTAGTTAATGTGTTGCGGGTAACACTAGGTCATGGGGTTTTACGATTTTACCCCTTGTTTAAAAACCACCATCAACATTAAGTCCCATGCTTAGCTCGGAACAGGGGCTTTGTTGCGAGGTAAGCATATGATGGTGACAAAATATCAACAGCAAACCGTAAAGAGAATTGAGGAGGCTTTTCTGACCTTTTATAAATAGGATTTGGAACCCTTGCCTCTGGTAGTTTTGCACAAATCGGGAGGCTAGCACAATTGGTGGTGGGCCAGGCGCGGCTTGGGCGACGTTGGGAAGTTGGCGTGAGTCGGGAAGCGAGTGTGTTAGCTAGTGGGACCGGCGCAGGGTGTGGAAGCTGTGCGTGCTTGTGGGCGTGACTTGGGAAACTGAGCGTGCTAGCTGGTGGGACCGGCGCAAGGTGTGCGTGCTTGCAGGCGTGACTTGGGAAACTGAGTGTGCTGGCTGGTGGGACCGGCGCAAGGTGTGCGTGCTTGCAGGCGTGGCTTGGGCGGTTATTGGGAAGTCGGTACGATTGGTGGGGCCGGTGCAACTTGGGCGACATTGGGAGGTTGGGCGCCCTTGTGGGCCCGCTTCTTACACGCACGATTTTGGTAAAAGGAAATCCTTCCCTATTTCAGAATCCTCACGCCTATGTATATAAAGTCCCTTTCTCCCATCTTGCACTTTCATATTTTCATCCTTTCCTACTAGCGGCAGAGTCACGAAGAAAAACCAGCTTCCAGGTATGTCTTCCAGTACTTCTCTTGTTTCCCTTTTTATGTAGGTGTAAACCCTAAGAGTAGGAGCGCATATAATTTCTTGGCGTGTCTCTTGTAGAAATATTGTATGTATGTAACCAAGGGAAATCTTTGCATATATTATCCGAACCCGTAGGAAATATTGTATATATGATTTTCCGGTCTGAAAGAAATCTTTGCGCGTGCGGTTTGAACCGTAGAAAAATGCTTCATATATAATTTTGAACCCGAAGAAGGATACTGTAGACACACTTGAACCCGTATAAAATACCGCGTATATGGTCTTGAATCCGAAGAAAATACTGCGTATATAGTCTTGATAGACACACTTGAACCCGTATAAAATACCGCGTATATGGTCTTGAACCCGAAGAAAATATATAGTCTTGATAGACACACTTGAACCCGTATAAAATACCGCGTATATGGTCTTGAACCCGAAGAAAATACTGCGTATATAGTCTTGAACCCGAAGAAAAATACTGTGTGTGCAGTTCTGAACTCGTAGAGAATACACCCTCTTCTTTTTTTTTTTGTATTTCGGGTTTTCCTTTTGTCGAGCGCGGTTATGTGTCAGGGAGATAATTTTGTTTTTTTTGTGTGTGCAGATATCTTGTTACTAAGTTGTTATTAAGAAATCCGACAAGATGTTACACAGAACAAAATTTCGCCTCATCGAAGGATGTCCACAATTCCAAACCAAACACGGATGATGAATTCTTCGCCAAAAACTTGTCTCTGCTCGGAAAAATCACCCGGGTTTCGTGCCAATTTTGTTAACCGGTGGTGAAGATGAAAAGAAGACACGTTCGGTTCGCCCGAGAGAACACCATACGGTTCTTGTCTTCATAAAGGGGTATATTCCTCCTCCAACATTGATTTCGGGATGTGTCAAAGCCCATTGCGTTCTTTTGATAGATGGGTTGAGTTCATGGTGAGTAAGGAGCACATAAATACCAACTTGACTCGAGCGCAGATTATTGATGCTTTGTCGAAGCTTGATAAATCTCCAGTTAGGAAGGATATCTCGGGCTTGGTTGCTTTCATCTCCAGGATGGTGTTCGGACACCCATACGATCATATGTAGATGGGGTGAGATAACTTTCTCCTTGGAGAGTGTGGCTCTCTTCTTTGAATCTTCCGTGAATCGGGAATCTTAAAATCCAATTATCCGAAAGTGAGGGGAAGATGCGGGATGACCTCGCCGCTAAGTTGGAAGATTTCGCTCGGAAAGACTCATTTGCGAAGTCGAAGGATTCTGTCGGAAAGAGGATGAAAAGGTGCCTTTACTGGTGGTGGATATCCCAATGGTTTCCTGGACGAGCTAGAACACGAACAGAAGCGATGATCTTCACGTTGCGGCACTTTTGGCTCTCAGGTTGTCCGGAGACATTTTTGACAACAGTTACGGTAAGAAGGAGATAAGACCAGAGTTGCTAGTGATTCTTTGTGAAGTTGGCAAAAGGTGAAGTTCTTCCCATTGGCAAGCTATTCCTCGGTTCCCTGTATGTGCATCTGGATCACCTAGTTGCGAACATGCGAGTTTCGAATGGTTTCATGAAAGTGAATTCATATGTGCACGTTGCTTTTACGCAAGTCGGCTATGGGAGCACTTTGAGAAGTATGCTCCGAAACCGATGCCTTCGATTCCCGCGAGTTGGGGCGGCTCTCGAATTCTTCGATGGGTGAACAGGCGTCCAAGAGTTGGCGTGATCTTGGTTAGTCTTCTTGATAAGTCGTATGAAATCAATTTTCTCCCATGGGAGCCGGTCCATAGGTCAGTGACTCAAATTGACACCTTTGCCTCTGTTCCGCTCATGTCTTTGTCTTCTGATGGCGATTTGAGCGTTGGTGAAAACTTGTTCATTCAAAGCTGCTTGCCCGGTTATATGCCGTCTTTCTTCATGGGGTCTTTCCAGATAGCTGCCTACAATATTGACCGTGCTGCTCGTCATATGGGTTTCGATCAAGGGGTACCTCTTGCTTACCAGTCGGCGATTCCTAAGGATTCATTGCGTGCCGCCCTCAATGTCGGTGCCCTCGAGCCGGGTATCCGCCTTCCCTTCTTTCAAACGGGAAGAGTAACTTCGACGACTTTCGGCTATAATGAGTTCTGGTGCGACGAGTTTATTATGATCCAAGCTTTTGTGAATAACGTGGTGGAGAACGTTCGTTGTAAACCTTCCCCGGCAGTTTTGAAGAAGTATCCCATGTTGAGAGATCTCAAACGAAAGTTGCCTAGCAACTCGGAAAGTCCCAGGCCAAGGAACGGAGAACGAAGAATCGTCTTTGGCGGGTTCCGACGGTTTCAAAAGATCCTCCCACAGCTCTCGTGTCTTTCAGTTCTTCCAATAACCGGGTATGTGTCGCTTTTTATTGGTTTGTTTCAAAACACGTGAATTCTGCTTGAAACATGTGTCTTGTTTCTTCCAGGGCTTCGGTAGTGTTAATGCTTTGCTGCCCTTGCACGTTGCCGGAGACGGCAATTTCTTCAAAAGAATTCCAGCGACAGAGCCTTCTCATAGTGGTGATGAGTCGGAAAAGAGGAAAGTTCGACAAGTGAGAGTGATTCCTCCGCAAAGACTTGGTTCTTTTTTTCGGGAAGTGGTTCGGTGAGTTCCGCGCTTCTCTTCTTTCTTCTTGTTTCTTCTTTTGAAAAAAATGTCGACTCAAGTTTGCGGGAGGAATCAGGTTCGGAGGACGATTACGAGGTAGAGCCACACGGAACTTGCCTTTGGTGGCCACCGCCACGTGACTTGGAGATAGGAGTTAGCCAATTGCGAGGGCACAGATGTGGTTCAAACGGTGGATGATTCTCTAATGGTTGCTGCCGTAGACATGGAAGAAAATCCTTTGCGAGTCATGAGGCCAGGTGCGAGGCGCCGTTTTGATCCTCCGTACTTGGTTCCTTATCCGGGTCATGTCTTTGGTTGGCGGCTTGAGCGTGCTTGGCTAAGCATGAGGCGTTGTACACCGAGAATCTGGGAGAAGTACGGACATATGGCCACAACCAAGAAAGTCACTAGTCGATTTGCGCTGCTAAGCGTGTAGAAGAGGCTTTATCTTCCATCGAGGATATGCGTGAGGTGACTGGTCACACCGTTTACAAGACGTTATTGCCAACCGGGAGCACCATCGCGACGTGTGCGTAGAAAAGGAGTTCAACACTTCGTGGTTTTTCAAGGCCTTGCTGAGATCCAAAAGTTGAAAGATGCGAGCAATCGAAAGCCTTTCCACGAGGAGATTGCACGACAGGAGGTAGAACTCGAAAAACTTTCCAAGATGTTGACTATGAAGAGAGCGGCTCTTGAAGATGCAAAGTTGACTTTCTCAAGAAGAACAGACCTCTGTTGGATGATTTTCCTTGAATGTTTCTCCGTTAAACTTTCATTTAGGTTCTTTTTTTTTTTTTTTTTTTTTTGAAAGACATATTGGATGTCTGGTTCAAAGTTTGACCGGTTTTGGTAGACAGTTGGTAGCTTTTGAGGATATTGGGTTATTTAAGGATAAATGGTTTTGATAATATGACTCGATTATGTTTTGGGAAAGGAATATTGCTTTTATGAAAGTGCGTGCTAGCAATAGGCACAATACTCGGTAGTATAATGGTTTTACTAAGAACCTAAAACAAATCGTATATCTTGCGCAGTCTGAATTTACTCACTTCATAGGTTTTTTGCGAACATGCCTCTCTTCATGTAAAAAGGCGGTTTTGCTGGTAGCATCGCCAGCAAGTCCCCAATCACTGGTAGCATCTTCAGCGAGTCCCCAGTTTTCTTGTGTAGTTTTTACAACTGGTAACCGGGTTGTCTGGTAGTTGTGTTGGATTGAGTTGCCTTCCCCTACCATCCTGACATCTGGGTCGAAGAACGAGATCGACAGTCTGACATTGTAGCCGATAGATCAATCCTCCCGCTGTGGTCGCCAATTGTTTATGGGTGAAAATCGTTTCTGCCGATTTCATTAAATTCGGTAGGTGAGTGAGAAACTGGTTTAAACCCTAAACAAATGTGCTGCACGTGAGCACTTTATAGATTCGAGAGATCAATGCATGTACAAGTCCGGCCTAAACCAAGAAATGGTCGTTCCGGACTTGCTTCGGTCACAAAGTGGAGGAGAAGGGTTGATTTGGGGAGGGAAGCAAAGAAAGGTGTTGAGATCGAATAGTTCTGGGAGAGTAGTATCTCGACTTGTATCGAAAGTGAAAGCTTAGGAAGCTTGCAAGAGATGAAAGCTTTTTGGAGAGCTTGCAAAGTTGCCTTTTACGAGAGTGTAGTATTTTTCTCCCGACCGAGACTTGTTGTCTTGTGGAAATAGGTAAGACCTATTTATACAAGTCGAGATTGAAACGTACTACCTTGGCCTCATGAAGGAAGAGAGTAAAGGGTGAAATAATGGGAGGAGGTGGTAACCGCATGGTGTTAATGGGTGAAAACGTTTTCACCATTATTTCCTCATTTATTTGACCGCTTTATTCCTTTTCACGCTTTCTTAATGTGAGCGTAGTGTATGCAGCGCTGGCTGTGACCGCCAAACCAAAACCCTGGAAAGCATCCCCCAGTTTATGTTGATATCTCGTTGGTTGCACCTTGAGTGCAAGTGGCGCTGCTAGTGGCGCGTGTGGCATGTGCCATTGGCATGTGCGGAATGCCCTTGTTGCGGGTTGTACTTCGAGCGCAAGTGGCAATGCCAGAGCTGCTAGTGGCGTGCGTGGCGTGTGCCAATGGCATGTGCGGAATGCCTTGGTGGTAGGTTGTACGTTGAGTGTAAGTGGCAATGCCCCGAGTCGCTAGTGGCGTGTGTGGCATGTGCGGAATGCCTTGGTGGTAGGTTGCACGGTTTGCAAGTTAGGCTACCAGCGTGTGTGTTTGGCATGTGCCAATGGCATGTGCGGAATGCCTTGGTGGTAGGTTGCACGGTTTGCAAGTTAGGATACCAGTGTGTGTTTGGCATGTGCCAATGGCATGTGCGGAATGCCTTGGTGGTAGGTTGCACGGTTTGCAAGTTAGGCTACCAGCGTGTGTGTTGGCATGTGCCAATGGCATGCGTGGCCGTTAGGGCCGTGGCTTTGGTAAGAAAAGCTACCAGCGAGCATGTTGGCATGTGCCAATGGCATGCGTGGCCGTTAGGGCCTTGGCCTTGGTAAGAAAAGCTACCAGCGAGCATGTTGGCATGTGCCAATGGCATGCGTGGCCGTTAGGGCCTTGGCCTTGGTAAGAAAAGCTACCAAATGAGCATGTTGGCATGTGCCAATGGCATGCGTGGCCGTTAGGGCCTTGGCCTTGGTAAGAAAAGCTACCAGCGAGCATGTTGGCATGTGCCAATGGCATGCGTGGCCGTTAGGGCCGTGACCTTGGTAGGAAAAGCTACCATCGAGCATGTTGGCATGTGCCAATGGCATGCGTGGCCGACTTGGCCTAGGTTGCATGGTTTGTAAGCCTAGGGCGCTACATTTGGCATGCGCCAATGGCATAGCGGCTTGGAAATATGGCTTGTGGTACGTGTTGGCATGTGCCAATGGCACGTACGGCCATGTTGACCTAGTTGCACGTTTTGCAAGCCTAGGGCGCTATATTTGGCATGCGCCAATGGCATAGCGGCTTGGAAGTATGGCTTGTGGTACGTGTTGGCATGTGCCAATGGCACGTACGGCCATGTTGACCTAGTTGCACGTTTTGCAAGCCTAGGGCGCTATATTTGGCATGTGCCAATGGCATAGCGGCTTAGTTTGGCATGGTTGCCAATGAGTGCGATATGTAGTTTGGTTTTGGCATCGCTGCCATGGTGCGCAGTGTGCGGCTTGGTTTTGGCGTTGTTGCCATGGTGCGCAGTGTGCGGCTTGGTTTGGCATTGTTGCCATGGTGCGCAGTGTGCGGCTTGGTTTGGCATTGTTGCCATGGTGCGCAGTGTGCGGCTTGGTTTGGCATTGTTGCCATGGTGCGCGATGTGCGGCTTGGTTTGGCATTGTTGCCATGGTGCGCAGTGTGCGGCTTGGTTTGGCATTGTTGCCATGGTGTGCGCGATGTGCGGCTTGGTTTGGCATTGTTTCCATGGTGCGCAGTGTGCGGCTTGGTTTGGCATTGTTGCCATGGTGCGCAGTGTGCGGCTTGGTTTGGCATTGTTGCCATGGTGCGCGATGTGCGGCTTGGTTTTGGAATTAGGGTTACGTGTCAAAACCCTAATCTGGTATTTTGAAAAAATACCCCTATTAATTATTTACACCTGAGTTAAATGCTCTTAGTTAATGTGTTGCGGGTAACACTAGGTCATGGGGTTTTACGATTTTACCCCTTGTTTAAAAACCACCATCAACAGATGGATACCCAACCTAGAAATAGGTTCAAAGGGACTAGACGAAGTCATAAATGATATGGAGATGCGAGAATCATGCTTTTGAAGAATTCATCCCACGGCATGACATCCTGAAGGGAGTAAAAGGTTGAGTTTAATTTTAATTTTAAAATTTTAAACTCTTAATGATGTTTATATCTCTATTTAGAGAGGGGTACTTTCAGTAGTACTCTTGATAAACTCACCTATGTGAATGTGAAAGTGTGGCCGCTTTCTATGAGAATATGGGAAGTTCTCTAGATCATTCATTAAACTGGGATACAAGCGCAGGGCCGTAATGTGCTGGCTTTAGACTTTACACTAGTATAGTCGTGTGTGTTAAGCAATCTTTTTATCTCCTAGAGTTCAAGACTTATGTTCACTCTACGGTATGATTTTAAGAGAGTATATTAACACTACGTAGAGGTTCAAGTCGCGAGACACCTTTGCTTATGCACAACTCTATACGTTCTTGCTCAATGTTTTAAAAGTATAAGTGGGGGATTGTTGGGAATATATTTTTAAAACATAAATTTATTCCTAATTAATATCTTATTTTTTTAAAGTTAGAAATTTAGTCTTTATTAAAACAAATTAATTTTTGGTATAATTAATTTGACCGTTTCATTTTTGTGGTTTTAATGGTGTTAACTACACCATTATAGCTATAAGAGTTTCATATTGTGGAGTTAATGGTGTTAACTACACCATAATAATCTTTGATTAAATTGTGTTTAAACCTTTTAATATAAAATCAGATTTTGGTTGGAAAAATAAGAGAGAGAGTTGAGTTTTTCTTTATGTTGTGTGTTTTCAAAAGAAATATTTTTTTGGGAAAGAAAACAATGTGTGAGCATCATTTGTTTTCTATTAGAGATTCTGAGCAAGAATGAAGTGTAAAAGTTTCACATCCTCTCACCGTGCAAGAGTGATTGTGTAAGAGATTGAACTCGGCTGTTTTATCCTGGGGACGACGCGACAACGATGAACTGCTTGCACAATCTTGGGCAGAGCCGCGAAACGTCTTAAAGAAAGCGACCTAGTCCGCGACTCAGCCATAACATTATTTGTTTGGTGTTTGATTTTATTTTTTGTGCAGGCATAATCCGGCAGTTGTTCCAACATTTGGCTCGAATGGTTAGTCGGTGGTTAAGTAACTGGTCCACTGTAGGTTTCCGTATTGGGATTCTCGCATTTGTTAAGTTAAGCATTAACTTAACCAGGGACTGAATTTGCAGGGTGGGAGGAGTGTTTTGGGAACAGTTTTGGCAACGTGCTTTCCAATGCCTGGGCACTGGGCAGGGAGAGTTTGAAGAAAGATCAAACCTCCCAGATCCACCCAGTAATAGTGGTAAAGGCCCGTCTATTTCCTACATGACCAAATCCCATACCAAACCAGACTGCACGGCTGAAGCTACAGTCGCACAAAGTATGTTTTAACGATTCTGTTCACATTTGCAAATTGTACAAATGGGAGAGCTATTAACAATCCAGACACTAAGTTTGGCTGCTACTGGGACTATGTCATTGCAACATTTCCATATAACATCAAGGTAGGACTAACAAGTTCCAATTTGTTTTTGTTTTTTTTTTTCAATATTGGGTTTCTCATATTGATTACCTGATCTCCATTTTTGGAATTCCCATTTGTGCTTTGCCACCTAAACTGCCACCCGACAGAATTTTGTAAACTTTCTTTACTGGAGATATTTTGCTATTTTGGACAGGGTTGTTGAGAGGATGTTCAAGGACTAGATTAGGAAATCTAGTTGGTTTGGGAAACCAATTACTAGTGTCCTAAGTATAGCAGCTTATGAGGTTTGTCTCTTAGAGCTAAGTTAGGAAACCCTATACTTGTAGGAAAGTAATCCTTGTTAAGGAATGAGTCCAGTCCTATTGATTTGTATAAATAGCCATAGAGAGAACTAGAGAAAATACACCAGAACTAGTAAGAGTTCTCTTCTTCTCTACTTGAGATTTGTATATTCCAACCTATAAGGTGATATATAAAATTGTTATTCCTTCCCGAGGATTCAACCTCGTTAAATACTTGTTCTTCTCGTGTGTGTGATTATGCTCTTGGCGATATTGAGATACCTCGTAGTAGTGCAAACCTAACGCTTCCGCAGGCTTTGGTGCAACAATTGGTATCAGAGCAAGGAGACACTCTTGGATACGGGTACTCGAATTGCAGTTGAAGTGAAGGTATTTTTTTGAAGATTGCTTGAGGTAATTCTCAAAGGTTCTGTTTTTTTATCTATATTTGGTTATTTGTGAACAATGGTTGATGGGGATGAAGATCCGAAAAATCCTTTAGGAGAACATTCGGATTCCACAAATAAAGATAAAGAAACAAAAGAAGAAATACTTCATTCACATAGATCACAACTCAAGGTAGAAAAGTTTACAGGAACCAATAACTTTGGTTTATGGAGAACGGACGTAATGGATGCTCTTGTCCATCTTGACCTAGAAGAAGCTCTAGAAGATCAGCCAGTGGAGATGTCTGAAAAGCAGTGGAACAAGATGAATAAATTATGTCTTGCTTCGATACGAGGGTGTTTAGCAACTGCAGTAAGAGTTAATTATCATCACGAGACTTCAGCTAAATATCTCTGGGAAAAGCTAGAGAAGGAATACCTTGTGAAGAACGTGGCCAATAGGATACATCTTAAAAGGAATTTGTATCGCTATAACATGAAGAGAGGTGCAACCCTAACCGAGCACCTAGATTCATATAATAAACTTCTTGCTGAGTTGGTTAACTACGATGAGAAGACAACGACGAGGAACAAGCTTTGTGTCTGATAAACTCTCTTCCTGAAAAGTATGAACCCGTGATTAAAGCATTAATGCACGGCAAGGACAAGATGACATACGCAGAGGTCAATACAGCATTGCGTAGTGAGGAGTTCAGGAAGATGGATCGTGAAGACCTTGCAAGTGAAGCTAACAATGACTTGCTTCTTGCAAGAGGTCGTTCAATAGACAGGAGAAAGAAGACCGGTATTTATGGTAAAGGTAGAGGACGTTCTAAGAGTAGGACGCGATCACAGAGAAAGATGAGTGTGCTTGGTGCCATGACTTTGGTCAATGGGCTAAGGATTGTCCTAAGCGTAAGGAAAGAGAAGGAGATAACAAAACCGAGGTGAACATTGCAAAAGGTAATGAAGAATCAGATGATGCTTCTGATTTCTCGCTGACTGTGACACCATCAGCTTGTACTATTACAGATGGTACATGGGTATTAGATACTGGAGCAATGTATCATATATGTCCATATCGGGAATGGTTCTCAAGTTTTGAAGAGCTTGATGGAGAAGTACGTATGGGAAACAATCATACATGCAGGGTGATTGGGATTGGTAGTGTTCGTATCAAGATGCATGATGGTATGGTTAGAGAGCTGAAGGAGGTAAGATTTGTACCTTCCATAAAGAAGAATCTGATTTCACTCGGAACTTTGGAAGCTAAGGGCTATAAGATTGTCGGTGAAAATGGTGTTCTAAAGGTAATCTCTGGATCTATAGTAATCATGAAGGGCACACGTCATCATAACTTTTACTACTTGATTGGGAGTACAACAACAAGAGGTGTGTCTATTTCTGAACACATCGAGAGTGCAGCTACCGAGAAGACAAAGCTATGGCACATGAGACTTTCACATCCAGGTGAAAAGTCGTTGCATAGGTTGATTCAACAAGACTTGTTGAAAGGTGTTATTGTGTAAAGACCCTCAAGCTCGTCAACGCTATTAGACTAGTCAAGAGACGAATTAGCCGATAATAACTCGATTAGTTTAACACGAAAGATAATTAATAGAAATTAATCTAACAACGGTTTAGATACGAATCTAGTACCACTAGATAGATCTCGAAAAGTTATGCGAAATAGATTACCCGAACGTGTCATTTGAATACCGGACGAAGAAGATATCATCGGATGAGTAAGAAGGGAAGATTAATTTTCTTTTTATCTTAACCGCCTGGCTGCCCTCATCTGTTTCCCGGGTGCCTTTAGCAATTTCGTCGGCCTTATCCCTAGTTTAATCGAGAAGATATGTCTTCTTTATTTCCCTTCTTCTTTCTTATTCTTCATTCTTTTTTTCCTTTATTTTCTTCTTCTTCTTTCTTCTTTTCCTCTGCTCTCCTGCTGCTATTCTGAGAGGTGAGCGTGAAATCAAATGAGAGAGTCGATTGATGTTGTCGCTTAGATGATGATGGAGGTGTTGTTGTGAAACTTGAGAAGAAATGATGGATTGAAGTGAAATTAGATATTAGGGTTTCTGTGAGATGAAGTTACGGAGAATTCATGAGAAATTGAGTATGGAACTGATTGATTAAAGTTGGGTTTTAAGAATAAAACATGAAGGAGATGATTATATCAGTGATTTGAAGATTTGATTACAGTGATGATTATGGTTCGAGAAATTGATAATTAGAGTTTGTGAGGAGAACTCAAAGAATGTTTAGAAGATGAAATTAGATTCGCAAGAGAATGATTATAGTTGGGTCTGACATGAAATCGGGGATACGGTGTAAGAATCACTAGAATCAGAAATTAGGGTTCTTAATAGAATTGGGATTTAGGGTTCTTGAGTTTGGGCTGTGGATGAAAAAGATGAGACTGATGTTGAATGGAATAAGAAGACTTCAGAGTTGGTACATGAGGTAATTATTCTTCTCTGTGATTTTAGTTAAGATATGCAATTTTTGTTATTGGGTTTTTGAATTATTTATAGATAGAGAATCGAGTTGAGTTTACTGTGAATGTGGAGTTATGAATCATTGGTATGTGTTAGGTTGATTGCAGGAACTGATGTGTAGATGATAATATGGTTGAGTTTGTCATTGAAATGAATGTATGGATTTGGTGGTGTTAGTTGTTAAAAGAAGAAGAACAATTTGGGGTTGTGTTGTGTTGAATTGAGATGTAGGTTGGGACTTGAGATGATGGTATGCATGTGTATGAAGTTGTAGGCGTTATGAATTGTTTACCTGTGTGACTGCATTGAACAGGGATGCAGTTATAACTAATGGAACTGGTGATGAGAATTAGATACAGTAATACAATGAGAAGAGGTAGTCTTGCAGCTTTGGAGTGATTGGTTGTTTGGAAAGAGTGGGTTGTAATTGTTAATTGAAGCCGAGTTATGTGGCGGTTGAGTTGAGTTTAGACGTGATGGTGCTGTCAGATGCAGGGAATAACAGAGTTATAATGAAATAAGAAGAGTTATGGCTGCACAAGTTGAACTGAGATGCTAGATGAATGTAGGCTAGGACTTGGGTCTGGTGTTGATGTAACTGGTGGTGGTTCAGTTTGGCAGGGTGTATGGCTTATGTTGAATTTAGATATGGCTTGGTACTGCAATTGCAGGTAAAGCTTAAATTACAATTGTATATTGAATTATAGGATGCTATTTGAGATGAATGTATTGTTGAGTGTTTTACCTGTGATGTTGTTGAAGGGTGATGGAATTGAAGTTTGGTTAAAGCCTGAAATCAGGTTGGTGGTGTGAATGAAGTTGTATTTGATTTATGAAATTTGTTTAAGATAAATGTATTGTTATTTGAATTATAGTCAAGAGTTGTGTTGCACAATGATTGTGCCTTAGTGTTCTTTGGCCTGAGCAATGGATCTGACCTGTGCAAGGGTTAGCATTGTGCCTTTCAGCCTAGTTAGGTATCTGAGTCAATCCTGTGCTAACCCAGTGATCCAGATTTGTTACCTGAGTTGACTCAGTGAACCTTGACCGATTCTATTACCCTGGACTTGACCAGACCTTGGACGTTGACTGTTAATCGACCCTGTTGACTGTTAGAGACCGTTAGTAGACCCTATTGGACCAGGCCTTGTGTAATGGGCTTGTATAGTGGACTTGGGTTTAGGATTAGTCTTTCTTAAGTAGATGAATTGGACCCCTTATGGTCCGAATTAGCCTTTAGTTCCTTCTACAAAGTTGTAGATACTCTTTAGACTTATCAATTGGACAATAAATTCTACCTAATTGAATTAGTAAACCTTTAGATGTGCTAAAGATAAATAATAAATAAGTGTAGAACAATAAATGGGCTTATAACCATTAGATAGTTCACTTAATCTATAACTAGAGATTTATATGAAAATGTGCTATGATTCTTCTGTGAGCCTTTTGGCTAAACTCTTAGAGTTCTTGTATGATTAACAGTTAGTCTATTAACAATGATCGATTCAAATGACGAACCAGTGGATCGTTGATCTCGAGGTAGGCGTGGCTTGTCATCAAAAGAGGTGGGAATACATTTGACTCTATGGTAACCATTGTTGTTTCTTTTACAAAAGTTTATGTTTAACAAAGTCATGCATTTAAATCTCATACATTCTATGCACTGTTCAAATTGTTTTACGATAATTCTGTTGATTCTGTTAATCTTTCCATGGTTTGGAAAGGACCTGTGATGTTTGTTGTCAATATGAATTGTTTGGGAAATAAGAATTTCCGTTTGTGTGCCTAATAGGTGTGTAAGGAATTGGTCGGAATCTATTAGGAATATGATAGGCTCCTTCATTTATTTCTGCATGAATTCTGCTTTTATGCTTAATAGGTGTGTAAGGAATTGGTCGACACCATATAGGCTAATAGGGTGTGTAAGGAAGTGGTCGACACTCAATATATACATTGTTTGACGAAGGAATTTGTCCATATGCATGTTTGTTTATTTTAGTGACTTGGTCACTATTTAATTTTTCCGAAAACATGAATTGTTTTCCAAATCTTGCCTATGATTACTTAGAAGTTAAATGTTAATTATTCCCACTTTCAGCTTCAGAGACAGACCAGAGTTCGGCAGCGAAAGCTCCGAGAAGTTGACTTATTTAGTTGGTTATAATCTGATATGTTTATTATGTTGTATATTCTATTTGTAAACCAAATGACTATTGTATATGTATCATTTGAGAGAAGATCTTGTATATATATATTTCTGAGCGGGGTTAGTTTTGGGTTAAGTTTTATAGCAGATTCCTTCATCAAAGGCTTAAGTATATGATTCAGATTCTTAGTGCCTCTTTATTTAGTTAATCTCTTGGATTAGTCAGCTGCTAGCTTAGGGGGCGCTACAAAGTTGGTATCAGATCTCACTATTAGATCTTATATGGGAAATAATAGGAATTAGCCAGTGCTAGTTAGTGAACTAGATTAATTTAGAACTGGGTCGGGCTGTGAGATAAATCTTAATCACTAAAAGCTATCAATAATAAAAATATTTATTTGATTGATTGATTTGTTTGTTGGTTGTTTGTATATGTGATGAAGTAAAAATTGTAGGGTACACCAATAGCTTTAGCTAGTAAAGATTAGAGAATAATTAATCTAAAAAGAATGAACAAGTACACAAACCAATACTAAAAATAGTAAGATTGGTATTATTGATAAATCTTGAAAGTCACATAAAAATTTATCGAGTACCTTGACTTATATGTAGAATCAACAATTTATAATCACATAAATGTTAATAATAATAATAATATTATAATAGTAATTAAAGATGATCATAATAGTAATAATAATTTTAATAATGTAGTGTTAGCATTTCTCCATTAGTTTTTTTTTGAAGCATGTAATTAAATAAAAGGAAATTAGTTTACAATTTGTTGTGGATTTCTCCAGTAGTTGTACTCGACTTAAATAAAATTTCAATAAAATATATAGTGATAAAAATAATAATTATGATTAAATAACTATGGAAAATTTTTAACGCGTATTTACGATTAAGTTTTATTAATTAAACTAATTAAAAATTAAAGATATATGTTTTGCATCCAAATTAGCTAGTTAATATAAGACTTACTAGACGTTAGACGTAAAAATATGAGGGTATAAAGTACAAAATAAAATGACTTAACTTGTTAGTATTATTGTACTGAAATTATTTTTATCTAATAAATGACTCAGTAAATTTCTAAAATGAAACAAATATACATGAAGTAACAATAATAGTATTCGATGTTTAGTGTAAGATTATAGTTAAAAGAAAATAAGTATATTAATAGGATACTTTACATTAATAGCTCTAAAGACTATTAGGATACATTATAATTTTATGCAGATTTAAATTTAAATCATATTAAATTACCAACGCCAAGATTTAACAAAATACAGTATACGGGTTCAACATGAATTAATAAAAATCTGTTATATCAATCCTTACGTGAATGTAAAACTATTTTTAGAAGATTAAGGCTTAGTGTATCAACTGGACTATTAACTTAAGAATAATGAAATATGATAGTATAATTAAGAATAGAATTTGTGATTAGATAGGCGAATAATAGCGCTATATAATACTCATTATTTTAAAATTTAGCTTATTATAAATATCATTTGGATAATAATTATAGGATATCAATAGCAAAATGTAATTCTTATTAATAGTACACCTTAAGGTAGTGAAGATATAAATTTAAGGAAAAAAAATTAGATCAAATTAAATCCAGTATTAATAATAAAAATTAATCATGGCATTATAATTAATCACGATTAACTTTTATCAGTTTAAGAAATAAGAAATAAATGTAATAATATTAATAAAATGGTTAATACCAAACAATCGTGGAAAATTGTTAGCTGTTATTTACTTATATCAAGACACATAATGAACTAAACAAATAAATACTTTGAAATTTAAAATAATATGTAAAAATAAAATAATTCAGGTAACTAGATTGCCTAAAATGCTGTGACATACATATATAATTTATGAAGTAAAAATTTTAGGTTACGCCAGTTAAGATAAAAGTTAAAGGCTAATTAATCTTAATAAATTAATAATTAGTTAATCCAGCACTGGGGAATAGTAAAGGTTGTGTTTTCTCTGTTTGTAGGGAGGCATTGTTGGGCTTGGCCAACCTTAACAGGGCAACTGCATTCAGAGATGACCGATCATAGAAGTATGATTTAGTTCTTTTAGAGAGCCGATAGTTTCATTTCAACCTTACTTAGAAAGATTCGTAGGATTCATCCTTGAAGTTAGAGACAGATGTTTTTATAAAATAGAAATCAGTGTAAGAAGCTTAGAAACTAAAAATTTATAGTTTCCATTGTATAAATTAGTGTAAGAAACTTAGATTCCCTAATTGATAGGAATTAAATCAACGTTGAACCTAGAGCCACAAATTTTAGTTGTATAAAGCCATATAGGTTGTGTTTTGTTTCATGTTGTTTGCGCTTAGACAAGAGATGGAATTATTCTATAAGGTGGGGAGTTTTTGAAGATCAGAAGGATGGTTTGATTTTCGAGGACGAAAATGAATAAGGTGGGGAGAATGTAAAGACCCTCAAGCTCGTCAACGCTATTAGAATAGTCAAGAGACGAATTAGCCGATAATAACTCGATTAGTTTAACACGAAAGATAATTAATAGAAATTAATCTAACAACGGTTTAGATACGAATCTAGTACCACTAGATAGATCTCGAAAAGTTATGCGAAATAGATTACCCGAACGTGTCATTTGAATACTGGACGAAGAAGATATCATCGGATGAGTAAGAAGGGAAGATTAGTTTTTTTTTATCTTAACCGCATGGCTGCCCTCATCTGTTTCTCGGGTGCCTTTAGCAATTTCGTCGGCCTTATCCCCAGTTTAATCGAGAAGATATGTCTTCTTTATTTCCCTTCTTCTTTCTTATTCTTCATTCTTCTTTTCCTTTATTCTCTTCTTCTTCTTTCTTCTTTTCCTCTGCTCTCCTGCTGCTATTCTGAGAGGTGAGCGTGAAATCAAATAAGAGAGTCGATTGATGTTGTCGCTTAGATGATGATGGAGGTGTTGTTGTGAAACTTGAGAAGAAATGATGGATTGAAGTGAAATTAGATATTAGGGTTTCTGTGAGATGAAGTTACGGAGAATTCATGAGAAATTGAGTATGGAATTGATTGATTAAAGTTGGGTTTTAAGAATAAAACATGAAGGAGATGATTATATCAGTGATTTGAAGATTTGATTACAGTAATGCTTATGGTTCGAGAAATTGATAATTAGAGTTTGTGAGGAGAACTCAAAGAATGTTTAGAAGATGAAATTAGATTCGCAAGAGAATGATTATAGTTGGGTCTGACATGAAATCGGGGATACGGTGTAAGAATCACTAGAATCATAAATTAGGGTTCTTAATAGAATTGGGATTTAGGGTTCTTGAGTTTGGGCTGTGGATGAAAAAGATGAGACTGATGTTGAATGGAATAAGAAGACTTCAGAGTTGGTACATGAGGTAATTATTCTTCTCTGTGATTTTAGTTAAGATATGCAATTTTTGTTATTGGGTTTTTGAATTATTTATAGATAGAGAATCGAGTTGAGTTTACTTGTGAATGTGGAGTTATGAATCATTGGTATGTGTTAGGTTGATTGCGAGGAACTGATGTGTAGATGATAATATGGTTGAGTTTGTCATTGAAATGAATGTATGGATTTGGTGGTGTTAGTTGTTAAAAGAAGAAGAACAATTTGGGGTTGTGTTGTGTTGAATTGAGATGTAGGTTGGGACTTGAGATGATGGTATGCATGTGTATGAAGTTGTAGGCGTTATGAATTGTTTACCTGTGTGACTGCATTGAACAGGGATGCAGTTATAACTAATGGAACTGGTGATGAGAATTAGATACAGTAATACAATGAGAAGAGGTAGTCTTGCAGCTTTGGAGTGATTGGTTGTTTGGAAAGAGTGGGTTGTAATTGTTAATTGAAGCCGAGTTATGTGGCGGTTGAGTTGAGTTTAGACGTGATGGTGTTTGTCGGATGCGAGGAATAACGAGTTATAATGAAATAAGAAGAGTTATGGCTGCACAAGTTGAACCGAGATGCTAGATGAATGTAGGCTAGGACTTGGGTCTCAGTGTTGATGTAACTGGTGGTGGTTCGGTTTGGCGGGGTGTATGGCTTATGTTGAATTTAGATATGGCTTGGTACCGCAATTGCGAGTAAAGCTTAAATTACAATTGTATATTGAATTATAGGATTCTATTTGAGATGAATGTATTGTTGAGTGTTTTACCTGTGATGTTGTTGAAGGGTGATGGAATTGAAGTTTGGTTAAAGCCCTGAAATCGGGTTGGTGGTGTGAATGAAGTTGTATTTGATTTATGAAATTTGTTTAAGATAAATGTATTGTTATTTGAATTATAGTTAAGAGTTGTGTTGCACAATGATTGTGCCTTAGTGTTCTTTGGCACGAGCAATGGATCTGACTTTGTGCAAGGGTTAGCATTGTGCCTTTCAGCCTAGTTAGGTATCTCGAGTCAATCCTGTGCTAACCCAATGATCCGGTTTGTTACCTGAGTTGACTCAGTGAACCTTGACCGATTCTATTACCCTGGACTTGACCAGACCTTGGACGTTGACTGTTAATCGACCCTGTTGACTGTTAGAGACCGTTAGTAGACCCTAGTGGACCAGGCCTTGTGTAATGGGCTTGTATAGTGGACTTGGGTTTATGATTAGTCTTTCTTAAGTAGATGAATTGGACCCCTTATGGTCCGAATTAGCCTTTAGTTCCTTCTACAAAGTTGTAGATACTCTTTAGACTTATCAATTGGACAATAGATTCTACCTAATTGAATTAGTAAACCTTTAGATGTGCTAAAGATAAATAATAAATAAGTGTAGAACAATAAATGGGCTTAGAACCATTAGATAGTTCACTTAATCTATAACTAGAGATTTGTATGAAAATGTGCTATGATTCTTCTGTGAGCCTTTTGGCTAAACTCTTAGAGTTCTTGTATGATTAACAGTTAGTCTATTAACAATGATCGATTCAAATGACGAACCAGTGGATCGTGGATCTCGAGGTAGGCGTGGCTTGTCATCAAAAGAGGTGGGAATACATTTGACTCTATGGTAACCATTGTTGTTTCTTTTACAAAAGTTTATGTTTAACAAAGTCATGCATTTCTGTCTGTACATTCTATGCACTGTTCAAATTGTTTTACGATAATTCTGTTGATTCTGTTAATCTTTCCATGGTTTGGAAAGGACCTGTGATGTTTGTTGTCAATATGAATTGTTTGGGAAATAAGAATTTCCGTTTGTGTGCCTAATAGGTGTGTAAGGAATTGGTCGGAATCTATTAGGAATATGATAGGCTCCTTCATTTATATCTACATGAATTATGCTTTTATGCTTAATAGGTGTGTAAGGAATTGGTCGACACCATATAGGCTAATAGGGTGTGTAAGGAAGTGGTCGACACTCAATATATACATTGTTTGACGAAGGAGTTTGTCCATATGCATGTTTGTTTATTTTAGTGACTTGGTCACTATTTAATTTTTCCAAAAACATGAATTGTTTTCCAAATCTTGCCTATGATTACTTAGAAGTTAAATGTTAATTATTCCCACTTTCAGCTTCAGAGACAGACCAGAGTTCGGCGTAAAAAGCTCCGAGAAGTTGACTTCTTTAGTTGGTTATAATCTGATATGTTTATTATGTTGTATATTCTATTTGTAAACCAAATGACTATTGTATATGTATCATTTGAGAGAAGATCTTGTATATATATATTTCTGAGCGGGGTTAGTTTTGGGTTAAGTTTTATAGCAGATTCCTTCATCAAAGGCTTAAGTATATGATTCAGATTCTTAGTGCCTCTTTATTTAGTTAATCTCTTGGATTAGTCAGCTGCTAGCTTAGGGGGCGCTACATATTGCCTGCAAGTTAGCATTTTGTGAACATTGTGTTAAGGGCAAGAAAACAAGAATAAGCTTTGGCACAGCTATCCACAATACTAGTGGAGTTCTTGACTATGTTCACTCAGATGTTTGGGGTCCTTCCAAGAATGCATCACTGGGAGGGAAACATTGGTTTGTGTCGTTCATTGATGATTTTTCTAGGCGCGTATGGGTGTACACCATGAGGCATAAGGATGAAGTCCTAGAAATCTCTGTGAGGTGGAAAAAGGCAACTGAGACTCAAACTGGCTGAAAGATCAAAGTACTACGTTCGGACAATGGTGGAGAGTACAAGAGTGATCCGTTCTTGCAAGTATGTCAGGATGATGGGATAAAGAAGCACTTCACAGTTAAGAAGACACCGCAACAGAATGAGGTAGCTGAACGCATGAATCATACTTTGCTGGAGAAGGTACGATGTATGTTTTCTAATGCTGTATTAGGTAAGGCGTTTTGGGCTGAGGCAGTTACGTATGCATGCTTCCTCATTAATAGGTTTCCATCAGCTGCATTAGAAGATAAAACTCCTATGGAGAAGTGGTTTGGTAAACCAGCTTATGATTATGACTCAATTCATATCTTTGGTTGTCCTGCATGGTATCATGTTAGTGAAAACAAGCTTGATAGCCGTGCTGTGAAAGGAATCTTTGTGGGTATGAAGAGTGGAGTAAAAGGGTTCAAGATTTGGAATCCAGTTGAGAAGAAGATAGTCATGAGTAGAGATGTCACATTTGATGAGATGTCTATGGTAAAGTCTTGGGGTTCTCGGCAGGTGGAGAACAGAAGCACCAGTACTAATGATCCTTTGCAGCAGGTGGAGATTGATGCAATTCCACCAATTCCAGTTAAGTTTGTATCCGTTCAGAATACTTCTGAAGACATTGGGTCTGCAAGAGAGGTAACTACTGAAGTTCAAAATGATAGTGACACCGTTGAGGAAGAGGAACAAGAGTCAGTAGAAGATACAGAAGCTACGGTCACGGAGACCATATCAACCAGCAAACCGAGAAGATCAACCAGGAAGCCTGGTTGGATGAATGATTACATTGCTTATGCATTACCAGTTGTAGAATATGGTACTCCTACTTCCTATTTAGAAGCTGTACATAGTGCAAAGTGTAAAGAATGGAAAGGTGCAATGAAGGACGAGATGGAGTCTCTTTACAAGAATGGCACATGGATTCTTATGAAGCTTCTGAACGGTAAGAAGGCCATAGGGTGCAAGTGGGTATATTCTAAGAAAGAAGGATCTTCGGTGAATCAAGTACGCTACAAGGCAAGGTTAGTTGCAAAAGGTTATGCCCAAAGAGAAGGGATTGACTACAATGAGGTGTTCTCTCCGGTGGTAAAACACTCATCAATCCGTATTTTGTTGGCTTCGGTAGCACAATATGATTTAGACCTAATTCAGCTAGATATTAAGACAACATTCTTACATGGTGATCTAGAAGAGGAGATCTATATGACTCAGCCGAGTGGGTTTAAGGTTGCTGGAAAAGAAGATTGTGTATGTAAACTAAAAAGATCATTGTATGGGCTGAAGCAGTCTCCAAGACAATGGTACAAGCGATTTGACCAGTTTATGATAGCCAAACATACACAAGAAGTCACTATGACCATTGTGTATACTTCAAGAAGCTACATGATGGGTCTTTCATATATTTGCTCTTGTATGTCGATGATATGCTGATTGCATCGAATAACAAGAAAGAGATCGATAATTTGAAGTGCAAGTTGTCATCTGAGTTTGAGATGAAAGATCTGGGAGAGGCTAAGAAGATTCTTGGTATGGAGATTCAACGTGACAGAGAGAATGGTAAGGTTTGTTTGTCTCAGAAGGCATATTTGAAGAAAGTGTTACAGAAGTTTAGTGTCTACGAAGGAACTAAATCTGTAAGTACTCCCCTTGCTGCTCATTTTAAGTTGAATACTCGTATGTCACTCACTACTGAAGAAGAGCGAAAGTATATGGCCCAAGTCCTATATGCTGAGGCTGTTGGTAGCTTGATGTATACGATGGTATATACAAGGCCGGACATTTCAATTGTTGTTAGTATGGTCAGCCGTTATATGCATTGTCCTGGTAAGGAACATTGTCAAGCTGTGAAATGGATTTTGAGGTATCGTTATGGTACGGTTGATGTTGGCTTGGATTTTGTGAAGGATAGAATAAACAATCAGTTGTGTGTTGGGTATGTGGATTCTGACTATGCTGGTGATTTGGACAAGAGACGTTCAACTACAGGGTATGTATTTACTGTAGCAGGGGCACCAGTGAGTTGGAGATCAATCTTGTAGTCTACTGTGGCGCTTTCAACTACGGAGGCGGAGTATATGGCAGTGACAGAGGCATTTAAGGAGGCTATATGGTTACAAGGTTTGCTAGATGACTTAGGAGTTGTGCAAGACCAACTGCCTGTGCATTGTGATAGTCTAAGTGCAATTTATTTGGCTAAGAATCAAGTGCATCATGCTAGAACCAAACATATAGACGTACGATTTCACTTTGTGAGAGAAATTCTTGAAGAAGAAGACATTCTACTTGTGAAGATCGATACTAAAGACAATCCAGCTGATATGTTGACAAAGTAGTATCTGGGATCAAGTTTCGACATTGTTGAAAATTGATCCACATCCTTCCGGTTTGGTGAAAATCCCTTTTGGGTAGAGGTTCTTAGGAACCTGGTGGAGGTCTTCTAGCAAGGCCATTTAAGAGAACTACGGTCGGGTTTGATTCCTATTGAGGATACGTAGGCAACCAGTGATGGTTCAATTGACGTTGGAAGATGGAGGTGATTTTATCTATTGATCGTCTCATGCATGAATGCATGATCCGAGGTGGAGAATTGTTGGGAGGATGTTCAAGGAATAGATTAGGAAATCTAGTAGGTTTGGGAAACCAATTACTAGTGTCCTAAGTATAGCAGCTTAAGAGGTTTGTCTCTTATAGTTAAGTTAGGAAATCATATACTTGTAGGAAAGTAATCCTTGTTAAGGAATGTGTCCAGTCCTATTGATTTGTATAAATAGCCATAGAGAGAACTAGAGAAAATACACCAGAACTAGTAAGAGTTCTCTTCTTCTCTGCTTGAGATTTGTATATTCCAACCTATACGGTGATATATAAAATTGTTATTCCTTCCCGAGGATTCAACCTCGTTAAATACTTTTTCTGCTTGCGTGTGATTGTGTTCTGGGCGATATTGAGATACCTCGTAGTAGTGCAAACCTAACGCTTCCGCAGGCTTTGGCACAACAAGGGTACCCTTGGAGGTGATCAATCTCAGTACCCAAAGTTGGCAATTCTCAAAGGAGAGAAAACATGTTTAACAAATTCTTGAGTATCACCCCCTTTCCGATTTTCCATTTAGCATCTTCTTTTATTATTTGCAGACCTTTTCCTAATCCTTTCCACAACCACGAAGTGGCTGGGTTAGTTCTATTCCTGATGATTGGGGAAGAGTTACAAAAGTACTTGGCCTTTAGTATCTTGACCCATAAAAGCTAGATAGCGTCTGCTTTGACAGAAACATTACGTTTTGAAATATTTAGAAAGTGGACAGAACATAATTTTGCTTCAAAACTGTGTTTGATAGGAAGTTCATATATTATCGAATCGCTCAAGTAACCATGGAAAATCTTCAGCACATATTTGGAATGTATTTGAGCTTCTTAAGTTCACCAACATTGCTTTATAAAAGAACTGTTCCCTTGACAAAATTCTAACCTGCTTAAGATAGTCCGCAAGAGATATTACTCCTTCCACAATTGCCTTGTCCAATGCATACACAACATCCTCTATCGCCTCCTCTCCAGCTAGACTTTCCAAGGCATTCTTCGACTCCATGTCTTCAACTTCAAATGCTGCCTCAATTTTATTTCCAGTGGCCGAAATAATAGACTTAGGATCACAAACTCTTAACCATTGCGTCATCATATCGGCCTCTTCTGTCATCTCCAACACCCTTTGTTTTAAACTAGTTCTTTCGTTTTCAACTCCTAGTATTATCGAAGTTGCAATATCAGCTATATCAACAAGTTCCTCTTGCAAGCCTGATAATGCTTCAATGTCTTCCTCTGTACTTCGATTGCAACGCCCCTACGTTATACTGAAGCATTGCCACATGATGCTCAAGGATCTCTAATTTTATAGGATCACTGGAATTGGAGAAAAGTAAATCTGAACTTGAGAAGAAAGCTTCGTGGTGAGCAATCAGATGCACAAGGTTACGAACAAGGTCCAAGAGATTTGACCGAGGAGGCGTCCAAGTGGTAAGATACTTGGAGGTAACAACACCAGTGAAGTCAACAAAAGGGTGGAGACCATGAGTCTGCGGGAGAACAACTGAAGGCGGTGAATTAGGGTAGTTTTGATGGATCAAAATAGTAAGAGGGATCCGTGAAGCGCATTCATATACTTGGAGGAATCCATTTACGTTGAGAAGGTTAACGGTTCTGTCGTCGTTATAAGTGAAGATGTCAACTGACGGAACTAAATGTTCATACTCATATAGTAAACATATGATGTGTTCGCGAATGATCCATTTGAAATTTGGTTTTTCACACGATAGCGTAACACGGTCAATACACAAAGGCGCAGCATCAACGGACTCGATTGAAGTTTCGGGTGCCATTGTCTGGTACGGGAGAAGTAACTTGTGTGTTTGAATACAAAAATTGAAGACTACTCGTGTGTATTAATAAAAAAAATTGACGAGCACTTGGGACCACTTCTAATCAGAATCATTGTTGTCTACAATATTTACTCTGTTGGTTGTTGCCGTTGATATCCTTTTCCGCCCAACTTATATGACCAAAACAATTAATTGGGACTACAAAACAGCTAAACCACCCTTTTGGCCGGTAGCAGGGAAAGGTCAAGTGTCTAACTTCTAGAATGAAGTATACAATTTTATTAAAGGACAACCTCCGGTTCTTCCTAGAAAGACAAACTATACTTCAACTGCGATAACTTTCTTTTTCAGCTTTCACAAATCCTTTCGGATCTCGATGTCCTGGCTGGGAACATCAACATCAACATAGAATCTGTAACTAAATAATGAATAAGAAAAGGGTGCACACTGCACAACACTCACTTGAAGAAGAATGAATATTCTGGATTATTGCAAATCCAGCCAGAATTCGTCATTCTGAATTTAGGGACGAAACCAAACATGATAGGAAAGTGAAACGATCAAGACCAAAGAAAATTTGGGTCAAATGAAGAGTATTCATGTACAACACCATTTACATGTGAGGAGCCGACTTTACACTCAATATCCAACAGAGACGGACCCAGAAATTTTCTTTAGGTAGGGTTGGAATGCCAATAATTAGCGTAGCGAACGAAGGTCGCGGAATTTTTTTTGGAACAAAGGGCATAGTTAGTGTCTAATTCTAATTCATTTATAAAAACGGTTGGCAGATACACCACTAAAAACTAAAACAAACAAAACTAATAGCAAAATGTCATTATAGAAAAAAAAATTAGCTTATTTAAGCAAAACAAAAACAATTGTGTTCGGAAGAAATTTTCTGTTGCCTTAAATAAGGATTAAGTTTTAATTACTACCTTTAACATGGGCTAAGAGTTAAATATGTTAAGAGTTTATTTTAATTAATGACAATTATGTGGGCTAAAAACCAAATTTCAGAAAATTTACCTAGTAAAAATATATTTGACCAACTTTAGGGACGGGCTATAGCCCGGGTTAGCCCCTTGCTAGGCCCGTACCTGGTATCCAAACAGTAGCAACGCTTCAACATCCGAGCATCTGCATCATCAAAGGTAGCCAAGATATTAGTAAAAGACATCAAATCCAAGGCATTTGCCTTACCCGAACCCATCCCTGTGGGTACTCACCCCGTTTGGGAAGGGTTCTACCTACACAAACGCGAACGGATTCGGGTATGGGTTGTGGATGGGATTCAAGGTCCCCGCCCCATACCCGTCCCGTAGCTTTCATATTCTAGGATTCAGTCTTTTACATAAAAATTTATATCGTGTTTACTTAGTATTTTTTAGTGTTCATTAAGTGTTTCAAGGTATAAGGTATTTCTCTATAACTCTAAACCTCTATGTTGATTAGTGACTGTTGATTTTTAATAGTCAATCATATTTTGGATTATATGCGAACTTATGTTGTTTTTCTTGATTGTGTAATCGTGTTAAGATTCAGTTGGATAAGATATTTTCATCACTTAGCCGAGCTATTTTTTCTTTTATTGTACTCATAATCGTTGTTATTTATTCATCACTTTCACTCTTTTGCACTAATAACTGATCAGATTCATTATCCACGACATAATAAAAAAAAATTGAAGTAGATGATGAGATGGTTAACGTGGTGGAAAATGCTTAATAATAAGGAATTAAGAAGTAGAAAGATTACTGATAGTCATATATAGAGCAATTATTATCTTTGCTCATTTTAAGGAAAATTCTTGAATTTAAGATTTTTGTTTTTAGGTTATTATTGTTGTTTGAATCATGTATTAACTTAAAATTATGGATACGCCATAAAAAACCAACCCCATACGGGTATTCGCATACCCTATCCGCCCCAATTCATGTGGGTAATGGGGAGGATATGGGTATTCTTTTTACAATCGGGGCAGTGACTGGAATTGGCATACCCGCCCCATGACCATCCCTACCCTTAAGTTATTTTCAACAAAGTCCTTGCGGTATGCAGCCACAAAAAGTCAAAAACTTACGGTTACCCGCAACAAAAGACTTCATTTCCTTAATCTTTAAATAAGGTGGATAAAAAATGACGGAATATGGACACCATACTCCATATGTATCTTTAAGCCCATAATACTAAGCTAGTACGTACACCTAGATTTCTTTAAGCCCATAAGACTAAAACGAAATACCTAATATGATGAGCACTTTTTCTAGGAGATGAAATTGCACTTTTTCAGGACGACCTTATTTAGAAAAAAAATATAAGGTAGTTAAGAACTATCTGAATCACTACCTTGATGAGTGATAAGTGTTTAATTCACATATTTGTAGAGTCAGGTTCCTGCTTGTTTTTATTAGATTTATTGCATTTTATCTCGTAATGCTCTTGTCTTCTATTTTATGTCTTACTTTGTGCGGCCTGTCGGGTATAGCGGGCCAGATTTAAAACTAAACTTACTGTGTAAGTCTTATGTGAAGACATTAGCGGCCCACCAAAATTGGTGTATCGCACACATGAAGAGTCAAATTTGGGAGGCCACACGAACTAAGACTTTTGAAGTCCGTTGCATGTGCCATTCGCACAAACTAAGATACCTAAGGAAGGTTGTATGTGCCTTTTATGTAAACTGCAATACTTAAAAGTGTTGTCTGCTCTAGCCATATGAGTTGCAATGGTTATGAAATGTGGCAGCGACAACCACGAAATGCAAAACTTAAATGCATGACACGTGACAGCCACACGGGTTGTACCTGAAATGATGAGGGTACCAAATACATTGATGAGTACCAAATAGTGCATAATTCTATATCTTTTTATTGGCATTGATCTCATCTTTTGTGTTTTAGTTCTCTATTTTATCCCAAATTTTGTATTTTAATTGTTTTCAAAAATAAATACTTTTTCTAATTTATTTTGTGTTTTTAGGTAGTAAATAAAGCATGGATGATTTGAGAACCAGGGCGTAAAGGCAATGAGAAACGGAGAAGAAATATCGCGTAAGGAGCAGCTGCAATCCACTTGCACTCATTCTGCAAGTCGCTTTCAAGAGCTACACCAGCAGTGGGTTTGGTAGAGAACCCAAAACCTAAACCCATATACCCGAAACATCAGATTTGATACAGCTGTTAAACATCCAATAACACCTCCACTCGGGACATCAAATCTTGATGCATCTTCCTAACACTCGAGCACCTTCTATTCCTTCACCTAATCGAACAGAACCAAAGCAATTCCATTTTTCCTTCTCCTCCATCCGAAGAAGCAGTACCACCTTCATCTCCTTCAATAACTTCATCGACCCAACTCTTTGAGCAACAATTAAACCTCTAATCGCTACCTCTCTCAATCTTATATATTTTTTTTTATCAAGAACAGTAACCCTAGAATTTAAGATTGAGAAAGCTAGGGTTAGGGTTATCTTCTACAGTTGAGGAACATTAAATTAATATCTTGCAGCGTTGAATTGAAGAAGGTGAACGTAAGAACAACAATTATAGTGAGTGGGTCTCTAATTAATTGACGAATTAAAGAGGAACTGAAGAAAATTGTGTATAAATAGAGAGGGGATTGTAGAGAGAAGGGCATGCCCGGATTAGCATGTGCACCAAGCTGTGGTAGTTTATTTTCAGTATTAGTTTATCATATTCTAATTCAATAACTATGGTTAAGATGAAACCATTAATCTATTACTAAGTTTGATTTATGTTCTGATATTGTTCTTGTTGTGATTTATTGTTTAAGATATATTTAATCTGAACACTTCATCATTTTACTTTCACAGTGTATGTCATGCATCCATTGTAGTCAAAATACTTCTATGTTGAATGTGTTGCAACTCGTTCTTAACAGAGTGTTGTTCGATCTTTTGACTAGTTGTGCCTTAATCAGACATTTGGTACTTCGGAGGGATACCTTAGTTGCGATTAGAATATCCTCATTAGTTGTGATTGATCTGTGGTTAGTTGTATTGTGAGAAGACAACTAATACTAGGATTAGGTAATTATCTTAGTTGACACTAAACCATCATTTTAAAACTACCCTTAGATATGCAGCAGACTAGAATCTTCACTGCTATCTGGATAGTCGGCAGAACCTAGAAGTTCACTGTTGTCCATTATAAGGGACAAGAATAGTATTCAGACTGAATTTACTTAGTGTAGGTTAAGCGGTGGATTCGACTACCCTAGTGACTTTTATTTGCATCCATGTTTTATAAATTGTGTTACATAAACATCATCCAGTCGTATCGATAACCTTATCGTTTTAAAATAGTAATAGTAGAACTTAGAAGTTTAGCTTCGCATCGTAACACTCCCTATGGGATCGACATGTATTTTCCATATCTATGTTATAGATACTGTGCGCTTGCAGTTACTTATATGTGCCTTTCCAGATCGACCATACACCATAATCTTTTCGATATTGAAAAAGCGGGGGTCTAACAACCACACCCAATATATCGTTCGGCAATCTGAATAGACAAACTCTAATATACTTTCAAGAGAATCAACTAGACAGTCATACTCAATCTATAGAAACGTATATCAAAGAGTTATATCTCAATTTCCCAATTCAATCTGCAATCAAACAAATAGGAATTTGCGAGCCCGATTGAATAAGAGAAATAACTTGGACGGTATCAAAAACCAATATCCAAGTGTCAATCAATTCAATCAGCAACCCAAAGGTCGGATTCAAGAACTGATTGAACTTAACGCACAACCTGTGATATTTCTATTATATAACAAAATATAATGCGGAAAATAAATAACACAAACACCAGAAATTTTGTTAACGAGGAAACCGCAAATGCAGAAAAACCCCGGGACCTAGTCCAGCTTTGAACACCATAATGTATTAAGCCGCTACAGACACTAGCCTACTACCAATGAACTTCGGACTGGAATGTAGTTGAGCCCTAACCAATCTCACACTGATCAAGGTACACTTGCGCTCCTTACGTCTCTGAACTCCAGCATGATTCTATGCACTTGATTCCCTTAGCTGATCTCACCCACAACCAAGAGTTGCTACACCCAAAGTCGAAGACTTAATAAACAAATTTGTCTCACACATAAAAGCATATTGGAATAGATAAATCTGTCTCCCACAGAAATACCTGTGAGTTTTGTTCCGTCTTTTGATAAATCAAGGTGCACATGAACCAATTGATAAACCGGACTTATATTCTCGAAGAACAGCCTAGTATTATCAATTACCTCACAATAATCTTAATCGTATGGAAGTGGAACAAGATATTGTGGAATCACAAACGATGAGACAAAGATATTTGTGATTACTTTTAATCTTACCTATCGGAGATAAATCTCAAGCAAATCTTAGCAAAGATAATACTCAATCACGATAGTAGAAGTAAGATCAGAACACGCAACTACAGAGAAAATAGTTGGGTCTGGCTTCACAATCCCAATGAAGTCTTCAAGTCGTTAACCTACAGGGTTTCGTGAAAAACCTAAGGTTAAAGGAGAATCGACTCTAATCGCAACTAGTATCACATGGGAGGTGTGGGGATTAGGTTTCCCAGTTGCTAGAGTTCTCCCTTATATAGTCTTCAAATCAGGGTTTGCAATCTAAGTTACTTTGGTAACAAAGCATTCAATATTCACCGTTAGATGAAAACCTGATTAGATTCAAGATAATATCTTTCAGCCATTAGATCGAACTTAGCTTGTTATACACAAATGAAATGTACCTTCATTTAGGTTTGAGTAACTGGTAGGCCTGGAAAGATGTTTATATTAATGCCTACGAGTGATAACCGCAAGTGAACGGCGTCTATCGGAGACGTGGCAAGTACGGGTCGAACCACAGAGACTTGTGGTGCTCTGATTGATCTAAAGGCTTACTACTTACTGATTTCAGGTGACGGTAACACAATTATGGTTTGCTGTCGAAGCGACTGAGATGAAATGAAGTGACTCTAAACTAAGGTATAAGATAGTGACAGTGGGGATACTAGGGTCTTCAAATCCACCACTAACTCCTATTATGAGTTCAATTCAGTTGAGCTTTCTTGTCCTGTGACTGATAAGGGCAGGGTGTCAATTCCACCACCTATCTAAGGGGTTTCTCCATGTAAAGCTTCAAATAACAGCTAAAGTACTAACCCAGAGTATTAGTTGTCTAATTAAGCACAACTAATCAAGGGAATTAGCAATTGTATCTAAGGTTTGAGCTGCAATACACTCAACACAGTTGTGACCTAACTACAATGGATACAAGGCATCCATTGTGAGAGAAAAGCATTGGGTATTTATAATTGAAGATGTCTGATAATTTAAGCACTCAAAAACATGTCAAACAAGATTGAAATCAAAACAGGGAATTAGGGTTTCAGTGAAACCCTAGCACTCTAAATTAAAACATCAAAAACACAATTAAACTACAATTAAACCTAATTGGTGCTCACGCTAGCCTGTGCATGAAGTTTTTCACACACAACTTCACCTATTTATACATGCAAGAACACAAAACCCTAATTCATTTAAAAATAGAAATTAAATGAAGATATTCTCTCACCCACGTCGCTCAATCCGCTCTCTCTTCTGTCAATCGCCTCAGAGCTCCATGTATGGGCTGAACCCTAACTCCAATTATCTCTAACCTAGCTTCTAGGGTTGGAGAAGCTATGAGAGAGATGATTCGAGGTAGAGAGGGAAAGCAAGGCTACCGATGATAGGAGGTAGAGTGGTGGTGGTGGCAAGAGAAGGAGATGGTGGTGATGATGAAGCTCTGCAGTCGGTATGGGAGGAGAGGAAGAAGGATGGGTTTCTGGGTTTTCTCTGATGGAGGTATGGAGAAGAAAGAGAAGATGAAAACAGAAATGGGGTTAGGTCGATGGGTATAGGGGTATGGATTGCTTGGGTGTTGAGCGGGCACAGCAGGGTTTGATGAAGAGGCCTTAGCGAGCGTTGGATGAAGCGGGTACGATCTGAACGGCTCAGGGAGACTTGGAGTGATCTGGTATTGAGCGGGAGCAGCAAAGTGTGATGTGCATGAAGGAGCGACCGTTGGATGTAGCTGAGGGAGATCTCAACGGCTCAGCAATGATGGGCTTGGATCAGGGTCGTGGGTCGGGGATGGATAGCTCGAGCCCATGTCTTGTAGATGAGTTGCTACTTGTTGGGTTGCAACTGATGCGCGCGCGGGCTTTGGCTTTCTGTTCCATAGACGCTTGCTTCCAATTCTCTGCTCCTTTGGCTCCTCAGATTCTCCGAGCTTTATTTACTACCTAAAAACACAAAATTAATTAGTACAAATATTTATTCTTGAAAACAAAGAAAACTCAGAATCTGGGATAATATCTGATTTCTGAGCACAAAAGATGAGTAAAATGCCAATAAAAAGGTGTATAAATATGCAATATTTGGCACTCATCAAATACCCCCAAACCTGAATTTTACTTGTCCTCAAGTGAAACAGAAATTAAGAAATCCTAACTATACCCCTGTCGCAGGTTTCTCGAATGAATTTAGCGTATGCACTAAGCCTTTAAACCCCTAGGTGTCCCTAGTGGACGAGTTGTAGTCTCGTGAGGGTTTACCAGAGGTGTACCCACAAAACCTTCTCTAACTTCAGAGTGTAAAAGAGTCTCAAGCCTCTAAGAAGCTATGAGGACATAGAGTTTCTGCGTGCTAGTAACATGAAGTTAGAACTACCAAAGAACGCATTCTCATCCTTAAGTGCTGAGCAAGAAGTAACCATACCATATGAAAGAATTCGGATTCGATTGTGATCATAAGCCTCGACTTCTGACTCACTATTAGGGTTTTATGATAATTGCACTCAAAAAGATCGCTTTTTTAGTCTCTCATGTGTGCAGGCAGGAATAAAGAGACAAATCCTGCACACGTTGTAGGTAAGAAGGATAACCTTCCGAAATAATTTCTGGAGACTCCACAAGAGTGTGGACAAAAAGAATCTTTTTCTAATGATCTCTAAGAAAGGAAATCAACCATTAGAAAGGGTGGGAGTACTCACTTACCTTCTCACCCGATCGGCAATTAATATCACTCTCTCATAAGAAACCATAGAAACGTCTTCAATCTTCGGTCTTCAACTGTTGATGACGAACTTCTCAACTTCACAAAAACTTGACACTTTTTTTTTTTTTTTTTTTTTTAACTGAAATGAAAATAACAATAAACGATAAAACTTGTATTGTCTTGATTTCACAAATTTCATTAATTCTCATCTTCTTTTTCTTTTCTTTTTCTTTGTTGCTTGTAAACCTTGGACTATCTCAACTTTTCTTCCAATATTCTGATGATGCTCCGTTTGCTGACGATGATGTGTTTCTATGGGTCTGTTGATTGAGAGAGAGAGTGATGCTAACTGCAAATCGATATTTAGAAGGACTTTTCTTCTTTAAACGTCACCCTCATGATTGACAAAAACTAGCACTCAAGAGATCAAAAGTAGTGCTGAAATTGGTGCGAAGTTGGGTAGCTCACCATTCCTACCCGGAATTGATGTACGGTGACACACACTCTAACAGCTTTTCTAGAAAGTTGCAAAAATTTGAAGGTTGGTGCCTCACTTGATGTAAAATGGGTAGTCTCCACTATGGGTGATCACAATTCTACTACCGAGTATCTAAACAACACCTAATTCGCCCTCTGGTATGGTTAAATCCAACTTTAACGCTCTAATCAACTAAGAAACCCGATTGTGTTCTCCGGTAACTTCTAACTTCATTATTTCGGTCGATTCTCTATGTAAACATAGCTAGAAGCATGCTAGTGACTCTAAAATCTCTAAAAGTTGGAGGTTTTTACAAAAAGAGTTTTTTTTTTTTTTTTTTTTTTTTTTTTTTTTTTTTTTTGAAATAAAAGACTAAAAACTCTAAATGCAAAATGCAAATGCACCCACAAACCTAAATCAAACATTGTCCTCAATGTGTCGACAGATAGAAAAAATTTAAACAGTCACATACCATGAGAACTATGCTGAAAAGAGAAAAGGGAAGAGATTACCGGATGTCGGCGGAGCACGGTTAGAGCTTCATTAATCAAGGCTAGAATCCAACATTCTCAGTGGAGATCATATTGGATTAGCTCAATATATGTACAAGAAAACTCAACCGATTCAAGAAAAGAAAATTTAACAAGTCCTACTGGATTATATACAATGAAAATTCACCATATACCAACAGTCTAAAGAGTTGAGGATCAACCTAAAAGACAAAATGTACAAACATCAACAGTCTTACACAAATATAACAAGAGAGTGCAAGTAAGACTGCATATGGGAATGACTTTCCCCAAACCTAAATTTGTCAACAGGTGTGTTTTTGAGCACAAAATCTTGCAAAATTAAAGGTACATCATGCAAAAGGTCTAACTCAAAATGAGTTTTGCTAATAACAGGCAGACATACATATTCCAACTGTGGCTCCTTAAAAGTTTTATACTTTGATGCAAAATAGTCCAAGAGGACTTGGGAAGCACAAAGCTCTAGGCCTAAGTTAGGCATTTTTAGAAAAGTTGGTTTTGCAATTTCGTGACAAACTACACCTAGGTTTGGTGGAGGAGTTTCAATTTGTGACTCAGGAGAGAGGTTAGGTACATCTAAGTTGTTTTCATGTATAAAATCGTTTGTACCATCACACACTTTCCTAAAGTCAGAAGAGGGTAAATCATGTTCACCTGCATAAAACAATTCATCAATCTCCATGTTATAATCATCATCACTCTCGTGTACGACATAACTAGGAGAGATATCATGCTGTAACTTAGGCATGGAATTAGACACATGCATTGAATCATCTGTGTCAACAGACAATTCAGCTATTCCTAGGTCACAAACAGGTGGTAAAGCATGCTCATTTTCACAGGACAATTCCACAGGTTCCACATCAACATCACATGTATGAATATTAGAAGAAGCATCATTCATAGGGTTCACAGAAGAGACACTTAATGTCTCTGAACCTAAAGATTCTATTACATTTTCAAAATACACATGCTCTTCGTATTCATCATCATCATCATATCAAAAATTCATCTCTCCATTCAAAATGGTAGTATTTTTAGTGTACTCATCTACCTCTAGATTAGGTTCATATTCAGTGTTAGTTGCATGAGTAGGACTAGAAACACTATTTTCAACATTATCAGGAATAACAAACATCCTATCATTTTGTAACTCAATCAGGTTCCTTTGAAGAATCATAGTGAGTTGCTCTATTGAAGGAGAGTCTTCACTAGTGGATATGCATTCCTCATATGGATATTCATTGTATGGTTGAGCATGAGGTTCACTAGAGAAGGAAAATTCAGACATGTTGCTATATGGATGGTCATGTATTGCATTCAGTTCAAGCCTAGCATTTTGCTCCATGAGCGTTTCCATTACTGATTGCAAACACGGAGTTGGGTGAGTATAACATTGTTCAACTTCCCATGATGATGGATGGTGCATGTGTGCATGGTCATAGTCACTTCTAGACAATTCGTACATTTGATTATCATGGCTTTCCCTAGACTGCCTAAACTCATGTAAAATGTAGCAGTTCTCAGCAGGGTGGTCTAAGCTACCACATAAGGTACAAGTATACATTGCATAGTGCCTAGGGGGGATTAGATTTGACAAATTGCTCATGTAATTGCCTTTCTAAAGCAGAAACTTGAGCTTCTAATTGATCTAGAAGTGATGACTTGGTATGAGGAAAGTGTTCATTCTCAACCTGTGGTGGATGATACATGTGCTCATAATGATTAGGGTATGTGAGGTCAAGGCCCTGAGAAGGCGCATAAAATTCCCTAAAATCACTATGGTATGTGGGGAGTTCATATTGTGAAGCATGCCCGTAAGCAAGTTCTCTGATGGATTTGTTTGTATCCCCAGTTGCAGACCAAAATCCTGACATGATTTAGTAACTCAAATTGAACTCAAAGCCCAGTTGTAGTGGACTCAGTTTGGTTTATTGGGTTTCGTTTGGTTTAAATGGGCTGATTTGGTTTAAGAGGGCTTTGGTTTGGTTGGGATTTGGTTTTGTGGGCTGTAGGCTTGGTTATGTGCAAAGCCCAGGTTATGTGTAAATGCACAGCCCAGTTACACAAGCTTATGTGGGCTTAGTTGGTTGCAGAGAACAAGTGGGCTTGTTTTGGTTTTGTGGGCTGTGTTTAGTTGAAGCAGCCCAGGTTGGGTGATAGGTTAACAGCCCAGGTGCACAGCCCAGTATTTGGGCTTCAGCTTATGCAGCCCAGTGCACAGTTTAGGTTTTTGTGGGCTCTAGTGGTTGTGCTTTCTGTTTAGAGTGCAGCCCAGCTGTGTGGGTTTCAGCTTGTGCACAGATTAGCACAGCTTTTTGCAGAAAATAGCAATATAATGCAATGCAAACTCACAGAAAAGAAATGACACAGCACAGGGTAGCTTAGTGAAATCAACACAGGTAAACACTAGCTCACAAAAATGATGCAGCACTGGTTTTCACAGAGCAAGGCACTTTTTGCAACTCAGCTCAGCCTAGGTTGGCAGTTTATGCTCAGCACAGGTAATGTGCAACACAAGTTATGCACAAGACAACTTAGGCACTGATTAGGATAATCACAGCTCATGCACAGCACAGTTTAAGCATACTCATACAAGAATTAACACATCATTTCACAGAGCTAAGCACACAGTAATGCTTGAAAATGCTGGTAGTTGCTGGTCTTCACAGCACAGGCCTGAGTGCAGTGCAGCTTATGCACTGGTCAGGCCAAGCACATAACAGGGCAAATTCACAGAACAAAAGACAAAGCACTGCTTGAATTGGCAGGTGCACTAGCAAGACAAAAATTTGTGAATGGGGCACAGGGTTGTACGATTTAGTACTAGCTCAGGGTATGCAAAGCTTCACAGGGTTGAGTAGTCACAGGGTTGCAGCTATCACACAACAAGTTGCACCAGATGCAAAGGTCTGGCAACACTTGGCTCAACAGGTTTCAAGCAAGGTTTGGCAAGCTCACAGAAAATCTCACAGATATGGTTGACAAAGAAAAGTATGCATAAGCTCAGGGCTAAGTTGTGTCAACTCACTCAGTTGACTTTACTTGGTTTTCACAGGTTAAGCTCAAACTTGCAGCTTCAGGGGGCTAGCAAGATAACATGGTAGAGCAATACACTTGGGCCAGCTCAGGGTTTGCTCAAACTCACATGTGACATGGCAATATGGTTACACAGATTCAAATACAATGCTGCTCAGCACACTTCCAGTCATGCACAGGTTGGCTAATGGTTGACAGAGTCAAGGTATAGCACTAGTTTAAAACATGCATAAGGATACAGGGCATGAGATATCACTCCCTCAGTTGGCTATCCAAGCTAACAAAAAATTACAGCTCATGCACTCAACACAGGTGGTGGCTCAAACTTGTAGCTTCAGGGGCTAGCAAGGGACAGGACTATCATGCATTCAAAGTTATTATGCAAATATCATACACACAGGGCAATGATAGAAGACAATACCACCAGTGTTAACTGGGTTAGGCACTCCACTAATTATTCTGCTCCTATGTATTTTCCTTTTCCTTGGCTACACAGCAGTACAACATGTACCTGTTGCTCAACACAGAAGTTTAGTACCCAGGAATATGCAGGTTAAAGCACAACATTGCAAGTTTGGCTATCACAGAGAGTGAGCTCAGCAATACAGCTGTGTGACAACAGCTCAAGCTAGGCAGACTTGAGCTCAGCTGAAGTGGGGTGGTGAGTGCAAGTGCACAGCTGAAGATGCAAGTAAAGCAATTGGCTGTGAAGTGCACAGAGAGAATGATGCAGAGTATGCAAATATGTGATGCAAACTAGCAAAAATTACTAAGAAAATGCAATTACGAGATGCTAACTGAAAATGCAGTGAACAGATGCAGAAATGCAAAATAAAGACAGAATTTAAGCTAAGTTATACTAATAAGAGACCAAAAACAATAATGCAAAGGGGATATGTACAGGGGTGAAATGAAACTCAGTAAAGACAGGCCAAAGATCGACAGGGCACACGCCAAGTCCCCGGCAGCGGCGCCAAAAACTTGGTAGGCCTGGAAAGATGTTTATATTAATGCCTACGAGTGATAACCGCAAGTGCACGGCGTCTATCGGAGACGTGGCAAATACGGGTCGAACCACAGAGACTTGTGGTGCTCTGATTGATCTAAAGGCTTACTACTTACTGATTTCAGGTGACGGTAACACAATTATGGTTTCTTTGTCAAAGGCGACGAGATGAAATGAAGTGACTCTAAACTAAGGTATAAGATAGTGACAGTGGGGATACTAGGGTCTTCAAATCCACCACTAACTCCTATTATGAGTTCAACTCAGTTGAGCTTTCTTGTCCTGTGACTGATAAGGGCAGGGTGTCAATTCCACCACCTATCTAAGGGGTTTCTCCATGTAAAGCTTCAAATAACAGCTAAAGTACTAACCCAGAGTATTAGTTGTCTAATTAAGCACAACTAATCAAGGGAATTAGCAATTGTATCTAAGGTTTGAGCTGCAATACACTCAACACAGTTGTGACCTAACTACAATGGATACAAGGCATCCATTGTGAGAGAAAAGCATTGGGTATTTATAATTGAAGATGTCTGATAATGTAAGCACTCAAAAACATCTCAAACAAGATTGAAATCAAAACAGGGAATTAGGGTTTCAGTGAAACCCTAGCACTCTAAATTAAAACATCAAAACCACAATTAAACTACAATTAAACCTAATTGGTGCTCAGCTAGCCTGGCATGAAGTTTTTCACACACAACTTCACCTATTTATACATGCAAGAACACAAAACCCTAATTCATTTAAAAATAGAAATTAAATGAAGATATTCTCTCACCCACGTCGCTCAATCCGCTCTCTCTTACACAATCGCCTCGAGCTCCATGTATGGGCTGAACCCTAACTCCAATTATCTCTAACCTAGCTTCTGGGTTGGAGAAGCTATGAGAGAGATGATTCGAGGTAGAGAGGGAAAGAAAGGCTACTGATGATAGGAGGTAGAGTGGTGGTGGTGGCAAGAGAAGGAGATGGTGGTGATGATGAAGCTCTGCAGTCGGTATGGGAGGAGAGGAAGAAGGATGGGTTTCTGGGTTTTCTCTGATGGAGGTATGGAGAAGAAAGAGAAGATGAAAACAGAAATGGGGTTAGGTCGATGGGTATAGGGGTATGGATTGCTTGGGTGTTGAGCGGGCACAGCAGGGTTTGATGAAGAGGCCTCAACGAGCGTTGGATGAAGCGGGTACGATCTGAACGGCTCAGGGAGACTCGGAGTGATCTGGTATTGAGCGGGAGCAGCAAAGTGTGATGTGCATGAAGGAGCGACCGTTGGATGTAGCTGAGGGAGATCTCAACGGCTCAGCAATGATGGGCTTGGATCAGGGTTGTGGGTCGGGGATGGATAGCTCGAGCCCATGTCTTGTAGATGAGTTGCTACTTGTTGGGTTGCAACTGATGCGCGCGCGGGCTTTGGCTTTCTGTTCCATAGACGCTTGCTTCCAATTCTCTGCTCCTGAGATTCTCCGAGCTTTATTTACTACCTAAAAACACAAAATTAATTAGTACAAATATTTATTCTTGAAAACAAAGAAAACTCAGAATCTGGGATAATATATGATTTCTGAGCACAAAAGATGAGTAAAATGCCAATAAAAAGGTGTATAAATATGCAATATTTGGCACTCATCAGTAACCGTACCTAAAGGTGTACACTAGTGATGATGGTGGAATTTCATTTAAGGTTAAAATTGTAAAAACCAGAAAACTATGCGCTGACATCTTGTAAAAGATAAGGCCATCAATAAATGTTGGATACTCCCTCACTTAATTCACCTAGAACGGAGCATGTGGCAACAATCCCATTCTGTGAATACACGAAATTCATCCAGGTTGGAGCATGTAGCAACAATCCCATATACCCCCGTGAATTTCTAGCATTATTAATTAATGCGCAATCAGCCTTGTATTTCACCACTCATTATCGGTGCGGCATGACGATCGAGTGTTGCTCTTACGAGCAACACGAACCTCAAGCATTATAATGAAACCATGTACGAAATACCCGTACGGTGACTCTCGGTGTGTTATACTAGCCCGATTGAGCCCCTCTCGGTGTTTTATACTAGCCCGATTGAGCATCCGGACTGACCGTATCAATCCGGATATGATCACAGTCATCCAACTCCACAAGCATGATTGGATGACCCAGATCAATTCCATCACCCCCAAGCAGGTATGGAATATCCACTGTCGAACCAACGCGGACCCCGCATGGTCGGCCTCCCTCCAGAATTGGCCTAGCTTTCCAAAACGTCCAAACCATAGAAGTATGGGCGAAAAACCCTAAAATTAGGGTTTGCGGCATATTACATGTGTCGCAAAACAGTCTTAACCATCCATCTTCGCAGGTATAGATGGAGGGTGTAGATGTAGATTCAAAGGGCCGGAGCATGTCAACACAATCACCGTGGCCCGCCTACACATACCTGACCAATCGGTCGGGACCAACCATGGTTGGTTATCCCAATTAAATGTACGCCGAATGAAGCATTGACGCACGGCCTTGAAACCCAAAATTAGGGTTTTGAGCATCACGAGCGTCCATCTTCTCCGATGCGAATGGAGGGTCCAAGATTAGATTAAGCGGTCCGGTCATACCAAAGCATGACCACCGTGGACCCATCTATCCCCTCACCCGATCGGCCAAGGCATATCACGCCTGGTCATTCCAAGACGCGCGCCCAAACTAGCATGGTCGCACCTCCCAAACCGCAAACTGATCTCGACCGCTCAACTTCTCCAGACGATTTGGATGGCTCCGATCACGTTTTCATGGGATATTCAGGTATAGGCGTGAACACCAGCCTACCACTTCACACCAGACCAATCGTCCAAGATCGACCAAGATTGGTCATCTTGGAACGTGCGCCCGAAGTGGGCATGACGCGCGGCTCTTGCGGCACTGGTTTTCTGACAAAAATTGATCACGACCACTCAACTTCACCGGACGAATTGAGTGGCCCAGATCATACTTTCGTGAGGTAATGGGTATAGGCGCCTACACCGTCATGTTGTCTACACACATGCACGGTCGGCCTTGTCAAAATTATATCCCATGCTTGGTTTCGACCAAGTGAAGAGTGATGCTTGCGCACCTCTTCAAAAACCTAATTCATTAACGGTCGCTGATGAGTGTCTCAAAGAACATCTCGTCCGTTCAACTTCACCAGCTTGGTTATACAACCCTGGTCAGGAGTTAATTGGTCAAGTGAGGCGTCATGGTAATCACCACCCATCACTTTACCACACCATGATGCAGTACCTGCATAAAATACACATGATACTTCACAAGTATCAACTTCTGAATAACGCATTATTCAATTCAGCATTACATGCTACCTTTTGTGGATCCACGATTCACACATTCCAGTTTATCAATCATGTCACAAACTCGGGGGATACATCTTGGGGTATTGATCGCGGTTTACAGACGTGCGGCGTGCAACGCGCCATCACAAGAACGTGTTAGGAAGTTATGGACGGTTAGCGGTGACAGGAGAAGTGGGCAAGACTGATCGTGTAACACTTACACACAACTCCACTACTCCATCACTCCACTTCCTCCACTTCCCACGAGAGACGTGAATAAGGCTCAATGACTTGTATAAATAGGTTCTCCTCCCTATTTCCACCAACAAGAGCAAGTCCAGACAAAAAACAGAAACCAAGTGTTAATACAAAACACCGGAGCTGATAGCTTGCATCCTGTAAGCCGATTCATCTTTCTGTTACAAGTCATAAGCAAGCCACACCTTCACAATATCAACACCTTCTTCGCTTCCCTCCCTAAGATCAACCCCATCTCCTTCACTTTGTGACCGAAACAAGTCTGGAACGACCATTTCTTGGTTTAGGCCGGACTTGCACAGATTGATTTCCGAATCTACAAGCACTCACCGCGCGAAGACATTTATTTAGGGTTTAGATTCATTCCTCATCCACACACCCCAAATTACCAAATCCGGCAGGAATAGTTTTCACCCATAAACAATTGGCGACCACAGTGGGAGGTTAAACTCTCGGTTGTAAAGTCAATTTCTTCAAATTCGATTCAATTTTATCAATTTCAGAAAGGGTAGATCTTAGAATCAATTCAATCAACAATTCATTTCAAGATGGTGGAACTCAGGTATGGATCAGCAATCAATTCTAATGGAGCTAGTATTGATAACACTCACGGTGTCGATGTACCTGTCAGTGGAGCTACCGTGGTCAATACATCTCGTGGAGTTGTCACTTCTATCACCAACTCTAGTGGAGCAGGAGACATTCCAATAGGTTTAAGGCCTCCCATCACCAGAGCCAGAGCAGCCGCGAATCCCGGCATCTCCTCAAGTGTAACGCCTCCGGTAGTCACCAGAGCAACAACTTTCACTCCTTCATCGGGACGAGGAACCGAAGCACAAGAGGAGGGACACCGTCTATTACCATTGCAGAGACTTGATGGAGAAACATGAAGTTCTTGCTAAGACTCAAACGGATATGGCCGCAACTCAGAAAGAGGTACTCACTTTCCTTAAAACTTTGACCGAACGATTGGCACAAGATTCACGGCAACCCTTGGAGTCGGCAAGAGATGCATTCAATACACCCGGAGCAGGCGTTTCCACTCGGACCCACATGAATGAAGAAACTCATGTTGATCCTGAGCGCCAAAGGGAGAGGGACCAACCTTCCAACTTCATTACACGTGAGGATCTGGAACGACTTCTCCAAAATCGAGGAAAAGGGGACCGAACGGATATACACCAACATCAGCCACCGTACCCCTCAAGATGTACAACGAATTCCTCTTCCAAGAGGTTACACCTCTCCCTAGTTCTCCCTCTACGACGGTACTGGTAATGCTCGTGAACATGTCTCTCGATTCTTGGAATCCTTAGGGGAACATGAATACAATCATGTTCTGCGCCTGAAAGAATTCTCGAAGTCACTTACGGGGAGGGCGTACACAGTACAACAACATCGCGCCTAACAAAGATATCCAATTGGAGCGAGATGGTCGGTGCTTTCTACGAAAGTATTTCTTTGTGTCCGAACAGATCACCTTTTCGAGATCTTGGAAGAATTCTTCAAATGGAACAACGAGCATCCCAACGACTTCGTCAAAAGGTTCAGAACCCAAGCGCTAGATTGTCACGACCCAAATGTCACCGAACGACAATTGGTGGAGTTGTGCATCAACGGGATGATACCCATATACCGCGCTCTGTTAGAGAATCTGGGCTTTCAAACGTTCTCTGAACTCCATGAAGCTGCCAAGCGTTCAGCAACAACTGCACCAGCGTTGCTAGAAAGAACCAGAGTTGTTCGAAGTGAAGATTCACGTGAAAGTCGAGGAAGCAGGTGCCTCACGAACAAGCAATACAACACTGGTCCCTCTGTGAGTATAGTGGGCGGAGGAGAAAAAAGGAAAGCTCCAGTGACGGAACAACAAACCAAGCGAACATCCCCGACACACAAGACTTCGTCTCGGAAAGGAGCGGACAAAGCTCCTGCACAAGACACCGAAGATACAGGTTTTCCTTTCCCCATGAATGAAGTGATAGAACTCTTGGAAGCATGGATCCAAGACGATGCCGTCAAGCTGCCTCCTATCAGGCGTCCTCCAACTGAGAAAGACATGGCGATCCCAAATACCGTTGCTACCACAGATTCGTACATCATCCAACCAAAGATTGTAACGAGTTGAAACAAATATTCGGGGAAAAGATAGAGACAGGGGAACTCCAGCTTGGAAACGAAGGTGTTCGTAGAGACCCTCTCCCTATCAGGAACTGCATGATTTCTGGGGATTCCGTTCGCAAGACTGTACAATCTATGATGGAGCACTTGTGTGAAATCCTATACTTCTCCAAAGTGCAGCTTCAAGACATATTTACGGCCCTCAACCACGTTGTGTCAGGCAGGCGTTTGTATCCGAAGCGGTCCAGAATCCCACCTTTCCCCGAAGGACGCGGTCAAGGGAGACTGGGGACTCCTAACTATCACTCGTTTGAGAGACATTGAGTTCGATAGCGCGTTGACTGATATGGCTTCCGAATTTAACATCATTACTGTCAAGACCTTGAGAGCAGCAAAGATTTCAAAGCAGGAAGCTACTTGTCACCTAACTGTGATTAAAGATTCAGAAGGAAAACTCAGTGATGCATATGGATATATCGATCTCGAAGTCAAATTGGGGGATGCCTCGACACAAGCAAAGTTCTACATAGTCAAAGATTATCCCAACTACGACATGATCCTAGGACGCTCTTGGATGCACGGCAACAAAGCCATACTAGAAGTCTGTCCTCTACCGGTTTCGATACCTGAAAGAATCTCCAACATGCCTTCTGGACCTCCTGATGACTGTGCATTGCCGCACCAACAGACTTGCCAATGCGACACAACTTCCCGGGAGAGAGCACAGTCAACACACACTGAAAGGTTCCGATTTCAAGTAAGTCTCGTCACGCAACCCTCTTTACAACCTGCCGCCCCTCACTCTGACAAGTCCTGGGGACTGGCTCCAACCAACAAACCAACCCTGGCTAGGAGATGTGAATGGGAAGCCGGTCTTTTCAAACGTTTTATCAAGAGCGTAGAGGCTGTCTTGGTCAAAGACGATAACGCCAAGGTCCAAGTATCTGCACGCCCAAACCCATTTGGAATTGGAGACCTGGTGATGAAGACGACTACATTCAAGGTTGGGAGCATGACGGTGAAAATGATCACTCCACCTGACTCACCCACCGAAAGAGAAGAGGAACCGTACACAGTAGCGAGATGTTATCCTAGGCGCTCTTTCAAGCTCATCAACGCTGATAAACTAGAAGGCATAACAATTCACTCACAATGGCTCAAACCCTACCGAACTTAAGACGCTGTGCTACCACTTTCCAGCGTCCTCCACCCTTTAAAACACTGTGCTATGTTTTCCAGCGTGTTTCCTTTTACAATTTCATGTCATACTTGTAATTCCCCAGAAAATGATTGCAATACTTGCATTCATAGTTAGGACTTTCAATTTTCAATTTTCAATTTAATTGAAGCATTATTTCCACCTGAGAACCTCTCTACCCCTAAAAACAAAAAGTCCTGAGTCAGCCTAAATCAACCCATTAGAGCAATGAAGGAAACCTTAGGAAAACATCTCATGAGAAGAAGGAAACAGAACGTGTGCACAAAAGGAAAATGATATGAGCCATCTTCCCCAGCAAGGACAGGAAGATCTTGCATCGAGAACACAGTCCGTGGATATTTCATTATGGCATTATTTCTTTTATCACAAAACGTTATGTGTAAAGCGCACCCTGCGCCCGAGAAGGATCGATTGCGTCTTGACAAAGGGTTATAAAAAAAAAAAAAAAAAAAAAAACCTTTATTCAAACAATCAAATGGAAGAAAACCGTGAACTCGGCTGCCACTGAGTACAAGGAAGATGTTCAAATGTACGAAATATACTTGGAAAGCGGAAAAAGAAGAAAAAAGGTTTAGTCGTCAAGAGGATCGACATCGCCTGCACCACTGTCAGGTTCTGCTTCAGCGCCATCACCTGTTGATGCTCCTCCCTTCGAATCTACCTCAACTTTTGCATCAGACATCTCTGCAGCAAAGACACTCCATCCCAACATCATCGGCGGGAGCATTAAAGAGCGCATCAACATTAGGAGTCGTACCAATTGCTTTCGGATGTTCGGGTTCCTCGGTGTCGAGTCAAGAATTATCACGCCGTCTGGATTGGGTAATCACACTTATCTTCATTCGAGATAATGTTTATGCTCAACCCTCCGCCTCTTCAACCGCGCTGCATATCTCTCTGCCCTTGCGCTTACCAAGTGCCCCTGCAACGCTTCCTCGCGCCTCCACCGCTCCTCCATGTCAATCGCAGTGAAAGCGCACGGATCGTCCCCAGCAATACGCAGTGCAGGATAGACATCCCCTGTATAGCACGGCCGACTTCACGAAGTGGAACAACAATCTTAGCCATTACTTCTTCATGCGCATGGGTTTCGGGCTTGTCAACTTCGAAGCTTCTTTCTGGAGAAGCGACAGAATGATCGTCCACCGCTTCCATGATAAACTGCAAAGGAGAAGAGGTTATGAGCACAAAAAAAAAATCATCAATCAATCAATCGATCGATTAATCGGAGATCGAGATAAGTGCGGAGCGATACGAGATATAGAATAAATGACTGCGTGAGATGATTCTTTATAATCTCTCAAGTCGAAAGAATCCCAGGAGAAAAGAAGTCTTTACTTACCACCTATAAAGGCTACCAATTCGGGATAACAATCAACGATGCTTATCAGATACATCTTAGGAAAGATGTATGTGATGAAAGGGAGTACACCTGACCCAAGGAAGGGACCAAGCTCGGATATACACAAGGGGAGCCAAAGCGACTCACCAGATCAAGTCTTACTTCCTTCACAACTTCGATCAGGACCAACCAGTTCCAGGGCAACGCCTGACGATGTCGGCCTATCCGGTAAATATACATTCACCTTAGCTTGGTCATTTCAATGTACAAAATTTGTCACCATCTCATGCCTACCCCACAATAGTGTAACCATTATGTGCTAGGCAGGGGACTTAATGTTGATGGTGGAATTTCATTTAAGGTTAAAATTATAAAAACCAGAAAAATATGCGCTGACATCTTGTAAAAGATAAGGCCATCAATAAGTGTTGGATACTCCCTCACTTAATTCACCTAGAACGGAGCATGTGGCAACAATCCCATTCTCAGTGAATACGAAATTCATCCGAGGTTGGAGCATGTAGCAACAATCCCATATACCCCTGTGAGTTTCTAGCATTATTAATTAATGCGCAATCAGCCTTGTATTTCACTGTACTCATTATCGGTGCGGCATGATGGTAGAGTGTTGCTCTTCAGCAACACGAACCTCAAGCATTATAATGAAACCATGTACGAAATACCCGTACGGTGACTCTCGGTGTGTTATACTAGCCCGATTGAGCCCCTCTCGGTGTGTTATACTAGCCCGATTGAGCATCCGGACTGACCGTATCATTAGGATATGATCACAGATCATCCAACTCCACAAGCATGATTGGATGACCCCGGATCAATTCCATCACCCCCAAGCGGTATGGAATATCCACTTAGAACCAACGCGGACCCCGCATGGTCGGCCTCCCTCAGAATTGGCCTAGCTTGCCAAAACGTCCAAACCATAGCGGTATGGGCGAAAAACCTAAAATTAGGGTTTGCGGCATATTACATGTGTCGCAAAACAGTCTTAACCATCCATCTTCGCAGGTATAGATGGAGGGTGTAGATGTAGATTCAAAGGGCCCGGAGCATGTCAACACAATCACCGTGGGCCCTCCTACATACCTGACCAATCGGTCAGGACCAACCATGGTTGGTTGGTAGGCTATGAAAAGATGTTTTCCTACGTTAAACTGCAAGTGCACAGTGTTGTTTTGCAACACAGGGCAAGCACAGGTCGATCCACAAGGAAATGGGGTGTGCAATGTTGAGCTAAGGGCTTTCCTAACTGATTTTTAAGGTATTGTAACACAAGTATGAGCTTTTGGGTGTCGATACGACTGAGTTGTTGTTGTTGTGACTCTAAACTAAGGTAGCAATATGTATAGAAGTATTGTGACAGTTGGGTAAGAGCACTAGGGTGATTGAATTCACCTCCTAATCCTATACTAAGGTAATACAACTCAAGTTTTACTCTTACACTTCCCTTGAAGACTTCAGGTGGAAATTATGCCAATTGCA